>SRMA01025415.1:419028-609713 GCA_007224835.1 Danionella cerebrum | reverse complement strand
GCAGCGCTGGGTGTACAAATATGGCCGCGGCTTCGGCCTAGCTCCGGAGCTCTTACGCCTCTCATACGGCCGGGACCGGACTTCGCGGCGCTCTGCATTCGGTCTATAAGACGCACCAACTTTTCCCCCTCAGTTTTGGGGAAGTAAAAGTGCGTCTTATGAGCCGAAAAATACGGTACTCTGAGATTTTCGTTATGTTATGTGTTCACAGTGGCCATCAAAATACTATGTCTGATCGATCCCAAATTTGCTAACTATTTTAGCAATCCATGCATAAACACATTTACCTGGTTATAGTGCCACCAGGAGGCCAGAAAATATACAACATTTAATATTAATATGGTACTTGTTTTTACCGATAAGTGACAAGAATATTGGCCAGAACAATAACAGAAAAATATTCAAACTGTATTTTAACATTTCTTGCTTGAATGAATCTCCTAAATAATCTTTGGTTATAGAGCACGGTGCAACGGGCTACTGAAGGTGATGCCAGAGGTGCGAGAGCCGTAATTTGCTCTATTTCTTTGTTTTAACCTCTTCAGACCCGGTGTCCATTACAATGGAGATTTAAATCGTCTTTTACTTCCAGAAAATTTCTCTTAAGTTAAATCCTGTTTTATTTGAAAGTAGTATTAGTGAAATGTCACGAAAGCTGTACATTTGACTGAACAGAAGCAAATGTCAGAATTTTGCTCCAAAAATGTTTTTTTTTATTTATTTGCATATAGATTGTACATTATTATTAATTTTTTTTACATATGTCAGTTTAGACCTCATATTAAATGAAAAAAAAACACAGACCTACAAGTTTTTGTTTGTATTATTATTTGGTCTACTGAAAGCATTAAAGACAAGAAAATGGCATTTCCAGGTGCTTCTGATATTGATAAAATAATTCAAGATGAGGGGGTTTATCTCACAACACAAATGCTGCATATACAATTAGTTATAAACATTGGTTTCTTGGTAGAGGAGATGATGTGACATGAAGTCACGGAAAGACATTTCCACGATGCAGGTACCCAAACAGTGACCAAGAGTACGAGACGCCCCGGGGTTACCACCATCCTGATGGATACTATGAAGATGATGAGCAGCCCCTTTATCATGATTCACGTAGGTCACCAAAGAGAAGATTGCTTCCTCCAACACCACAAGGCATGTCGTAGACATCCAGAAGCTCAATCTGATTTGGTTTGGGTTTCAGTTAGCGTTAATCTCTCTTGCCTTTTCGATTTATAGGCAATCGAAGACCATCATTCAATTTTGAGTGTCTGCGTAGACAAAGCAGTCAAGATGATCTTCCTCACCAGCGAACTGCTCTTCCTTTACACCTCATGCAACATCAGGTAACACAAAGCTTTTCTGCATGATGATAGCTCTTTGTTGAATGCAAATGCATAAAAGCAGATTGGCTTATTCGAAAGGTTTTTATCCCCCAGTAAAAAAGGGTTTTTTTTAGCACAAAAGTGGTTTGAGGAAAATCTTTT
Organism: Danionella cerebrum; assembly: GCA_007224835.1. NCBI lineage: Eukaryota > Metazoa > Chordata > Actinopteri > Cypriniformes > Danionidae > Danionella > Danionella cerebrum. The sequence goes on along the minus strand of SRMA01025415.1, from coordinate 608,220 downwards.
CATAAACTTTTATAAAGCACCTCAATGTCATAAAATTCTAAAAATGTCAAATCCAGATTTTTAATATTTAAAGTTTTTTTAATTATTAATTTTTCCCCCAAAATGCTCTAAATCCAAAGCATCAATATAAATGTTTACTTTTTATGAAATACAAAAACAAACAACAGTTTCAGAACCTACACGCAGATATTGGAATCACTGCTCCGAAGCATGGTGTTACCCTGGTACATTTCTTTTACCTGCTGATGACTTTGGGACGTTTCCTGCTTTGGGACTTTTTTTGTCTGTGATTAGCTGGAAAATGGCCTGATTGTGTTCCGTTCAGTTCTATTCGTGGAAGGATTATAAAATGATTCACAACCTTTGCTGAAGATGACAGCCACCATTTTTCCATGTCATCTTCTTTGAGGTGAAACCAGGTCAAACCAGGACTGCATTACTGTTTACTATTGTTTACTATCATTGTTTTGAACAATTTTGAACAATTTATTATGTGCTTTTCAAATGTCAATACAATACACTTCAGATTTGGCAAAAAAAAAAAGTTTCGGAACCAAACTCCTAATTTATTTTCTGATGTAATGCTGATTCAGATTAAATTGTTGGGTAATATTTACAGAATAGGGCCAATATTTTGTTTTTTTAGTTCTTTCACAGCTACTAAATTGTACTTTACATAAACGTATACATACAGCAACTCCTTTCATTCAAAGTGGATAACAAATGAACCATTCATTAACCATTCATTGGCTTAATCCAAAGTGACTACCGTATTTTTCGGCTCATAAGACGCACCGGCACATAAGACGCACCCAATTTTTAAAGAGGAAAATCCAGAAAAAAAAGATTCTGAACCAAATACTGTTGTAAAATATTTTATATCAACTGTGTAAAAGTTAACAGCCAAACATGTAACATGAACAGACAGTAAACAGTAAAAGTAACAAAAAAAAGGCTGTAATGTTTTTCTTTGCCCCCACTCATCACTCTAAAGTCCACCATTCGTTATCACCATCACTGTTCCAGTGCAACATTGTCACTACATTACTAATAATAGCCAGTAACATTGTCACTACATTACTAATAATAGCAAGTAACATGGTCACTACATTACTAATAATAGCCAGTAACATTGTCACTACATTACTAATAATAGCTAGTAACATTGTCACTACATTACTAATAATAGCTAGTAACATTGTCACTACATTACTAATAATAGCCAGTAAAATTGTCACTACATTACTAATAATAGCCAGTAACATTGTCACTACATTACTAATAATAGCCAGTAACATTGTCACTACATTACTAATAATATCTAGTAAGATTGCCCCCCCATTAGTAATAATACAGTGGTTCTCAAACTTTTTTAGTCGAGCCCCCCTGTAATCAAACCCTCCCTAATTGCAGAACATGTTACTTACGTTTGTTATCTCGTATGTACATGTGTGAGATGTACCGTTGAGAGATGATTTGAGTTTGAGTTTATTAAAGAGTTTCAGTCATTGAGATCGTTTTGTTTACCTCGCGAGCGCGAGCGCACGCCCGCGAGAGAGAGAGAGAGAGATAGAGAGCGAGCGCTGGAAACAAGCGTATGCTTTTTGTTCTAATATAAATCCTTTTGATTTTTGTCAGCTTATGAAAGCCCAAATAACTCCAAAGGATCAAACTGTCCAAGATTGTGAAACTGTCCAAGTGAATGTTTAGCGGAAATAAAACCCTCACAGACTGAAGGCGATGCTTATCGATCATCATCTTATTGTCAGGCTCAAAAAACATAGCAGACAAACTATGAGCTGTGCCCATTTCACATCTTGAAATGTATTTTAGCGTGAGAAAACGGGTTTGTAGCGTGAGAGATCACTCAAATGCGAGAGTCAGCTGATCTCTGTAGTTTCGCTCGTGACGTAAGTATGGATGCGGATGCCAAAGGCATTGTGGGAAATGTAGTTTTTCCCCGTTTTCGTTACGTCCGCGCAATGGCAGAGATGGGCGATGACGTCAGCGCGCAGCGCTTGGTAAACAAATATGGCCGCAGCTTCGGCCTAGCTCCGGAGCTCCGGAGCTCTTACACCTCTCATACGGCCGTTACCGGACTTCGCGGCGGTTTGCATTCGCTTCATAAGACGCACCAACTTTTCCCCCTCAGTTTTGGGGAAGAAAAAGTGCGTCTTATGAGCCGAAAAATACGGTAACACCTTTTCAAAAGCTCTTCATGCTTCTTGTAGGTGATGGCAGTAGCAGGTCTGGACTCCAGCAGGGCTCATAGACTCTCACCATCTCGATCTACCCGATCCTGGGCATCCCCTCCACCTACCCCAGCCAGTAAAGACCGCACGCCGTACTACACGCCGCTCATCCGAGTGGAACATCCACTGCGAGACAATGGCAGCATCAGCAGCCACTCATCAAACATCAGGAAGAGCTCATGGTACACTGATGAGCATGAGTATCAGCTGAGAAACTGCTCCCCTCTTCACCTGCAGGTGCCACCTGAGTACAGACAGCAGTACTTGCAGAAAAGAGGCAGTGCCACCAGCCTGGTGGAGGCGGTGAGTTTTTTTGGAATGTGTTTTAATGAAAATAAATTACAATTGCAATTCTGCATATTCATATATTTAATAAATTTTATTTTATGAAATTAAAATTTGATAGTATTGAGTGAGTCATTAACCTCTTAAGCCCGAGAGTCCCCGGTACCGGGGACTTGCCCCCTTGTGCGTTACATTTTCACTCATAGCTCACTAACCCTGAGAAAAACCCACACATATTAAATACTGTTGTGTTCGGCGGAAACTCCTCTAAAAACGTATCTAATTCAATTTCATATCCGTTAACCACAGCTCGAACGCCATGCAAATAAACAACAACATGTCCGGAGTATAATTCATGACCACGTTTTTGTTTATGTGCGATATGTATCCACAATATAAACGGAAACACCCAAACCATTACATTAAATGAAAGCTAACAACCAGCTGAATCCAGTGATATACAACTCATTAACATTGCATGAAGTATTTCAGAGCAGGGAGCGAAAGTTCCACGAAAAAACGCCAGCGAAAACCAAGCAAGCATGTAAATCTTGTCTTACCTTTGCCGTTTTTTCAACAAGAAGTTATTTCCATAGCGATAAAAGTCCGTTTGTTGTTATGTCCGGTCGATAGCTTCGCGGAAACTCCCTTTTGGATTATTTCTGTAGCTTTGTGGCGTCATTACGTCACCAAATATGGAATGACTCCCCGTGCGTAAGAGGTGGTCTCTCCACGCTGCGCGTCGTGTGATTCGTTGGCGATCCCGTCAGTCTCAAAATGGTTGAGCTCATTGGCTTCCATAGAATCAGAACTTTCCAGCGATCTATAGATCTCCCGGATTGGACAGATGGTCGGGGGGTAGGGACACGCAGAAGCTCGAACGTCGAAAGCGTTTGTGAATGAAAGGTTCCCAAAAGCGCAGCAAGATGGTGTAAATGAGCTTCTACCCCCCTTTTACAGCGTTTCTTTAGGAGTTTTTTTTGCTGAAATCATGTCCCATAAGCAAGAAAAGAAGACTATGAACGTAGCTAAAGCTTTGGACAATATTTTTTCCATATTTCAATTATTGTGCCAAATTGTGCCAAACTGTGCCAACATGGATTACGCCTGAACTTTGTTCAATCAAAACCTTTACAGAATATTAGTTTCTTGTAGTATGAACACCAAACTTGCTAGATGTTCTTGACATGTAGTGGTTACAATTGATTGTGTTTATTTGCTTCGTTATAAGTAAAATAAGGAGATATTGGAGGAAGTATGTGTTTTTTTTTAGGCGGAGTTCATTTTTTGGCCATTCCAACATCAATTACTCTTACCCAGTGTTCTTGACTGTCAAATTAACTCATCCACACCCCTCCCCAAGAACCTATCTTCATTTTGATACCAAGATTTGCAGTTTAGGCCTTGTAAAAGCTGAGAAATGCCTTAAAAAGTAAAAGTATAGGATTTTCGGAAAATAGGCCTGAGGGCTTAAGAGGTTAATGATTACATGAAGTTCTGGTATTTTGTGAGCTGTTCAAATTCAGTTTGGCATAGATTTAAGGTTAAAAGTGTGAACAACATAATTGTTTTTTGACATAAAACGTCTTGCTCCACATCAAAACCAATAAATCACTGTATCCAATATATTTACATTTATTTGTGTGTAGCTATGAAATGGCCAAAAATGTCATCAGGGCTTAATAAATAAATTAAAAAAATCAGAGCATCACCGGGCTCTATGAGCGTTCCTAGTGCAGGACTTCCAGGAAAGGTCAAAACGGTTTAAATTCAGAGCCTGAGACGCCAACCATGCACTCATTAGGGCATAGCTTGTACTTTTGAAGCATTTCAACCAGATTGGCCGACATTAGTCACTTTTAAAGCCTTTCCCCAAAATCCTAGTCACGGTGCATAATAAAGCGTGTCTTGTTTCATATCAACTAAATATAGGGCGTTTAAGATTATTATAAAAAATTTACAGCTAAACTTTTGTCTACTCTGGTATTTTAACTATTAACTTCTCTCCGATGTTGGCAGGTTTTGATTTCAGAAGGACTGGGTCGATATGCCAAGGATCCAAAGTTTGTTTCCGCCACAAAGCATGAGATTGCAGATGCGTGCGAAATGACAATAGATGAAATGGAAAGCGCTGCCAGCCATCTTCTAAACGGTGGCATCACACCGGGAGTCAACGGTGTTAATGTGTTTCCCATATTGGGTCACAGAGACTTTGAACCACAAGATGTCTCAGTGAGCTACAGCGACGAAGAGCCAGAATCTGAACCCAGACCTCAATATGAGGAAGACCTGGCAGATGAAATGATATGCATTACCACTTTATAGCACTCGATAGAGAAATAAACTAATATAAAGTATATTTATTGGCTTACTACCAAAACAAGTGCCTTCACAGCAGAAGCATGGGGTGCCGCATCCTTATTGGCTGATAGAGTGCCAGGAGGAGCGAAAAGGACTGTGCCGAACTTTCATTGGCTGCTTGTACTGATGGCAGAACCATGGACCAATGAGAAACGAGGCGAGGTAATCAGGGGCAGGCTGTTTCCAAGGTGATGACAATCAGAACGACTATGTCATTACCTCAGTCACTTTATTAAGGGTTTTGCATATCAAGCACGTTGCAAGTTCAATGCAAGCTAAGTATGGCATATCCCTCCACAAAGGCTTTAGTTTCCGCTCACCCCCCACGAGTAGTTTTGTAATGTTTAAAGTGAAGTGCTTACTTTCAAGAACAAACACTAATTCTACACTGGTTTACAATAAGGATATCATGCAGGATTTCAAAAGGATTTCAGCATTTGTGTTAAATGCACTAGCAGACAGGTTATTTTTTATTTTAGGATGGCCTGTTTGATATTTCATATTACGCTGTAAATGACTTGTAATATATAATGCAAAAGAGAACTTTGTAAAGAGACCTTCTATATTTTGTGATTATGTACTGTACAAAAAGATCAGCAATACTTATTGATGTTACTGCATTACATAAACATGAAATTGGGTGTTATTTTGTTTCAGGTACTGTACTTTATTCAGTTCTTTGCCTTTATTCTTTGCTCATATGCATTCTTACTTGTTTGTGAAACTTTAGAACAAAACAGCCAATTTTATATGAGGTTATGTCTGTGACACACCTGCACAAGATATGCAAGATGTTTTCTCAGTGTCTGTTTCATAAGCGTAACCGATGTTGTGTTCTTTTCAAATCTATGGCAAGCTGGAAGGGTCACAAGCACTGAGGCTTCTCTGTGGGGATTTTAGTAGGGCTTTCTGAATCGTGTCTTAGTGCTCTTGTTGTGTATCTTGTACAAGTCTTGTTGGGCGTCCCTTTTGAAGTGTGTTTTGTTGCAAATTTTGTGACGGGCAGATGTACTGGATGGTGCAACGCTACATGCTTTATGCATTAACAATGCTGCTTAACTCACAGGAACATGCTGCCCCTTGGAATAGCCTGCTGCCTGACATTTGCTAAGCTACTGTATGAAGAGCTGATCTAGAAACAGCGCTGATTTCTCTGATCATCCCCTTCCCACAAGTTACAGTAGGTCCTATGACTAACCTAATTGTTTTGTTGATGGCAGAGTTGAAGTGTGTGTTTGGAACATGCAGCCTTAAAGAAATAGTTCATCCCAAAATGTAAATGCACTCTCAAAATAATCACTGTTACGTACAAGAAGGGGAAAGAAGTATCAAATGCTTTTTCTCTTGCTGATGTTCTAAATTAGGTTTTTAATACACACAAAGAACCCGAACCCGTAGACACCTGAAATCTTAACTGTACTGCATACATTGTGGACACAAATTGCCTGAAAAGTCGAGAAATGTTAAAAAATCACAGTTTGGTTCGATACGACACGCTGGTGTCACGGTTCGGTGCATTTCTCGATACAAAAAAAAATAAATACATTAAAGTTTCATCTTAAAACTGATTACAGTATGGTCTTTACCTTTTTTTTTAACCATTGACCAATGATGGAGGTGTATCTTCAGGGGTTACAACTTCAAGCTAATGAAACAAAACCTCCGTAAAACCATAACTGTCCTTTTACGAAATTAAATGTCACTTTTAGGTATAGACATTACTAATAGATGTAATTTTTTTTAAACAAACTTCATGCTTTGCACTCAACTTTCAGAAAGATGAGCGTTAGCATTTTCTTCAGACAGCACAGATCTACTTGATGTGACACGGTCACCTGCAGTAGAAAATAGAGCTGGAGGAGTGACATCATGGCGTCTGCCATATTTGTAAGGAGACTCCACCATCGCCGTCTGTGCTCATTAAACAGAGTGACTCCTACTGATAGAAACTAAAAGTAAATTATTTTAGAGTTTTGTTCATATTTTGTTCATTATTTTCATATTTTAGTATTTTGTTAATGCTATGACAACAAATAAAAATTTGAAGAGAAATAATTTACAAAAGTATATTGTGTTTAATTGAAAGGAAAAGAAAAACTAATTGGAAAGTGGATAAACACACAAAAACTACTCAATTAAAGTAGAATGATTGTTTTTCTCCTCAATTATATAAAAACATTTGACTTGAACCATATTTTTGGTAGACAATGTTCAGTATTTTCTACTACTGTTTAAATCAAAATTGTGGTTCATTATTTCAAATGTTTGGAAGTAATTTGATATCATTGTGAACATGTTTGTGTTTACAGTGTAGAAGATGTGTTTGAACAATAATTTTCACCTAATTCTCTAGGAGCAGTCAGTCAAAAATGAAAATTCTGTCTTTATTCACTCATGCTGCGTCCTGATTTTAGTACTTGTACTAAATCCTTGAAAATAGACAATGATTTTGTCGTGGGAAAGGGATACTTTTGATTTGTCCTGCAAGAAAAGTGTGGTTTCATTTCCTGTCATTTATTCGGTCTCTTGTTAAGGTTCAATGTGGTCATGAATGACTAAAACTAATCCATATAGCTTGAAAAAAGGGGGTGTGGAGTAGCATCCAGCTGCAATTTTGGATTGGGGCGAAACGCACAGCTAGGCCCCGACCATTGTCAAACAGTGTTCTCTAGTGTTGTGTTTGAACATTTACCTGGTACTCCTGACTGCAGAGTGATAAGCTACACCCACTAAACGTTGAATTGTGACGTCACTACCATGCTAAGCAGGTTTATGGGGTGGTCACACTGCACGTGAGTGTGTGTGTGTCAAGAGCCCGCCCACAAAACAGTGGCATCAAAAAAAATTATATCCAAATTATAAAAAGATGCTCTCTAATCTAGTGTAAAACAATACTGATGTATATTTGCTTCATATTGAGAGATCAAAAAAGCTGACGGACCTGACCTTGCCAGTGTGGTGGCTCAAGACTCATCACATGACCTGATATCGCAGGTCAAAGTTCAACTCCCGCTTTCACGTCACCACACGCGATCCCATTCAAGTAAATGCAATTTTTTTCATAGTGTGACTTTTTCATTAGGCTTAAGATTAGGGTTGTGGTGTGGGAGCACAACCAATGAGATGACACTTGGGTGGGGCTCCACATTCAGTGGGTGGGGCTTAACCCATTGCATTCTGCACATAGGGGCATCTCGCACCTACACAAAACCCTAACCATAGATAGGAATCTAATTCTCTAATTAGATAGAGGGCGTTGTTTGACAAATCTCAGGGCCTAACTGTGGGAACTGTCTGCACTTCTAATCAGAAATAATAAATCATTCAGAGACCACTCGAATACTTTTTTGATTTTCACTTAGTCTCTAAAAATTTCTTGAGTAATTTACAAATGACATACTCACACTTTTGCTTTTGTAATTTATAGTTAATGTATTACTCTGTGGCTTCTTTACATTGGGAGTAGTCTATGTTGATGCAAATTTTCTTTGAGGTCAGATGTTGGAAGAATATATTCTTCTCGGGGGAAATTTACAAGAGTTCCCTTTTCTAATGGAAGGATGACACTGCCGCAATGGATATCTGGTTCATGTTGTGGGTGCTCGAAAAACCAAAACCTCTCAGATTCTAGACAATCTATACAAAATCTCCTGGGTTTTTCTGATGTTGACAGAATTTGAATCTAAATGTTTTAATGTGAACAAATATTGACAGAATTGTCATTTTTGAATGCTCTCTCCTCTAAAGCAGAGCGTGAAGCTGGTTAAGCAATAAGGTCCCACTTTTCATCCTTTTCACCTGACTTTAGCTCCATCTTTTGAAAATGCCTCTTTCAGTTCAGGGAAATCATATCAGCAGTAATGTCCTTCTGTGAGTATTTTTGCCTTTAAGGTGTTGTAACTCTGTTTCTGGACGTCAACATTTGAATTTAGTTGACCTTTAGTCACTTCCAGTTAAAAATGAATGAATGCAAAAACTAAATAAAAAGTGGAACAGGAAAGTTTTTATTGTAAAGGCCTCTGCCTTGAAATCCCAAAAATAAAAACGCGGTCATCATTTTCTCTCGTTCAGAGTTTCTAAATCTGAGTTTCTTTCTTCACTATCAACGCAAATGTTGGTAAAACACAGAAAAGTTGAATTCTCATGAAGGAGAGTAAACGTTGGGGTACGTTTTGATTTTTGGGTGATCTTTCATTGAAGGAAGTGTTGTTAAATTGTGCTTTTGACTCGTTGTGCTTTTCAGTCAGTCGGATACGGTCACTTTGTGTGCACATCTGAAAGGGCTCTTGAAATATGAAAATAGAAACCTGTTCTGCTCTTCATGTTGATATTGTGGTATCTTGTAAATGGACCAATGCACATTTTGGGCACAGTGTTCTGTTCGTAGCAATTGCTGGAAAGGAAAAATAAAATATGCATTATTTTTAATAAACAAAGAAAAATATTAAGATTTCACTTTTACCTCGCGTCAGGGACTCCTGAAATGAAAAAAAAGGTTTCTTATTGTACCAATGGGATTTTACTATTAGCACATTTGCTGTTTGTCTTTGCACAAATGACTATAACGTGCAATTCGTTTTCCCTCTTTCTATTTTCTGTTTGTGTGTTCAAGGTGGGCAAATTTTGTACTTCTTTTCTGTGACTGTGCATATGGTTTGTTGAAATCTATATTTGTCATTTACATTTCACCTGAGGAGAACTGGCGAGAGTTTCTCTATTGGTGGTTCTCAATGAATGCAATGGGAAAAGTATTAAACAAGTTTTCCATTGACTCATTTTCATTCTTGCTACTGCTATGATATACTTTGTTAAAATGCTGTAAGGAAACACAAGTCTACGATGTACAGACATAAGGAAAGATGTGTCGTGAGTCATTATCTTTGCTCTGTTAAAATTTTTATTCCTTGAAGAAAAAGAAAAAAACATGTTTCTCTTTGTAGCAACTGAATTAATACCCCAATAGGTTTTGTATCAATACATTTTTTTTTGTAATTTTCCTATTTATTTTGGCCTGGACTTGACTTTGTTCAATATTGAAATATTATTTTCTAATGACTAATACAGAATAAACTTAATGAATAAACAAACTATTGCATGTCTCGTTTGTTCAAAATCGTTGAACTGATGATTGAAGAAATTCCTAACCATTATGCAGAGACTTCGGGGCTAATTAACATCAGTCAGTAGAACTTTGGTTCAAGCAGTTTTTAATTGGAGGCTAATATGAAATATTTAATCTGATTGCTGAGCAAGATTAATTTGGGGCTCTGGGATTCACATGGCCATCAGATCATTAAATACTCTTGACTGACTTAAAGGGTTTATAGCCACAATGCTCTGCACATTTCTCTACTGTTTATATTTTATAAGTCGTGGACGATGAGGGAAAGATGTGTTTGATCTCTTGTTCATATTGAATCAAATAATCTCTCCAAACATTTCATAGTATAGATTTATTTCAACACCCAGTGCTAAAATAAAAACAAAAAAATACACAGGGACAACTTTTTTATTTCCCTCGCTTGTATATTTGATTTATTATTTTCAGAATTACATAAAGGAATGTAATATAAACTGAGATTTTGTATTTGTACAGTTTAACGATCTGTTTTATTTAAAGATTAGGATGTGATTTAACGGCCACTGTCCATCCCACAACAATCTGCTGAAGTGTTGGTCAGTCTGGACTGATCTTGTTGGTTGATGGAGACACAACGGTGGCAACTTCAGAAACATCATCCTCTATAGGTAATGGACCCTTTCCACACAGCAGAAGAGGAACTGCAAACTTCTGGAACTGGAAAAGATCATCATTTAAAGTTATGTAACAGAGTTATTCTACATTATAAAGGAAATTACGATGTTTTGACTGAACAGCATCCTTATTAATGAGTGTTGGAAAAGATACTTATGTAATCAGATGCAACGCATTGACTTGGAAAAGAACAAGTCATGCAGCATTATACAAACGCATCTAACTGAAATGCAATGCAAACATCTCATTAAATATGTCAATGAGACTGGGTTTTTTTGGTCCTGCAGCATGTTTTGATGACCATGGTTTCAGCGTTTACAATAATGTGCAAACATTTTCGGCAGGTGTGAAGAAAATGCTGTGAACAACGAATGCTTAAAAAAAGTGTTAATCCTTTACTTATATCAATTAATGTCTAGGGTCCCCCCTGAAGAAAGGAACAGAGACGCTATGAATGGTTGCCACCACCTTTGCCACCCCTGGTCTGAAAGATGCAGAAGCTTGACTTGCCGCTGAGTAAACTTTTGCCTTCAAAGCAGAGGAAAACTTCCCGTTTTTGGAAGTGACACATGGACAGCTAAGTGGCAGCACCCAAAGAACCCAAGAGTATCCTTTAGCTGCTCTGTCTACAAGGTTTTGAAGGGGGCTTGGAACCTTAGCGAACAAGGGTGTCTGCCAGTATTTAGTAAGCTCTTCAGCTACAAACATTCCAAGAACACTTCACTGTTGCCTACACCGTTGTACTCATTAGTGTACTGCCTTCAGCTACAGCCTAATATTTCAATTTGTGACTAATCAATCCAGAGCTTCCCTTCACCCCAGTTCTTGTGTTTTCATGCACATACATTGTTTCCATGTCAAATATGTGACTTTTTTGCAGCATCTCTATCATAAGACCATTCAAACCAGACTTCACCAGACAATAAACGGGTATAACTGGGTCCCACTGTTTTTTTTTCCAGTTCCTGAGATGATTGCTAATAAGCTAGATGTGTCTTGCAACTATTGCATAAGTTTCCATTGCTTACCACTGTGTCTACGATCCTTAACTTTGCCCATTTCTTCTTCAAAAAAAGCTTTGACAGTATATCTTTGTAGGAGTGACCTTTTGATGCAATTTAACTACCTTCTGTTCTGTTGCTGTGCAGTTCACCTCATGACTGGGTTTCAATCTAAGTGTGACATTGATGATCATTTTGGTATAATTTGTGGATCATACGCATGATTGTAATCCCTGACTTTGTGAATTTGTACCTATAAGAATTGATGCTGGTAAAAAGGCAAAATACTGGTGGGATTAAGATTTTTAGTTCCTCAGCTATTCTTTTTGTTTACTCACCTGTCTGTTCATGAAAATATAAATCAAAGGGTTGTAAACTGTGCTGCTCTTGGCCATATAGATTGGGACCACTTTTACCAGGACAGGCAGCTGGGTGTCAGGGCTGAAGACCACAGTCAGAGCCAAAACAGTGTACGGCAGCCAACTCACAAGAAACGCCACCACCATCATCAGCACCATCCAGGCCACCCTGGATTCTGCCCGTGCTGCCACTCCACCCATCATTGCCACCTGACCAACAATGTAAAGACATACAGCCATCAGCGAAGCCTCATATTTCCGATCCACCGCCAAGTAAGAAAATTATGCTTTATATCAAATAACATTGAGATCATGTCATTCTAATCTAAAGGATAAAGTCAGTTGAAGGATCACAATATTTCAATGGTTGTCAAACTGAAAAGATATAAAAAATTGGAGAAGTCTTGGAAAAATGTCACTTTCATTGTCAACAGTATTTACGCTCCCGTTACAATAATTAAATGTTTTTTAATAACTCTTCCAATCACTTCCTAGAAATAAAAAGACCTAAGTATGCAGCCTTTGTTTGTGAAAGAATGTGCTATAAAGCAAGTTTTGACCACAATTGTATAAAGCACTTCATTGTTGGACATTAATGAGGAGGAAATGCTTTCTCTAGTGATTTCTGGCATTGATTTGGTAGTCACCTGGAGATGTGCCAACTGGGAAGTGTGGAAAGGGTTGTTTTTAGGTGCTTACTTCCAATGAAATATTAAATGCTTCAGGCACACCAAGAGATTTTGAAAAATGCCTTGCTCCCAACATTGTCAAAACAGTTTGGGGATGGCCCCCACATGACTTCAAACCAGTGCACAAAGCAAGGGTCCCATAAGGACACACATAAATATGTTTATATATATTCAAATTTCTAAGTGCAATCATGGAAAACTTTCCGAATATAACTGAGGTTGGTCATGGCATAAAGAACGTTTGGATTGTTCTCTTCATGTTCATAGAAAATAGTACATATTTTTTTAATACTTATAAAGCATCAGATGAAGATTATGTGAAAATAACCTTTAGAATTAAGGAAGGTCCTTTAGAATTGAAGAAGAATTAACATCTGGATTGGAAATATAAGGAAATATATATATTTTTGGGTTGAAGAATCATACTTGTCTCAGTGTGTACATCAACCATGAATATGACACCACGATGATGGCAAATGGCACCGCAAAACAGACTGAGAAGTAACAGAGTATGTAAGACATGTTTGTGAGGTCTTGACTCTGCCAGTCTGGTCCACAAGAGGTCCCTGCTCCCTCCAGCTGGTAGCTTCCCCAGCCAAAAAGTGGCGGAGTGTTCCATATGAGAGACCAAAGCCATGAGATGACCAAGCCTCCAGCTGCATGCCTGTCCTGGAAAGTGATGCTGCCCAGAGGCTTTACCACCACAAACAGACGTTCTACTGCAATCAGTGCCACTGTGCACAGTGCTGATATGCCTAAACACACCACAGAGGAAGAACAAAAAAGAACGAAGCTAAATTCTAATAATACAGTTATTAGTTTTATTAAGAAAAAACAACAATGGACTGTCAGTCAACAATCACTCCCTGGTTGGAACATCCAGTAAGATCAGCTCAAGCTGTGTTTTGGAGCACCAGGTTTAGTGGTTAACCAGCTCAAACTGTCTTCGACCAATGAAACTACTGTAGCTACAGCTTAAATGCTGGTTTGTCCAATAGGGTTTCTCCTTGTTTTGCCATCATAGGAACAATGTGGCCGCATGAATTAGGGAAGATGTAACGGTTCACAAAAATGATATGGTTTACGGTAAATATATACATTTTTACATAAATATATGTAACAATACCCTATACAATACAAGAAACAATTAAGGTGAATTGCAAATGTAGTCAGATAATACGTGTTATTATCATTTTTACATTTACATTTACAGTACATTGAGGCGGCCCATGACTTTATTCACAGTTCATTGTAAATTAAATATAGTTTTGTTAAAAACAGATTTAGTGACTCACCAAAAAATGCAACACTAAATCCTTCTAGTACACATCCAACTCGTCCCATAATGTAGTAACCCACGGCATTGGTGACCACAGATGGCACACTTCCTGTTAGCGTGATGCCCAAGTCAGCCACGGCGAGGTTGACCAAGGCAAAATTGAGCGGCTGGCGCAGCTGTTTGTGCCGAAGGGTCACAAATATCACTGTAGCGTTCAACACAACAGATGTGATGGAGAACACGGCCATGAGGAGGGCCAGCATGATGAATCCAGCCCTGGGCAGGGGCACCTTCACACCCGGGCCATCATGGATAGATGAGTCGTTGAGGAAGTTTGGGATAAATGCCATCATCTCAATTCTATGCTAAAAAGATGGTGAATTCCACTCAGTTTCTTCAGTGTCGTTCAGGTTCTTAGACGTAGACCTCTGATTTTCACATCCTCAAGCTCTTGTTCAGATTAGGTGTTGTAAGAAGAAAAGTCCTGAAGATCCGGAATTAGGACAAGAATAAGTCCGTCAGGGTGTGATTTCTGATCCCAATCTCTTCCCTTGAATGATGTAGAGGAATATCTTGAAGACAGCATTTCTGGCCACTCTCTCTGGAATTAAATCTCTCTTTGGAATTAAATATTTAAAATACAGAATCTGATTTTAAATCTATATGTTGCATTACTTTGTTTGTTATCAATTAAAACTGTTACAAGTAGCATGTCAACATTTTCCATTAGTTTTTTTTTTTTTGTTGTTGTTTTTTTTTTATTTTAGTGGTATTCCAAACTTTCCAGTAAGGCATACTGTGGACTGTCAGAGGAACAACTTGCTTTGAAGAGCTACCAGGTCGGCGCTCAAACCAGTGAGGGACAATTTATGGCTTTCACACCATGTTTTTTTTTGGGGGGGGGGGTAAAAAAATGGGTTATTGACATAGCATTTAACATTTCAGCATTTAATTTTTCTATGAATGTATTACCGCCTACTTCATATAGCATTCTATTCTGCACTACTATCATGATTTGTTTCTTTCTGACACTATTTTAACAGTTTCAGATTTATAAAGTAAGATATAAGTGTAAGATCCTTTGCACAACTCTTTTTAACTATTACCTAATGTTATTATGCCACTATTGGTTGTAAAGACAAACTTGATAGTCATTTATTCCCAAAATGTCACTGAGGATGCAGTGGGGAAACTTCCACATTACAGATTGGTTGAGACTCAGAATACCGGTAGATCAGGATCATTTAAAAATACAATAATAAACTTTGACATTTTTAAGCTTAGTTTGTTTCCAAATACCCCAACGAATCAATTGTGAAAATGATCTCTGCATCTGAATTTTAGGCATATATTAAATAAAGATGTTATCCATTTTACCAACCACAATTCACCACATTTATTCAATGTCTTAAGATTTCGTCTGTTCTCTGTACTTTAAGATGTTATGATAAAAGTAATAAAAGTTTTTTTAAATAGGTTTTTCTGATTACTTGTAAGGTTTTACTCCTTGTAGCTTCAGTACCAGATGTCACTGTTGCTAAGAACTATCTTTGACCCACTAAGAGTGTTAAGTTCCATTACCACAAGAAGAGATTAGTGTGTTTGGTGGCCTGCATTTAAATAGACAAGCGTGAACTCCAGCACAGACTAACCGGATTAGTTTCAGGAGCTGCTAAAACTATTGCTTCCATCTCCGGAATACTCGTAATCTAATCTTTGTTTTTTGCTTCTTATTAAAGCAACACTTTAATGGTTTAAAACATTTTTGCGGCATACCACATGGATGCAGCATACACAGAACATAAAATACAAGATGTTTAATCTAGACCTAAGCTTTAAACATCCTCTTAGGTCCTTATAAATGTCTGTCTTTTTGTTGTGTATTCCCCCTCATTTCATTCAGCTGCTGCCGTTTGTTTGGAACTCACCTGCTGCATATTGGATTCTAATCAAACACTCTTCTTAAACCGCTCTCACTCACTCTTCTGTATCTACCATTTAAATGTTACAGAATAGACAGTATTTAACAAAACGTAATAACTGTGGAAAAAAACGTAATTAGTTCTACAGAGTACACTGTAAAACCCCGCTGAGCCTCACCATGGATTACCAAAGAAATAAGGTGGTGTTGCTGTCTCTGTACATAAGTACCCCGAGATACGAATGCTTTGAGTTACTAAATGTTCGAGATACGAAAGGTCTCGCGTGAAATTTTTTTGCTTCAAGATACGAAGAAAAATTTGAAATACGAACAATAACAAACATTTCTGCTCTATTTTCCACTTGTTTGTCTCAAGTCGCCCTGTGCTTCCACGTCCTTGCGCTCCTTGTGCTTTAAGGGGCTGATACGCCTTAAAACACTTTAAATCAGTTTAAAATTGAGCGAAGCATTATGTATAGATTACCAATAATGTCCTATAACAAATGTAAAAAAAATTATGTTAATAAGTGTAAAGTGCTGTTCTGTAGCGCAGGTTAGAGAAACCATGTGACTCGTTCTCAGAAGCGTCTCTCCATCAATTCTCACACGTTCAGTATTCTTTATGCTTGTGCTTGAAACCGTGTTGGTGTCAGTAATTCGTGAAATATCTCGAGAAACTCAACTTTCATACGTGGTGCCGTAATGTTTTCTGCCATCCGTACCACCTCCTCCGACACATTGCTTCACTCTCAAGGTAAGGTTTCACATTTGTGTACATATTACATATTTTGTGTGTGTTTTACTATCATTTATTACATTAACAATGTGTAGATTTAAGGATGGAAGAACGTTACTTGATTTTTCTCTGGTTTTCCATTTTTTTCATCTACTTATACTTTTGTTTCTGAGAGCTGTTGCACGGATTTAGTGTTTTACATGTAAAACTTGCTTCAAGATACGAATTGTTCGACATACAAATGTCACCCTGGAACGGATTAGTTTCGTATCTAGGGGTACCACTGTACTCAGTGTATCAACCATTTGTACTGTGATGTACAGTGTTTTCTTTTATTAAGAACTGTATGTGTGCAACATTTTTCATGGGCCGAGCAATCATAAAATGCCTGCAAAGAGAAACTGTAGTGAGATACGCAGCTCTCCTTCCTCAAGCTAGGGGGTGTTCGTGATCCCAGACGTGGATCATCACCTCGGTAAAAGAATAATAGAGTTAGTGGTCATTCTCAGGGCTAAAAAGACTGGAAACATACAGTCAGAACAGAGCTGTTCAAGTACGATTTTCCATCTTCATTGACTTCATGAACTATAAAAAGTAAAGGAACACTTCTACAAACAAGTTATATATTTTTTCTTCTGAAGGAGTAGTGCATGGACTTATTGCCATAAAATTTACTTTTTTTTTTTTTTTTTACAGAATACAATATTGTCAACTCCATCTGCTTCCCAGAGACAATGTGGTCTTGCACTCTGACAGAGTATACCACAAAATGCACTTGCCCTCTCTTTCTCCACCTGAGCTAATTGATCAGGGTCTGCAATGGTCAGTGTGGTTTAGTGCTTGCTTGAAGCGTAAAGGATTTCCTAAAGGGTTCCAGCCTTTCATGTGATGGCTTTCACCTTACATTACTATTTCAATTAATTCCATCCTCCACTCTTCTGAATCAGAACATGGTTCTAATTTCCCCCTAAGGGTGAATATATGCAAGTTCTAGTTCTGCTCGGTGATATCTTAGTGAATGCAACATCAGTTGCAAAATGTTTTGGAACATTTTTTTATTTCTCATTGCACTCCCTGTTGAGCTGAGGAAAGTCTACTCTGCACATTAAAATTTTTCCATGGGTGACAATAATGTCCTGTTTCCTGAGTAAACATTCTGTTTGATAAGCTGCAGTGCTAGAATCCTTCTTTTGGCAAGATCTTGTCCTATTACCTGCTTCCCTGGTCAACTAATCTTGGGAGTCTTAATAAACACCTTAATGCTTAGTCTGTGCACACACTGGTGCGTGTGCCAGTCACACTGGTAGGAACAGCCACCCACCTATTGTTTAATTCTGATTTAAAATATAATGTGTAAGTTTCCAGAAGATTATTTGTTTTGATATTTTTTGTTTTAAATGAACATTACAAGAGTTATGTATAATTATATTATCACATAGTCACACATAAATGTGAGAAAATGAACAATCTTTCAGTTTCATCCGACAGACCCTAAATTTGTTTTCAGTGCCATCTAGAGGTGAAAAGAAGGGATAATCTGTGGAAGTACAAGAAAAAAGCACAATGGACAATTTTGACATTGTTTTGGGAGGAGTTATGCAATTTTATTTTGTCTCGACACTCGATTTTTGTTATAAAACACAAACTGTGAAATATTTTTTTTTTTTTATAAATTGATGTCAAATGACAATTTACTACTCAGAATTGTACTTTTTATAAAATTTCAGGATTGCTGTGGAATTATTGTGTAATGTAATGAAAAGCTTTTGTAAATAAAAAAAGAAACTGAGGTTGTACTAAAAATGCTATCAACCATTGACACAAAAAACTGTTTAAAGGTTATTTATGTAAGCAAATTGTAAAGTAATAAAAAAAACGCTCAAAAAGGCCTCAGACATCTAAGAGTTATTAATGATGATCTAAAAAGAACTGCACAAATATAAACTAAATGCATGGATCCAAATTCCTTCTAATTCCTTTTTGTTTCCAGGGCTTACCATCCTATATCTTATTTATGTATCATCACCTGAGCAAATACAACATTGTTTACAAAGGTCATCATATTATTTTCATGTTGTATTTAATATCAAACAGTTGACAAGTGTATCTTGAAGTTTTCTTGATGTAACTTTACATGCTCATGTAATCAATCAATCAACGGAGCATCCTCACATTTCATAGACGAAGGTCCTCTGCTTGGGTTAATATAGCAGCATTGCAGCAGTACAGTATAGTACAGATTATTAATCAGCCTCAGTCGCTGCTGTTTCTAGCTGAGTGTGTGATCTATGATGCATTTCCCAGCTAATCATGACTTCACAGAGATGCAGGCTGGGTTAAGACTGATTCATCAGGGTCTGTTACCACACAATCTCATGCAGATGCACCTCATCAATTATGTCCTCGCAGTAATTTAAAGAACAAAAAAGTGAATGAGAGAATAGCAATTAACTCTAGGGTGACATGGTGAAGCATCAGACTCAAGAGGGCAGTGCTGAAAAAGTGGCTACTCGTAAATCTTATTCACTCACTTTCTGCTCTTTGTAAGCATCTGTTGATGAGAAGTAGCTTAACTAGAGTGTGAATATGCAATGTTTCCAGAATGACAAAACCAGCAATAGCCTGAATCATAGGTGTGCATATAACAATGCCTAAAGATCTGGTTCTTAGGGGTGTAACAATTTATTGTGGAACAATATATAACAATACAAAATTACCACAATATGTATCGTGCATTTGCTATGTAATGGCTCTTCTAGTCACTTCTGAAACTACTTTATCTTGTCTTTTTTTTATTTATTATATACCAGGAGACAAATATCTTTTGGTCACATTTTAGATGGGAAACATTATAAAAGGAGCTCTCTCATTTCCCTTGAGAAAAAGCTCCGGGTAGGGCACAAGGAGTGTATGTTCACCTGACTTAGTTCAGTGGCGCATGGGTTTCGAGACCAGAGGTGTGCTCGTGCATCTGCCATGCTCCGGGCTCCAAGCTGACTGGATCCATGCCCCCTGTCATCTATTCCTTATCAGAATGTGAGTAGCCGGTACCCGGTGCGCTCTATTTCGCTTTCTCTCACACGCTGAACGATGTGTCTCTGCTCTTCTAGGCTACGTCATGTTTAAGTGCACAGATCCAATGAATCCCACCTGGCAACACTACCTTTTCACAATATTGTCTCATGGACATAACATTGTGATATGTATCGTATTGTGAACAGAGTGTATCGTTACACCCCTACCGGTTATGATAAAAAGCTGTTTTCGATTCGGTTTGAGCCATTTGGAGAATGTATCGTTTTAATTCAGCACATCCTAATAAAGTCCAAAGTGTGTCGAAGAGTTCTGTCTCATAATTTCACAAGCTGATTAATCCAATGTGTAGAAATAACAAAGAGCTTCACGCAGTTCACAGCCTGTGTATGCTAACGAGGTCTCGTGTTGTTTATGTCTGATAAATGTAATGAACAAAGTTTGGATCTATTTCATTCGAATATTGTAGGGAAATGTGTTTATTCTTTCTAATAGTGTTTCGCTGACATTATTAACCGATTTCAAGTGTTTTATGCAATGCTGGATTGGATAGCAGATCTGCTAATATTGCTGTGCCACCATTTTTTTTTTCATAAATGCTCATATTTAAAACGATGATTGGTACGGTATCATTGTTCATCACAATGTTTTACACTGGTCATCGTCAATGCCCAAATTGGTTTACATCACCAAACCCTAATGCCTGTTGCATCATAATCGACAGAAACACACTTTCTCTGCACTGTTCTTCACTGTGGGTCAGGTAGCACACCCAATCTGCAAAGAGATTAACTGTACTAACGATTAATCTGATTGGTCAGTGGGCGGAGTTAAGAACAATGGGCGTTGCAAAGAACACCGAGCCGTTTTCAGCTCACAGAAAAGGAATACAGGATTACACAAACATGCATGGAAAATTCTGAATAAAACTTGAGGCATGTTTTTGTTGAGGGAATGGTAGGAATGTCTGAAAAGTGGATACAGAATAATTAGGGGTAAAGAATAAAAAGAAGAACAGCAAGTGACGGCATGGCCCCTCACAGAGTCTGAACATCAGCAGGGTGTCAGGGATTACATGAAGAGACAGAAGGATTTGGGAAAAAGCAACATCAACAGAAGATCTATAGTTGCCACAACCAGCGGAGTTTCTTCAAAACCTGTATGCAAGTGCATCTAGCAGAACTGCTGCTTTTTTGAAGGCAAACGTTGACCGCATCAAAAATTGATTCCATTAAGATTTCTCTTTTTTTTCTTTCACTGACATTTTGAAAGCATCTACACAGTACTGTATAGTTGCACTTATTTTAATATTACACGTCCTAACTAAATCCTAAAACACTAAATGTCAATCTCGCCGAGCCTTAAAAGCAGCTTTGCCTCGAACGATGGCATGCGCGCGCCCGAGAGAAAGTTTCGCATCAGCTTTCATCGTGCGCGCGCGCGCTCTCGGTCCTCCTGGGCTCGAATTATAACCTCCTCCACGAGGCTCAGAATCACGAACACTTTTCTACTCGCTCCTCGCGCTAAACTTCTTTCTTTGGTGAACGCGCTGACCCGAAAGTGTCGCTCATCGTAATATCAGACAGCAGCGAGAGCGCGCCAGTTAATTCGCTCTAATCACAGGCTCGTGCACAAAACACGCGTTTGCAAATCTGTTTCGTGCTGTCATTTGCCCTTAATGCAGGGGTTAAAATCACGAGGATCGATGTCAGTGAGCCTACCAGGGGGTCGCGTGGTGTGTGACAGACAGCTGCGCAGAGAGACTGGCCAGATGCGCGGCTGAAGCGACGCGCGCTCGCTGTTGGTTTTTTGACCGAGAGAGCCGGGGTTTTTAAGGCTGATTGAGGACCGGTGAAGCGTCAGTTATTCATTTATTTTTTTTTTTTGAGAAAAATGCGGATAAACTGGAGAATCCCCGGGCTGGGGGCGCACTTCCTTCTCGCGAGCGCGCTGAGTGTGTGCTGGACTCTGCTGGAGGTGCGGGGGTCCCCGCCGGAGATCCCCCTGTCAGTGTGAGTACAGTATAAAGCGAGGCCATCCGTACTGCTTGGGTTCCACGCACTAGAGTGTTGAAATCCTGCAATGTGACTCTGGAACTATTCTATATGAGGCTTTTCATTGACTAGCTGTTATTACACAGATGTATACAGTTAAAATACTGGAAAACACTGGAAACTGGTTTGCTTTATTGTAACACATACAGTGGTAAAGCCAGAGATTTGCTAACTTTTTTTTTTAAAGATCTTGACATTTTTTGACTACATTGTTTTTTTTTATATTATAATACATATCTTTACTTTTTTGATATTTTAGCAATTCTATTTCTTTTAGATTTCTTAAAAATGTTAACAAAATTTTTGTGTGTGTATATAATGGATCATTGTGCTGCTACTACTGCATTCATTTCGCATCACTGTTTAAAGGTTAAATACAGCTTACATATTTTATTTGGAGAGCTATTTTTTTAACATAGAAGTGAAGAAAAGGGGAAATCTACAGCAATTTAAATCACTAAAAGCATCTGGTAAATCCATAAATGAAAATGTCAGACACAAAAGCCTCTAAGTGCTGCCTGAATAGCTCTTTTTTTCAGCATTTCTTAAGGTTTTTAGATGTAAAACATAATTGCCTTTAAAGTGAAATTCTTTAAGCAGGAAGCTGAGGAAAAATTTCATTTTTAGAACAAAATCTGAGGCTTCTTCATCTAAAAATGTCAAGATTTCATTGTAAATGCATGCATGTGTGATTGCGAGATGCTAACTCAGCAAAAATGTGCCTGCTTGAGGACACGAACTGGTTTTGGTCTCAAAATGACTGTACACTATATTTTAGCTATAGATCAGCTCCTGGTTTACTATTTATAATGCTTAACTGTAAAAACTCAAAAGACCTTAAATAGAGATTTACTGATTTATGAAGCTTTCCGGGTGCGTGTATAATGCAATCCCAGTCCATTGCATGTGTCATTGCATGATTTATTCCTGTACAGAAAACAATGAATTGCAAAACTTCCTTCCAATAAATTCCATGTTGGCAATAATGTGTTTAACCGATTACAATTGCTCTCTGTTCTCCTCCAACAGTGTGAAACTATGGGCTTCAGCATTTGGTGGTGAAATAAAATCAATAGCATCAAAATACTCAGGATCTCAGCTCTTGCAGAAGGTATTTCCGCTCTCTTGTCTTCACATGCAGCACACAAATGCCTATTCCTGGCTCATGTGAATACAGATGGCTTTGCCTCACTATGTCCAGGTGTATCATTGGAGATTTGTGCATGTGTGAGAAGGAGGATGAGGCTCATTACTCTCAGTTTCTCTCCTCCCGGTCTGTCTCTTGCATCCAAACACCTCTGTAAGACAAGGAAGAGGCAGATTTAATAACTGAATAAATATGCAAAGATAAACTATAAATGAGCCTGTGATGGTGCACTGCACACTTTCTCCACATGGTGGCAGATGATATTCACTCTCACTTTTGTAGCCACGGGCTTAAAACAGACAGCATTCTGCATAAACCCATGATATTTTACTGTTTAACCAAAACAAAGTATTTTTTTAAATCTAGTTTTTCATTTAAATCCATCAAATAATGATGTACAGTACAGTAGCACTGCTCCCTAAACGCAGAGTACACAGTCTCCCAGAGGGGGGCACCATTATCCTGTTTGCTGTTAATAATAAAGAAATGTTTATAGTTATAACATGAAACAATGAAAATATCGGTGTGTATATTATCCTTTAAATATTTTTAGATTCTTGAGTTATATAATTACGAGGCTGAATTTAACTTCTCAAGGTCCCTTGCACAAAATACATGAGCGCTAATGTGACCTTACACACCAGCCGGAAAAAATTTACTGCATCATTGTGTCAGTTTTCAAGAAACTGTTGTGATTGGCTTGTTATGTCACATTTCTTCAGCTGAGAAAAAAACGAAGAGCTGTACTCTCAAAGAGGAAAGCAGAAGTAAAGCTGGGTCCCTTCACACTGAAGGACTGTCTTGAGCAGCATCCAGTCGTTGCTGAATTCACTCCGCACGAAAAATCAGTGACGGAGGATTTCTCACAGCATGCCTTTAACAGAATCGCAGAGAACTTTGTTCTCAAACTGCGTCTCGCAACCGAACACTAGAGAAAAAGACTTAAAAATAGCTGACTGAAGCGCAAGACTGGGATTATTATCAATAAATGGGAGCGCACACATTTTTTGATTCATTTATTGGGTCAACTAAACCAAAAAGAAGTCGCTTTTGAACCGAAACCACTGTTTACATTGCTGTCTATGACTTTGTATCTCCTCCGCAACTTCACATTGCCCTGGATGTAGCTCATCACAGACATTATTTCAGTCAGAACACATTTCACACTGCATGATTGTGACTCGCCAACAGCTCCAAATATTTAGCAGCTAAATATCTCAGCCTGTCACTCTCACTGAGTGAGTCTCTGGTACTTCACACTGTGCGACCGTCACACATGTTCACTAGCTCATGCGAAGGGCATGCGATTTTGGCCATAAACTCAAAATCTGGGCTAAAATCGTGTGCCTGAACCAGCTTTAAAGAGAAGTGGTTTGTTTTCCGGGCAGTGAATAGTTTGGATTTATATTTACAGATGTGCTCATCCTCTTCATCTTCTCTATAAACGGCCCTCATGCACAGTGTGAATTTTTAAACTCAAGAGAACTGATGCTGCAGTTCAATTGCAAAGGTGTGTAAAAGCCTTTACTGACTCTTCCCATTGCCCCTTAAAAAGACACAATGTGTCCTGAAGGCAGCACAAGCATTCCAGTTTCCTAATCATGCCAAGCTTACTGTATCTGAGATCTGCGTGGTTTCTTGTTCACGCCAGTAACCCTACTGTTTATTCTTCACATAGTCAAAAAGTTGTCGTTTGGTATTCTCTGCATGATTACGGTTTCATTTTTAAGCTTTAAATTGGTTCTTTAATTGTGTGTGCTGTTATGAAGTCAAAATGCTCCCTCTCATTGCATTTATTAAAACAGTTATATAAACATCGTTTTATATTAAACGTGCTTTGTACTTTGTACAAAAGACTCATATCTGTTAATAAATGTGAAATATAATTGTGGCCATGAGTTGAATTTATTCACCCCGGAACATGTATAAACTTCAATGAGCTTTTTAAAAATGTGCTCTGAGGTTCCATTTCTCGTTTTCTCTTGTGGATGTGTTTAAAAACATTAGAGTATTTACTGAAAATTTTACAGTCGTTTTTTTTGTTGAATTTTAAAAGATGGATAAATAAACGCATTTAGTGAAAATAAACGCATTTGTGTGTTGGGCATGTTGGGGAGCACCTTCCGATTAGGGCACCCATTTGGACCGCAGCGGCTGAAATTTGGTATGACAAACTATTTCAATTGTTTAATTCTGTTTTACTGTAGCATTTTTTAGTTATTCCATACTAAAGTTGACTTTTAAAAAAATGCATTTAGGGAAATTGTTTGTTGGACACATGTTGGGGGCCACCATCCCCTTAGGGCACTGATTTGGACAGCAGCAGCCCTGATTTTGTATGACGAACAAAAATTGACTGTTGATATCATTCTTGATAGGGATGAAAAGAGCCCCAGAAACACATAGCAGTGTTGATGTTTTCTTATTAAACATCATATCTCTGAGACGGTGTAGATTTTATGTTTTCTTTGATTGGCATCTCCACCTGGTTTCTTGGTTAAATATAAGTGTTATTACACTTTGAATGGACTGTATGAGTTCACACTACAGAACACGCTTCATTTCCTCTCGTTTTCTATGGAAGGAAAAACAGTGATGGATGTTTTGAGATAACCCCATCTCTCGCTCTCTTTCTCACTGAAGTATTAATAAGTCTCTCAGTGTTGCTGTGAGATAAGAGCGCAATGCACATATTATCATTGTAATTACCTTCTCAAAGCAAATTTGTACGTGACTCTTTTAAATAAAACTAGGCTGAGTGTCTTTTTTTAAAGATCAACTAAATGAAACCGATCTGTTTAGAAAAATTTTTAGAAAAAAAAAATGGCCTCTTTCCGTTTAGTAACTGATTGTTTTACTGTTGTTGCTATCTTTTACTGTCATAACTGATCCAAGTCTAGTATCTGCGTTATTTCTTTTTCTTTTTTCAGTTACTCTGGAATAGGCACCAGCAAGCCCCTGGAACCTCAAATGGGTCTCAAAGGGGGTATAAAAAAATAGATGAATAAATAAAATCGTTAATTAATCCGTTTATTCGATAGTGGTTGATCAAGTGTCATATAGGGTTCAATTCTAGCCCTTAAAAAAAAGACAAAATGTAAAAATTGTAAGATTTATTCTGTATTTTACTGATGTGATGCTCATATTTGCCATGTATGTTAACATTTTTGTGGAGTTTGCAAAAGCTGATATTACTTAATTTCATCATGCTACATAAAACTTTATAGCATCACCCTTTCTCCATGACTATCTGAGATAATAAGTAGTGTTATTATCATTTTGGAAACTGATGTGATACTGAAACTGATGTGAACACTAGTGATAGCATTGTTAGCATTAGCTTAGCATAGATTATCAAAGTTCACAATTGTCTAAAAGTTTCCATTGTTTCGCACCATATTTTTACTATTTACAAATTTTCTCTTTAAGAGACACACTGTGTTGTAATACTAGTGTAAAATGTAAGATTTTTGATTGTAAAAATCGAGAAACTTTGTTGTTGAAACAATCGCAGCAAGCAGGCATGGGAAAGTATTTAAAATATTCAATCCATTCTTGTTTTAAGCATGATTTTCAATAACAAACTAGTAACTCATAATTACAGTATCTTCATCAGCCTAATCGCACAGATAAGCATTAACTGGTTGTGTTCTCACTCTACTGACATTTCTGCACATGTTTGCACTTTTTTTCTATCATGCTGCTCAGTCGGTGCGACAGAGGGGCGGTGCTGATGGCCAATAAACTCTATGTGAAGAGAGAGAGGGATGAGGCAGCAGGCCGCTTCATTAATGAAGATCATTAGGACTGATCATTAAGCTTGTTATGCTAAATTTTCTGATTGGTACACCGGTGGGTGGGGGTTGGGGAAGGTGTGCAAGCAAATGTCACCCAATGGTGCATGCAATTGCTGAAATGTGTTAAAATATGTGTATTATACCATATAGGCCCCCTTTAGCATCTTTACTTCTCAGAAACCCTTGTGAGTGATCAGTATAGGAGTATTCAGGCACACTGCAGGACGGTCCCACCACTGTGTCTCAGTGGGGTGATGATCATCACTATTGATGAACACAGCATTAATGGCACTGATTATGGCTTTTTTGTAGAGCCGGGAGGCTGCGGGACAGGGGGTGTGGGGTGGGGAGGCAGGACAGGCGTGAAATGAACTGTTCCGCCTCAGTAACTCTCCATGCTCCCTCTCTTAAAGGGGTAATTTGCAGTATGGTGCCACGATCTGTGTATGTGGATGGGAACGGGGGTCTGAGGGGATGTTAGAAGCATGTCAGGGATGTGTGTGTGTGTGTGCGTGCAAATGTGTGCATCTTTTCTTGCCATTTTAAATTCTGTTATCTTGGGGGAAGAGAATGGTTTGACTCACAGAAAACATTTTTATCACACAAAAGATTTAACACACTGTGGGAGTATTCTTTCTGCTTTTTATATATTTTCTGTTCTAACAGTGAAAATTTTGTGTTTATTTGTGTTTTCTTAAAGTTTAAATCCATATCATTTTAAAGATACACTGTAAAAAATGTATGTAACTTACTGTATACATGCTACAGAAAAAGTTTGCCTTTCATGAAACGTGAAAACCATAGAATTTACAGTGAAAAAATATAATTGGGTTTACTGAATAAGACCTTTAATTCAACAGTTAAAAATATATGAAAATACAGTTTATTTCTATAAAATTAACAAACTTTTGTATTATCTCTAACAGAAAAGACATGCTAAATGTTCTAAAACGTGTTTTTGGAGCATTTTATTAAGAAGCCAATGGGATCACATGCATAAAGTTATAAACTGTAAAATTTACAGTACAATCACGTAACAATTTACGGTAAAATTTTAGCCGCCGCTGTTGCCATTTTTGCTGTGAACTTTATGGTTTATTTTTAAATAATTGTGTTTATTAAAACACAGAACCTTAAATTATACAGTTCTGACCTGTAAAAAAGGCTATGGAGCATAAATATTATGATTTAAATCTTTAAATCAAACTTGGCAATTATATTATATTTTCAGTACAATCCTGTAAAGCCAATAATGGTGTTACTGTATATTTGATGGTAAAATTCTGGCAACCACAGCTACCAGTTTTAAATATTATGATTTATTTTATACAGTGTAGCTTAATGTTTTATTTTGTCTAAAGTGAAAATAATTTAAAAATAACCGGTCAGCATTTTATGAAGCAGAGATTACTATTCATTATTTTTAGTATGTGGCAGTTGATTTATACATTTTTCAATTTTTTGTTTTAATTGTTTCAATGCTACGTATGCCGTATATTCTCTGACCTAATTCATAGCTAACAATAAGAATTAAGTTATCTTTAATTCCTATTTAATCAGTAGCTAATAACATAAATGCATTTGCATTTGATCACAACAGTTATTTTGGTATTTTCTAATGAAAATGAAGGCTCTGTGTTTGTAATGCTGTTTAGCCTGCGGTCATCAATGCATGAGTGTGTTTGAATAGTGGAATATCACACGGCTGTTGCTTCAGGTGTCGCTTGTACTGCGGATTCAGCATTGTCTAGAGTGTACTTCATTATCCAGACTCACCCAGCCTTGACAACTTATTATCTTTCTCCTCACTTCCGACTCCATTTCAATTACCCTCCAACAATGCCTGCCTCTTTTTCACAAGCCCCACCCTCTTCTAAAGAGCAGACCACCTTCGAAGCGTTTCACCCACCAATAAAACACACTGCAGCAGCACTTCCACCAGTTACAGCTTCAACTGTAGCTGGTTATCTGGAGAGGATGGGTCTTGTCAGCCAATCAGAGCTGCTGCTGTCAAAGAGAGGCTCGATAGCATTCAAGACTGAAGACTTGTGGTACCCGCTCCAAAGCTTAGGTCGCTCAGGGCTCTTATTTCTCCACATCACTGTCTCGTGTCCTGTCTGTATTTTGTATACTAGCCATGGTGACTGACTATCTCAAATCAGCTTTCTTGTCTCTCAACTAGCTTGTGCTGTATTTTCCAAACAACTACCCCATTGTCTACATTAACCTAAATGGAACATTTAGATGGTTTAACATTGGTTTAACACGTTTAAAATTGTGTACATCCAACAAACAAGAATTTATGGTCATTTTCTTAATTTTGATTGGTTTAGAATGCAAAAGGGCAAGTATGGAGGGTTAAGAACTTAAATAACATGAAAAAATATATATTGCTCTTTATTCAGGTTCAAAAAGGTTTGCTTTTTAATGTATGTTTTATGTACACTCAGTACACTCATAAATTACCATTGACAGTTAACATAATTAATTCAAATGAATACAGTTTGTTCTTTTATGTGTCTATAACATGTTTAAAGCAGTTTTGGTTCATCTGATTTGATCTCATGCATAATGAGTGACAATTAAATAATAATTTTTGGGGATAAGTGTTTTCCAGCGATGTATTACTTTTCTGTGGTATTCATTTGCACTATTAAGTCATGTGTATAAAATGACTAATTTGAATTCAAAACACCACAGTAGTTTAAACCATTTTCTATTTGCGAATTTCAACTTGGTCAGGGCTACCTTTGTAACTAAAACAAATTAATATATGCAGTAATTTGAGTAATGACCTCAGACTGGCTCCTGACAGCCAGATAATGGTGTGCATGAACCTGTCTGAGGTCATCATTGCAGTTTAGCTTGGTCATGTTCATCCAAACAAAATCTTGGAATTCACTATGTTCAATTACATTGTCACGAACAGAAGGAATTGGAAAAATATGGATTTACTGTAATGGATTTACTAGATTTATACTGATTTCTGAATGGTTGGGAAAGTCCAAAAAAGCTTAATATTTATAAAAAAAGCTACAAAAAGCTAAATGATCTTGAAGAATCTTCTTGGTTCCTTTAATCAAGAACAGGCCATTCCCACACGTGCTGCCTTTGTAACATAAATTAATCTCTTCTCAGAAATACAAGGATTATGAGAAATCTGTGCGAATAGAGGAGATCGACGGCGCAAAGTTGGTGAAAAATTTGGCGCAGAATATGGAGGAGATGTTTAGGAAGAAAGCAGAGGCAACACGAGTAAGTATACTGCGGATAAGATTTCTTGCTGCTCCTGATATAAACTATTTGGTTTAAAACGTCTGGAATTCTTTATTAGCCGAGATGTTTTAACTATAGTCTAGTTGACGTCTGCGCTGGTATCAGTGTCTTCTTCATTGTGGGATGCTGCAGTCGCAATAGTGTTATTTATTACTAACGTATAAACTGCATGGAGATTGAAGCTTCTCTCCTTTATTCCGCCTCGTGCCGTTCTTCTTCAGAGGGACTCGCGCACGGGGTCCTGGCATTAATTGCCTTACTGTGTGGAGGAGATAGGCTTATCTAACTCCTGCAGATACACACTGCCACTTTATGATGCCGTGAAAGGTAAAACCCGTAAAATACAAACCGTGCATCTGTAGCTCACTGTGGGTTTAGCCCATTCATTCATGATTTAGGCGAAACAAATCCCCCTCGTCGTCGGATTGAAAGTCAGTTAATGTATTTTTTACAAACAATATCCAAACGTCTTATAAAAAATTAAAAACGTAAATTGTCAAATAAAGGAAGTCCTTTTTTATTTTATTTATTTAAAAAATGATTTAGACACAGGGGCTACATTTATATCCAGTCACTACTTTTGAAGTAGTGGTCCTATTAAAAATACGAAATTATGTTTTTTTTTTAGATCCACGTCTTCTATTTTATAGCGGTAAACGACTTAAGTACCATTTTTACCATTTTAAATTGTGTGTAGGTAACTTGTTGCCTTAAAACGCCGAATGAATTATTTTAACAAGTCAAAATTTCTTGACAAAGTTTCGGGGGGTTTTTTTTTGATAAGTTTAGCAGCAATACGGATAGCAAACGAACATTGAATCTACATCGTTGTGTTCATCAAAAATAAAATCGTTTAACATTAGAAAGCCTAATCTGACCCAAAAATAAATGTGTTTGTTCATATAAAGTGGAAACAACATTATTTTGATTAGCAAAAGATGTTCATTCAACGTTAACTAAACTAACCAAACAACATATGGTTCAAGAAAATGTTGTTTTAGATCCACGAATATAGATTTGGTTTCGTCGTTTTAGAGTGAAAGTGGCGCTGCATGGTTTGCTTGTGTAATGAGGCGCAAAACACAGAAGAGTGTTGTGTGGGAATGGAAAACGACCCTTCAGCCTTTATTTTGAGTGCTTTTGGTTTTACTTCCTTCTCTTTAACATACTTCCCTGCAGTTATGTTCTAACAATCATTCATAGAAGCACTCGTTGTTATCATTATGAGACCTGTGCCTTTTTAAGTGCTTCCAGTAACACAACCTTGATTCGTGTTACAGTGTCTTTGGCAAAAAGTCTTAAGGGTATTTAGAGATTGGCACAAAGGCTTGTTATGGTTTTGTTACTATAATTTCCTCGAAATATGACAAGTATTAATTATATTTCCTTAAGCGCTTTGTGTATTGGAAGCAATTATACTGGCATGTAAATAAAAATGCATGCCAGCACTTTTTAACGACACTGTCCTTCCCACACTCACAACATTGCCGCAAGGCTGCGAGCTCTTACATGAAGTAGTACCTTTTGCTGCCAGCAAACACTATAGACATTATACAATGGTTATTTTTTTCCTATGAAAATGTAATTTTATACAATCACTATGTTTTTGATCATTAATTCTACCGTAAATTTTGATTCTACCGTAAAATGTCGTATGCTTTATTGATCATTGGGAGTAACTGTCTTCGTGAAATAAGCTTTTGAAATCAAAGGCATGGAATGTTAAGGATATGTAACTTGATCTAATGAGTTGATGGTGGTTATTTTTTATGTTCACAAATGTCTTATGGATAGCTTGAGGCTATATAACCAGACATTTCTGCAGAACGCTGATGAAGCCCATCAAGAGAAGCCCGCATGTGTGTTCCCATCTGTCTCTTCTCCTGAGTTTCTAGTGTTTTCTTTTGTTCATGGATAGCGGGTCGTGGAAGCAGCAGAAGAAGCACATCTGCAGCATGAAGAGAACCCCGACCTGCAGGTGAGAGTCTCTACAGTTCCAGCACCATAGATAGCACCTCTACTCTTAAACAAAAACATATTCTGGACATACCATTACAAGGATAACATCAACATACCAATCACACAAGACAACCAAATAACCAAAAAAAAGTCTGTCTCTGATTTGGAAGTAGAAAACAGTGGAAGATGATAATTTTTTTAAGGCAATGTAAATATCCCCAAAAAAATGCTGACATATTTGTTAACAAAGGAAGGATTATGATATTTTAGGGAAGTATAATAAGAGTTTATTTAGTTTCAGAGCACAATCAAAATGAAAATATTTGAGTGGAAAAGACCCTGCACTCTTTGCCCTAATCCGTGGCTCTGTTTTTTGCAAATATCCTGTACATGACCTCCAGCGTAGCTGTTGTAGTAATTTATATATATTTTTTTTCTGTGTTGGAAAGCCCTCCCTCTCTTCAGCCTCTGCACTCCGACTAAGATAAATGACTCTAGATTTGCTGCACTGTTCGGGGACAAATTGAAAATTCACTGAAGTAAAATACATTCAAAATAATGGTACCCCCTCCTCAGTAATAGATTCATGTACTCGCTAACTCATAAACAGCTTTTATTATAATAATTACACACTCTAGGGAAAGAAGGAAAATATGAGAATTGAGTTAACAAAAAAGAAGAAGAAAAATCACATTAAATTTAATTACAATCTTAGTTGATTTACCTTTTTTTAGGCACACATTTGTATTTTGGTAAATCTTTTTTATGTCTTGTTTGTATTATAAATGGAAATAACTAAAACATTATTAGATCTTCACTCAGAATCAAAAGTTATTTACAGAAGAAAATGTTAAATTCATAGTAAAACATTTCATTCATTAAATAGTAATCAGAGCAATACAAAACTGCAAAATAAGAGCTCTGCGATATATTTGAATATATATATATATACAAATTCAGTAATATTATTAATCTAAAGGCATCAGGTTACAGAAATACAGTCTAGAGTTAGAACCATATTGATTTCCTTTACTTTCTTGCCATTAAAACCTCAGGAAAGACTCTGGCCTTGAGTGACTGTATGTAACTGTTGTGACTCTTTGAAAGAGGAGTTTTAACTCAGAACCCTCTGAGACAAGGGCTCGGCTGTGGGCGTGTGTATCTCTGGCTCCTGCTGTTTGTTGATAACCCTCAGACGCTTGTCGCAGTGCTGTCAGAAGTGCTGAGTGCGGAGCCTTTCTCCTCTGCTCCCCCAGGGGTTTTTCAGCGGAGCGCCCAGCCGTGGGATGAGCTGTCAGTGCTGGGGTCTGTAGGGATGTCCCCTCCTCCCCTTTCCCTTACCAAAGCTTGTACACACGCTCTTACACACATATAATTGTTAATGATAAACATAAAGGTGTTAGCAAGTACACTCACCTATCAGATAGATAGCCTCTCTCCTCAGAGTGACCTCTGGACCAGTGAAGTGAGAGGTAGTTTAATCACGCACAGCCTTTGGACACAAACTGAAAGTTATTTCAAGTCAAGTCAAGAAATTTGCTTGATATATTTATTGTTTAACTGGGACGCTGAAGTAAAATGTTTATATGTGTTTATTATTGGTAAATGCATATTTGTGAGAGGTTTATCAAACTGTACAACAGACTATTGTGCAAGGAAAGAAAAGCTTTAAATGTTGTGAAATGTTCAGGTTTTTTCCAGGTCCCACTCTCATGTAGTCGGGTTAAAACCCTGGGTAAAACCAAGAACACAAAATGACTTAACAGAAAAGTTTTGATTGTAGTTACAGTGAAGACCCTTTTATTCTTAGAAGGTTTCGTTAGGATTTTCCAATGTTCCCCATATGGAGTTTGTGGCACCAGCCAAATTCCATACTCTGATTTAAAAGGGGATCTTCGATGAAATTACACTTTTTCTGGTGTTGTAACAGAAATGTTATATTATTGGATGTACAATGACTCAAATTATTCAGACATGGGTGAGTGAGAACGTCCTTTGCTTGAACGGTGGGAAAACTGAAGTCATGATGATTGCTTCCCGACACCAGATAGGGAATTTGAAAACTGGGGCCTTAAGTCTCTATCTTTATGGTTCACCGTTATGGAGTCAAAAAAGTGTCCATCACGTGTTAATTTTACCCCCTGCGAAATGTAGCTAGACTGCGTACCATGCAGCATTTCTCCGTCCATCCATTCACCCATCTTCGTCCGCTTATCCAAGGCCAGGTTGTGGGGACAGCAGTCTAGACAAGGAAGCCCAGACCTCCCTCGCCGAGGACACTTCCTTCTGCTCTACCAGGGGGGATACAGAGGCGTTCCTTGGCCAATCGTGAGACATAATATCTCCATCGAGTCCTGGGTCTTTCCAGAGCCTCCTCCCGGTCGGACATGTCTGGAAAACCTCCCTTGGGAGACATCCAGGAGCGATCCGGATCAGATGCCCAAGCCACCTCAACTCATTCCTCTCATTGTGGAGGAGTAGCAGCTCTACTCCGAGCTCCTCCCGAGTGATATCATCATCCTGTGGAGGGAACTCATTTCAGCAGTTTGTATCTGAGATCTTATTCTTTCAGTCCTGACACAAAGCTCAAGATCATAGGTGAGGGTAGGAACGTAGACCGTCTCTTAAATTGAGAGCCTTTTGACTCATCTCCTCTTTTACCACCACAGATCGGTAGATTGACCGCATTTCTACAGCCGCTGCACCCATCCACTTGTCAATCTCATGCTCCATCCTCCCCTTTATTCGTGAATAAACCCTTGAGATAATTGAACCCCTCCACTTGTGGCAAGATCTCTTCTCCAACCTGGACTGAGCAAACTACCTTTTAACAGCCCTTTTAAGTCTGCTGTTTTTCCCGCACAAAAAGCACAAGGAAGAGTCATATATTATGATTATGACTTGTGAGAAATAGGTCACCTTTATATGTCAAAACATTGACGCAAATGGTATTTTGGTTAAACATTTACCCTTTATTTAAAATAAAAAAAAATGTTGGGGTTTTTTGTCAGTGGAAGTTTACATGTATGGAGTAATTATTTATATATATTTATATTTTTAAGTTTTTGCTTTAAAATTTGGGGAAAATGGCTTATGATATACTGAGTTTAGTGTTAAATTAACTTACTAAATTATTAGCATTCGATGGTGGAAACAGTGTCATAGTTTTTACTTTGCTATTCACCTTTCCAGCTTTCTGAGATTTATTTCTTAGTATTGAACTTTTTTTTCTTGTTTCCTTCCTGCAGTACGAGTATTTCAACGCAGTGCTGATAAATGAGGTGGATGAAGATGGGAATAGTGTGGAGCTGGGAGGAGAGTTTCTGCTGGAGCCTAACGATCATTTTAATAACCTATCCGTCAACCTCAGCCTCAGCGTGGTGCAGGTGCCAACCAACATGTACAATAAAGGTAGTGCATCCTGTTTTTTACCATGGCAAACATGAAATAGGCCGCCATTCACCTATCATGTCTCTCCGTGATTTTAATGGGTTTCGGGGATACATGCCCAGGTAGTTGAAGTTGGCATGGAGTTAAAATATCTTACAAGAAATAAAATAAACTAAATTATTTTTTGGTAAAATATATTTTAGATAGCGAGAGAGAAAGAAAGAGAAAGAGAGAGAGAGAGAGAGAACGATGATTAATCCTGCAAGCTCTGGTTGATCTGCACTTTGCACTTTGGTGTCATGTTCACTGCCCAGTATACAACCAGAGTTTGAGCTCACAGAGTAAATGTACCAAAAAACTCAGGTGGATATAACTCAAACTATAGTCAGAGTAAAGAAATTAACACCAAAATCTCTTTCACACCTTTTAATTTAAGATCTTTACACGCCTTTTGATTTAAGGTCTGAAACTTTCATTGTGTATTCACGCCACAATATTTCGGAAAATTTTTAGGCATCCCACAAGCTTTGCAAAATGGATATTTAAACTTGTTGCTTAAAATTCACTAAAACACACAAACAAAAGAGCAAAAGAAAATGGCGTCTTGCAGAAGAGATGATGAATTTCTGATAATCTCTCTTTTGCTAAAAAAAAAATAAAAAGAAAAGGAAATGCAGGGTCCATGTGATGCTGAGATGCGTGGTGAGGAAAAAGATTTTATCCAAAGAGCTACAGAAATATAGAGAAAAATGTTACAGTTATTTCAGGATGTTGGTCCTTCAGTTTGATGCTTTGCTGGCAGTTTTGGAAATGCACATTAAAAAATTCTATAAAATTTCTGTGAATCTATTGATCCTGAGCAGAGGAAGAATGATGTTTGCCTACCTACAGAACCACAGATGGACCAAACCCATCTGTCCTTCTTAAAGACAAAAAAAAACCGAAAGCTGAAAAAAAGGTAAAAATAATTTTATTAAAATTATATAAAAAAACCCCAGTCCAATAGTTTTTTTAACCGCCTTTTTACCATGTAATAATAAAATACTAAAACAATAGTAGAAAGATCATGTTCAGGGTCCAATGATGAAACAAAATGTATTGAATATCATTATGTTTGTCATGGTTGTTACATTTGGTTTAACAATGTATTGTAGACACTGTACTGATAGATGAGTAAAACCAAATTTTAACCGTCCCATATTAAAGCCTCATACAATAAATAGTTGTAGTTTTTTTTAATCACTGAACTACTTTATTGCTCAAAGTAGCCCTTTGCTTTTTTGACAGGCTCAATATCCATCTCCTCATAACAATAACAAATTTCGGAAAGGAAACGTTTTAGCTGTTCCACAGATCTTTTAGCATAGTTAAGCATGCCATTAAATCCAGGAGTCAAAATTACAACAGATTTTCCATATTGATTTTGCCCGGAACTATATGTCAGCGCACCAATAAAGGAACTTTAAAATATCAACATTTAAAACGTCAGAACTTAGCGGTGCAATTTCAAAATTGTTACAGAAGACCAAGAGTAGCTTGAATGTCTATTTAACAACCCTTTGTTTCAAAAGTCATTGTACTTTGTGCCTAAACCGATCTTGGGGTATCTTGATGACATGGTGTGAAAGATAGAGAGGAAAGTACGTACTATTAATGCAGTGAGAGTAGCCAAGCTCCTCAGGGCATTCTGAAGTTACTGATCCGAGAACAAACTTCTCAGTGTCACTGCAGCACCACGGGTCAATAACTACCTGGGGACGAAGCAATGAACAAAGCCAAGGGCTCAATGCCCCAGCGAAAGCACATGGAGAACAGAGTAATCACTCTTATAGTAGCTGTTCCCGTTGTGATCTGTGAATGCTGCAGTCGGCAATCACACACACTGGATGCGCGCCGTCCCTTTATGGGCTGCCGTAATAGCCTTTCACTGGTGATGCTTTTTGCTCTACAGAGGACAAAGGCAAGAGATTTTTTATGGATCAGGTTGACTTGGAGCAGAAGGAGAGGCAGAACTAGGATGAGTCTTTTTAAATTGGTTATTGGATATTACCTTTCTTGTAAAACGTAAACGTAAATGTCACATTTCTGCAGAGCTCCAAAGCACAAAGTCATTGCCTCCTGAAACAAAGGGGTGATCCTGAATGGGCTGTAATTAGTCATGAGTGGAGAGTTTGGTCAGTATTTTCCAAATCTCATGGATGTAGGAGTCTGGATAAGGGTTTGGGCTAATAATGAAACTGATACTACCATCAGCACTAGTGCTGAGTAAGCACCCAAAGTTAAAATTCATCTGTGGTAATAAAATGATGTTTTTTGAAGTGAACCCTTAGAAATCTATGCACGCACCGGTGTGTGTGCCAATCAGGTCGGCTGCTTGTATTCAGTAGGAACATTGAGCATTACAGGAGTTAAGACAAATAAGTTGCTAGGTAATTCAATTTAAATGTGAGAAAATGAGCACTCGACTTTCAGTTTCATTTTACAATCTCCAAAATGGTGCCATCAGTGCCATCTAGAGGTGAAAAGAAGGGATAACCCTTGGAAGTACAATACCTGTGATTTGGCTTGTGTTTCTAATTTTTTGGCACAAAAAGTGCTTGAAGAACAGTGTATAGAGTTTTATAGTACAATTTCCAAATTGTTTTGAACTTGTCTTTCCTTTTTGTGGGGGGTTTATTGATTTTTTAAATATTTTATCTCAAAACTTTTGAGTTTTGTTACATAAAAGACATAAAAATTGTTCATTGTCAATTTTTGCAGTAAAAAAAGACAAAGTAATCTATTGTTTATAGTTTCCCCATTTTAGTTAAATTAAAGAAATATAATTAGAAAATTAGATTATAGGTTGGAAGTTCGGATCATTTACTGACTCTGAACTTTGAGTCTAGTTCAGCAAAATGTTAGTCCTTTCATTCTAAAGAACCAGGCTAAACTCGGAGCCATATAGTTGTTGCTCATGCAACTCTCAATGAATCCCTCTCCGACATGATTAATTCCTACTAGGTCACAATAAAGATTCATTCAAAATGAACGAATCATTCAAGAACGACCCATCACCATTATTTTGTCAGCATTGATCGTTACATCATAGATGGAGTGAAACTATACATTTTTTACATTCTGACTCTAAATGATTTTTCAATAAACAAAAAATTTTAATGTCTGAAACTTTCAGGGTTTTTAATTTTACTTTCATTTCCCAAAGCAATGGAAAAATCTAATAGATTAATTACATTGTGAAATATACTATATAATTGTTTATACTATAAACAGGTCAATGTATTAATGGAGCTTGTATGCAGGTAAGGACACTTTAAGGGCACAATGTATGGCTTGAATGAAAAAAAAAAAGAAAAAAAAAAGAATAAGAGGTCAAGATCAGGGTTGAATACCATGACATGGTTTCGAATAAACCTCACCTTGTTCTAATTCCTTTCCTTGTCCTTTCAGACCCTGACATCGTTAATGGAGTTTATTGGTCAGAAGCCTTGAACAAAGTTTTTGTGGATAACTTCAGAAGGGATCCAACTCTCATCTGGCAGTACTTTGGAAGTGCTAAAGGATTTTTCCGACAATACCCAGGTGCATAATGTTGCTTTATGTCAGCGTAGGAATTGATGAAGATCAAACTGGCTGATTTCACTAATGTTTTAATTTTACAGACCATCAGAGGACACAGAGAAAATTCATACCATTAATCAAAGCCTGAGGCAGGCCAAATCACATCCTAGGCATTAAAACGCTGTGCTACATTTACATATTTCAGCCATTTGTTCTAAACAGATTTATTTAAAGAATAAAACTTAAATCAAATAAGCGGACTGTGTTGGAAATGGAAAACTTACTGTAGATTCATTACACTGTGTGTGTGTGTGTTTCAGGAGTGAAATGGCATCCTGACGAACACGGTGTCATTGCGTTTGATTGCAGAAACAGAAAATGGTATTTTCCAATATTTCTAGCTTCAAACAATTCAGTCTGGGATTTATTTGTTTGCTTTTTTTTTCTCAAAGGAGTTAGATCTTTTTGTATTGCGCTCACTTTCTAGGTACATCCAAGCAGCCACCTCTCCCAAAGATGTGGTGATTCTGGTAGACGTCAGTGGCAGTATGAAAGGTTTACGACTGACCATAGCCAGACAAACAGTTGCTTCTATACTGGACACACTCGGGGATGATGACTTTTTCAACATTATTGCAGTAAGTTCAAACAAGAAGTTTATTTGTCTGGAGTAAGATTGGCTTTTTTAAATATCTAAAACAAATTGCAACATTAAAAACTCAATGCGAGATTCAGATTATGATACATTTACATTTTACATTTGGAAAGCTGTAACCTTTTTAAGTAAAAAAAAAAAACATTTCTTTCTTTCCACTTTCTCTCTCTCTCACACACACACACTTTTAAGCAATGAAACATAAACATTTTTTGCAATTAATTAATTATAAAATATGATTTAAATAGACACAAAATGTAAACACAAATTATGTAAATTACTTTATTAATGTATACAATATATCTCAATTGAATAATACATTTTTGGTGTAACTTTAATTTCTGAATGATTTTTCTTCTGTAAAACACCTCGAGTTACAGACGTATATGAAAGTGTTTTACAATAAACATGCTTTTACAGTAAATGTAAACTGGTCCATGGGAAATACAACTAAATATCTACATACATGCAATGCTCCAATCCAGAGGAGAAAACACAATACCAGGTGTTTTTACTCCCGTGGAGATAACAAAACTGTCCAACTCAGTGAAGCATCTACTCTTCCATGTGATGGCTTTTGAGCAGGACAGGACATGGTAAAAAAAAAACATGCTTTTACAGGTTTTTTTTGCTTAACAAAAAACATTTTTCTTTTTTCGATTTTGTGAATGAATATAGATTTTCTTAAACGTTTTTCGGGAGGAGACTATCTGGAGCCACACCTACTTCAATTATTCAATCAACCCTCTTCCATATAAGCTTTTCCTTCCTCCTGTTCCCTGACTCAGTCTGAATCAGCTTCCCACCTTCCTCCCCTTCACCTCTCATGGGGGTCTTCTCGGACGCATCTGAGCAAGACAGCAAGCTTGCGCGTTCGTACCGCCACACACGCTTACAAACTTAAAGCAGGTCCAGATATTCGAACTCCTGAAATATATCAATTGCTAGATGGCTAAATTTTGCTCACAAACTTTGATGTTGACTTCTTAAAGTGCCGTTCAAGAACTTTACTCATTAATCAATTATTTTCCTGAGCTCAGCTACAGATCTTTTAAATCAGTTGCTAGGGTAAACAATCAGGTTCTTATGGAGAAATCAATGATGTCATTAGAAGTTACCCTTTTCACCATGGGTGATATCTACCAAGTCCTATGTCGCAAATATTTTCTGAAGTTGAGATATAGATCTGCTGATTTGGTTGCTTTGGAGGAGTCAGTGACATTATAATGTCCCATGTGGCAATATGAGTAAAATATACCAAGCCATGTCTTTGTTATATTCCAAAGCTGAGCTAGAGATAGATCAAATTATTTCCAATGGTAAACAGCCTGGTAGCTATGGAGGAGTCAGTGACATAATGTTATGTTCCCCTTGTCAGTATGAGTGAAATAAACCACTCCCATATCTCCAACATTTACCAAAGCTGAATTGGGTGTTAAGGTAAACAGTCCGATTGCTAGGGAGCTGTTGCTGATGTCATTAAAAATTAAGTGGTTACTATGACTAAGATTTAAAAAATGTTTTTGTTTGGATGTTTTTTCTTCTAGATATTTTTGTTGCCCTAAGGTTCAAATTATTTTGCACAGTGAGGGAAGTTTGAACCTTCTTTGAAGTTCTCAGTTCTAAAGTTTGACTCTTTGTTAAGTCAATGGAGCATTTCCCAGCATTCTCAGTGATTTCCCAGAATTCCTTAGTGGTACCAGGTGGAAAAATATAGCATAACAAAAGTTAGGTGGCTGTAGCTCGAATGGTCTAGGAGGGGATACATTTAGAATTTTATGTCCAAAGTTTGTGTCCGAAGTAATAATAAGTTGTCTTTAACATATTAATAATATTTAACAATAATGTTTCAATAATGCATACATATAGAACAAAAGGAACATGAAATGTCAAACACGCAACAAATAGATAAATAACATTAATATTATACAACCAAAACACAAGAGAAGCATAAAGAAAATGAATATGAGGTGGAAATCCTTTTTGTCATTCATTTTCTGTTCCCGCTTCTTCCTCTTCAGGGTCAGTGGTTCTGCTAGTACATATTTCCAGTGCACTTTGGGTGAAAGGCAGGGTACAAACCAGACAGGTTGTGTCTATCACAGACCAAAACTGTATTAATTCTGATCATATTTGCCACTGTCCTTTTAAGGTGATAAGGGCAGAACATTTTGACTGAGTTTGATTGAGTGGACTAATCATTAGCGTTTAGTAAGTAAATTAATTAGGAGACCCCTTTTTAATCATGCTTACAGTATCAAATATTTCTCCTGTTTCCAGTATAACCAAGAGATCCATTATGTGGAGCCTTGTCTAAATGCCACCCTCGTTCAGGCTGACAGCACTAATAAGGACGTATGTCTTTCCTTTATTAAAGAAATGCACTGTTTCTGCATGTAATTACTTTAATATTAATACATTTAGCTCTACTTTAACATAATTAAAAGCCGTTTCTCTCATTCTTATTCATCAGCACTTTAAAGAGCACCTGGACAAGTTGTTCGCCAAAGGAATCGGGCTCCTGGGCA
The DNA here is from genome assembly GCA_007224835.1 of Danionella cerebrum. Classification (NCBI taxonomy): domain Eukaryota; kingdom Metazoa; phylum Chordata; class Actinopteri; order Cypriniformes; family Danionidae; genus Danionella; species Danionella cerebrum. The sequence goes on along the minus strand of SRMA01025415.1, from coordinate 566,182 downwards.
ATGCACTGAGTGAGGCCTTCACTATCTTAAATGAGGTGGGTGCAGATAGTAAAAGCTTGAGATTACAGGAGTCTTGTACCTTGGGAGCTCTCCGTTGAAGTGTTTGTGTGTTTTGTTCCCTTCTCTCCCCCCTCCCTGTGACATTGTTATCTCTGTCGGTGATTAATTGTGGTAATTGACAGCGCTGATTAATAAGCTGATGAAAGAAAGCAATTGCATGAGAGATAGCGTTCAAAGTTGGTCTTGTTGAACATTTTATCTCTCTTTTCTCAGACCACTAGTCTTGTGGAAAGAAAACCCAGAGTGAGAGACGAGGATTGGGTTAAATTCATTAGAGCCAGTGCTTTAAAATAATAATCGTAAAACCCCTTTTCATGACCACAAGCCGTGACTGTGTCAGATTGCTTTGAACTGAGAAAATATAAATGTTGCAGTCGAATGATGCCGCTTTGAATGACATCACACACTGCAGATCTTTTGCTGGAAAAGACTATAATAGATGATCTGATTCCAGGCCATGGTAGAGGTTTATGAAGCAAAAAAAGGGCCTTTTCAGACTAGGAACATTCACACGGCAACTTCTAATTAGTTTCAGAGATACTTGCATATTTATAGCACCCGAATCTTGTAGATTGGGCAGTAGAAGAAGAAGACGACGGCCATTGAAAATTCCAAAAACCTTAATGTTTTGTTTGTCCTGTCAAGGTGTAATTGAACGCTCTTGTCCGCCCAACATTTCAAGGAGGCATTTGACTACCTCACCCCTCCACAAAAACCTTTCCCTGCAATGTTGAATTGTAAATTTGAATTGAAACGTTTGAAAGCAAACATCAGTATAAATGTAAAAAAAATATATTGGTCAAAAATCTTGTTAAATTACACCATTAAACAAAACAGCAAGAGCGAAATGTAATTTTTTCAATTTGGTCTATAGATTGACCACACAGTTAACTCTATTTAAACCATTATGTCCCATATACTCATACTCAGATCAGAATTGATCAACTGGTGTACATAAGTGTAGTGGCGTGTCTTTCTGTGAAGCTGCTTTGAAACAGCAGCATAAAATCACATTATAAATACATTGTTGAAATACTTCACTTTCAAAATTTCAAAATTCAGAATTGCAAGGTACGTGTCGTGGAACTACTGGGATGTATCCCCCAGGATATGGTGATGGCGTCTCTAGTCACTTCTGAAACTTCTTTAAGAGGTTTTATATCTGTGTTATTTAATATTTAATAGTTCCCAATGATCTTTTACTTAGATTTTAAATGAGAAACAGTAAAAACATTATATAATGAGCTCTCTCTATCCACAAAAGAGCACTTAATGCAAACATTAGTGCTGCCCTTCAGAGGGTGGATGATATTAAATGCTCTAAAACAAACCAAATTAGACTCTACCCTTCTTAGCTTTGCAGTCTCAAAACTTTATTGTAAGTTTTTTCATCCACTGATTAAATAAACAGTTGGTTCATACTAGTTATGCAAAATATTGTGATGCATATCGTATTGTGGACATAATTTTGTGATATGTATCGTAACGTGAACAGAGTGTATTGTTACACCCCTAATATTGAAATAATCTGATTTTATTCCAGTTTATAATTGTAGATGTCAACAAGATCTTTATGTGCTTGATTTGATGGGTAAAACTTTGATATTTTACTGTCTGCAGCAGACTGTCTTTATTTATGTGCTTTAAACTGAAAATCAGCGTTAGTTTGCCAACAAAGTTCTAATATTTTACTCTTTTGCTCAAGTGTCAGGTCTGCTCAAGCCTTTTACCTTGTTCTGTGTATTCTATTGACCTAAATGATTATTTAGTCATATATTAGAAAGAATAATGATTTTTTTTAGCAAATTATAAATGGCCTGGGTCAACCTAAATTCACATGAACAGGATTTTTTTTTCCCCTCATACCGTGTAGAAAAAAAACTCATCCACAAGTGCAATGTTTAAAAAAACATGAAAGTAGAATACTACAAAAAAACCTATAAAGACTCTACCAAACGACATGTGGCAATCGTGCATTTTAATCATTGTATTCAGCATTGATCTAGCAAAAACAAGGCACCTTTGTTCACTGATATTACTGGAAACATAAGTTTTAAGCCACGATAGCAGACTAAACAGCAACACAGCCCTTGCATCGTCCTCCATTACAATGGTCTATGTAAACACATCACCTGACAACAAAGACAAACTCTACCTCAAAAACTTCAGAAAATGTAATTTCCGCGTCACATAACCGAAATTGGGAGCATTTTCAAAACTAGCCAACTTTGCTTGCGTTTTTTTTTTTTACCTTGTCCTGTCCTGCTCAAAAGCCATCACATGGGAGAGTACATGCTTTGCTGAGTTGGACAGTTTTGCTTTCTCCAGGGGAGTAAAACACCTGGTGTGGTGTTTTCTCATCTGGATTGGAACGTTGAATGTATGTAAATATTTATTAGTTGTGGTTCCCGCGAGTCAGTTTATAATAGTTGTGTCAGGACAAGACGGTGTTGAACTGAAAAGGGGAGTGGATAAAGGATTGGGGAAGGGTGAAGGTACACAAGTGAAAAAGAAAGAAAGGAAGAGGAAAAGAAGAAGAAGAAAAAAATAACATAGAAGAGAAAAAAAATCAGTAAATTAATAAAAATAAAATAAATAAATAAATACCTCCCTGAACATAACGCATAAGTCCTAGTAACAGTTCGTTTTGTCCATGTCCGTTATAGTGCAAAACAGTTATTGCAGTTTGTATATTCAGGCAAACATACACACATGTTTAAATATACATACATACATGTTTAAATATACATACATACATGTTTAAATATACATACATACATGTTTAAATATACATACACACATGTTTAAATATACATACACACATGTTTAAATATACATACACACATGTTTAAATATACATACACACATGTTTAAATATACATACACACATGTTTAAATATACATACACACATGTTTAAATATACATACACACATGTTTAAATATACATACACACATGTTTAAATATACATACACACATGTTTAAATATACATACACACATGTTTAAATATACATACACACATGTTTAAATATACATACACACATGTTTAAATATACATACACACATGTTTAAATATACATACACACATGTTTAAATATACATACACACATGTTTAAATATACATACACACATGTTTAAATATACATACATACATACATACATGTTTAAATATACATACACACATGTTTAAATATACATACACACATGTTTAAATATACATACATACACACATGTTTAAATATACATACACACATGTTTAAATATACATACACACATGTTTAAATATACATACACACATGTTTAAATATACATACATACATGTTTAAATATACATACATACATGTTTAAATATACATACATACATGTTTAAATATACATACACACATGTTTAAATATACATACACACATGTTTAAATATACATACACACATGTTTAAATATACATACACACATGTTTAAATATACATACACACATGTTTAAATATACATACACACATGTTTAAATATACATACACACATGTTTAAATATACATACACACATGTTTAAATATACATACATACATGTTTAAATATACATACACACATGTTTAAATATACATACATACATGTTTAAATATACATACATACATGTTTAAATATGCATACACACATGTTTAAATATACATACATACACAGCCAATCTTTTAAGTGAGGCGATAATAATGTTGTACACTTTAAAATACAACTCAGCTACATGGGAAGATTAATACATAACATACCAAAGATCACAAACAGCGGGCTGGACTAACCACACACACTGACCCGATCCGCAGATATCTAACAAATGCTTGCATTTTAATGAAAACGATATGGACAAACAGTGTAACCTCTCAGTTTTCAGAACGTCCAGGTACATATGGACAGGGCCCAAAGCTTTATTTTTTTGCAAAGCACACTTTATTTTAGTCCGCATCTTGTTCGGTGAATAGAAAAACCTTCTTTCAAACCGTCTTTGTGTTTTATTTCAAACAGACATTTCATTTCACACTGCCTCCAGCAAAACTGTTGGATGTTTTTTTTAACGAGCCGTGAACGTGAAAAGTCATTTAGTGTTTATTGTCACTGCTGCAAACACGTTCTTCAGTGGTTCATCAGTGTTTTAGCTCATGGTTCATCCTCCTAAGGATTGACATTACCATGCATACAGTGTATAACACGAAACAAGCAGCACTGCTTCAAAGCTTGAGGAGTCATTTCAAATCATAGTAGCAGAAAACTGAAGTCAATTTCCTGTCTGCTTCTGTGCTTCTGTGTCCACACTGAAATTAATTATTTTTTAAACATTTTCTGAAAGAGCTTTTTTCGAAAGTCTAAGCAACGTTTCAATGTTTGTAAGTAAAGAGTCTCTGTTTGTGTGTCCCTTTGCCTACATCTGGTATTTGCTGTGCAGATTAATCAGACGGGCCGTGGAAGTTCATGTAGCCAGGCGATCATGCTGGTAACAGATGGAGCTACTGAAATGCATGATGATGTTTTCGCCAAATATAACTGGCCTGATCGAAAGGTAAGAAATACAACTTCTGAAACTAAAGAATTAAAGTAAGATTAGTTAGCTGTACTTAATATGAAATAAAATGAATGCCAAAAAAACTAAAATGTTTCCTGCGCTGTGGAGTAGTGGTTGGTGTGTAGGATATGTATGCGCAGGGCAATGTATGCGCCTTCTCTCTCTCTCTCTCTCTCTCTCTCTCTCTCTCTCTCTCTCTCTCTCTCTCTCTTCCCCACTTCCTGTCATATCTTCTCTGTCCTGTCGTTCTAAATAAAGGCTACAGCCTTAAAAAGAACTGCAAACTTTAATTAGGGCTGGAACAATAAATCACTATGATATCTCATGATAAATTGAAAAGTATGTAAAAACATTATATACACACAATATTGTCCAATCTCCAGTTACCTCCCAGAAAAGACATTGCCTATCCATATTTAAGCCAATGAACAAAATGAAGTTGGTGTGGTACATCACAAATATAAACGACCCAGACTATCATGTAATTATATATATATATCAAAATATATATATATATACTTCAATCTTCATTTCCTGTGGTTCTTCTTCTTAAATTAATATGCACAAATAAATAAAACAGAGCAGAATATTACAATAGTTAAGAACAACCTACCAGCCGAGGACAAAAACTGTGTATAAGTTCACCTAGAAGATTTGCTGTGGTGGCAATGTGTTGTCTCAACAAATGGTGTTTATATAACAAAGTTCGGGAGTAGCTTATTAGAACCAATCAATAAATTTTCCATGTCCCTAATGATGAATCTGCATTTAGTTCTGTATATAAACTCAGTCCTGGCAGAGAAACCTCAACATTTTTTCATGCTGCCCCAACTCCTCCCCTTCACCACTCTACAAACATTGGGGCCGCTGTCCCCGGACTCCTTACTCGGACAGCTAGCTCAGTAAATTTTTCTGGACTTGCCGCTTATGATACTTGGGTGGTCCGTGTAAGTAAACACGGATTTAATTTAGATTTACCTTTCACTGCATTTTGGTCACCAATGTTTTCAGTTTGTTTTCAATTTATAAAGCATTCTTTATTTACAGTTTTATTACAAATGCATAAAACTTCTGCGCACTATGTAAGGTCACGTGTTTTTATTTTTGGAATTGAAATTCAAATACCATAAATTGTACAAACATTGAAATGGCTAGTAGTTCCTTTCACAACCATAGTGCACAGGAACATGATAAAAGTGTCAGGAAAGCCTATTTTTGCCAAAAGTCCATGGAAAGCTGGTCACCTTGTAAGATGTGGGGATCCACAGTTAAGTCCAATGTTTTTTTGTTTTTTTTTTTTATGTAAACATGTAATCATCTGAACAACTCGTGGTTCTGCAGTTCAGTATTAATTCAAGTCACATTTTGCACTCAGACTCAGTCAATGCACATCCTGTTAGGTGCGCTTTCCAAGGTGGTGAAATAGAAAGTAAGGAATTCAAATGCAATTACTTTTGGGTCATGTATTTTATTAACAATAAAGCAAACAAACACAAAAACCCATGATAGGGCAAAACCTCAAATAACTAAACTGAAATAGAGCTAAGGCTACAAAATAAAATGTAGAATTAACTTAACATAAAAGGCAATACAGAGAATAACCAACCGGCCAGCAACTGTGGACTAGACAAGAACACTGATCTTGGTAGAAACACTCCATAAGAGTTTATTCCAGAGTTTATTTTCACTTACAAGATGAATTTAGTTGATTCATTTGTTCCCTTACACATGTGTAAAATTCCCTTTTGAGAGCATTTTTGACATTTTGAGGAATTGTGTTTGGCTCCCGCAGCGGTTGTACAGGAAACTCTCTTAATGCATATAGAATTGCTGACAGCACCAGCTTATTTGACACCCCGTCCAAACATAGGCGATGGAGTCGAATAAACTGATTTTCACATGTTCCTGCCCTTGGTGCTGCTGAATCAGTTCCTCAATGAACCAATGTTTGAGTGGTTTGCAAACTCATTCATAATGCACTCGGTGTTCAAGATGACATGTTAGAGGAGCGTCCATGGAGTGTGTTGGTCGACTGTGTTTGGCTCATGTCTTTATCAGCAGGGGTAGAAATGTATTCTGAGAGTCTGCAGAATGTGTGAGTGTGAACTGTAGTCAGCTCACTGTGGTGTGACTGCTCCGTTCTGCTTGGAATCAAGAATCATCTATACATGGGAGACGGGAGGAATGTGCTAAAAAATGAAATGTTGGAGCAGGAAGGAGAGGGGGAAATGACTGTGCAGAGAAGGAACCTTGAAAGAAATGGATTAGGTGATTCATAGGTAATAATAAATAAAAGATCTATGTTATAGAATGTCCATTTATTGCATTGTCTGTTTTTTTTTATCTACATGATGATGATATTTGCCTCATTCTGCATGTGTTGTCTGACAGTATGATTGTTACGTATGATTGTAACAGTATGATATGTTAGTTACGACTGGAGTTTACTACTAGAAACTAAACTCTTCTTTGTACCCAGGGTTAAATCCCCAAATGCTTGCCATGTTTGATGATCGATTATTGCTGTCACTTTGAAAACTCATGCATGTATCTGCTAGATACCTAAACTGATTCTTAAAACAAATGTTCAGATCTTCTATCTGTTGTGTAATTAAGGAAATGCATCAAGGCTGTTGTTTTCTAATGAGGAATCGAGAAATCTGATTGTAATCTATAAAGTACTGTAGTAGATTGTTTGGTTTGTTTGGATGTGCTGTAGTCATGCATTTTGAGCTTGTAGAATCAAAGGGGTGAGGGAAACAAACTAAAAGGATTGCATTAGTATGTGTAGGTAAAAATGCCAGAGATGTTATCATATTATTGCCTAGTTAGTCTAAATCAGTAGCGGCACGGTGGGGCTGTAGATAGCACTGTGGCCTTCCAGTTAGAAAGCTCGCCAGGTGACCTTCCTGGAAGGAGTTATCATACATTTGTTAGAAAATAAATATCATACATGTGTCAGAAATTAAATATCATAAATTTTTTAGAAAATAAATATCATACATGTGTCAGAAATTAAATATCATACATTTGTTAGAAAATAAATATCATACATTTTTTAGAAAATAAATATCATACATGTGTCAGAAATTAAATATCATACATTTGTTAGAAAATAAATATCATACATTTGTTAGAAAATAAATATCATATATTTGTTAGAAAATAAATATCATACATTTGTTAGAAAATAAATATCATATATTTGTTAGAAAATAAATATCATACATTTGTCAGAAATTAAATATCATACATTTGTCAGAAAATAATAATCATACATTTGTTGGAAAATAAATATCATATATTTGTTAGAAAATAAATATCATACATTTGTCAGAAATTAAATATCATACATTTGTTAGAAAATAATAATCATGCATTTGTCAGAAATTAAATATCATACATTTGTTAGAAAATAAATATCATACATTTGTCAGAAATTAAATATCATACATTTGTTAGAAAATAATAATCATACATTTGTCAGAAATTAAATATCATACATTTGTCAGAAAATAATAATCATACATTTTTTAGAAAATAAATATCATACATTTGTTAGAAAATAAATATCATACATTTGTCAGAAATTAAATATCATACATTTGTTAGAAAAAAATAAATATCATACATTTGTTAGAAAATAAATATCATATATTTAGAAATAAATATATACATTTGTTAGAAAATAAATATCATATATTTGTTAGAAATAAATATCATACATTGGTTAGAAAATAAATACCAAACATTTTTTTAGAAAATAAATATCATACATTTGTTAGAAAATAAATATCATATATTTGTTAGAAAATAAATATCAGCATTTGTCAGAAATTAAATATCATACATTTGTCAGAAATAATAATCATACATTTGTTGGAAAATAAATATCATATATATTTGTTGAAAATAAAATATCATACATTCTGTCAGAAATTAAATATCATACATTTGTCGAAAATAATAATCATACATTTGTCAGAAATTAAATATCATACATTTGTTGAAAATAATAATCATACATTTGTCAGAAATTAAATATCATACATTTGTCAGAAAATAATAATCATACATTTTTTAGAAAATAAATATCATACATTTGTTAGAAAATAAATATCATACATTTGTTAGAAAATAAATATCATATATTTGTTAGAAAATAAATATCATACATTTGTCAGAAATTAAATATCATACATTTGTTAGAAAATAAATATCATACATTTGTCAGAAATTAAATATCATACATTTGTTAGAAAATAATAATCATACATTTGTTGGAAAATAAATATCATATATTTGTTAGAAAATAAATATCATACATTTTTTAGAAAATAAATATCATATATTTGTTAGAAAATAAATATTTTGTTGGTCACAACTATATTCGGGATCTGCCAAATTGTTTTCTAACAAAAAAACTGAAAATATTAATACTCATTATTGGGTTTTGTCACTTGGCAAAGTAAGAACATTCAAAAGTTTTAAAACATCAAAAGTTTTTTTTTTTTATTGCATGGCTTGATGTTTTACAGCCCAGCTTTTTGTTTTACAAATATTTCATTGCATTTACATTTCTAACATAAAAAATTCTAATTTCACATTAGTTCATCAACAATCCTACAATGATGGCACCGATTGGGGTTTTTCATTGAAGTTGAAAGACGATAGTGAATTTTCTCACATTTTATTTTGAATTACCTTGTAAATTTGTAAAATTTGTTAGAAAAAATGTAAGAATCTAATTCATTCATTCATTTTCCAACCCGCTTATTCCCTTTTGGGATCACGGGGGTCTGCCGGTGCCTATCTCCAGCACCTATTGTGCATGAGGCGGAGGTACACTCTAGACAGATCGCCAGCAAAAATCCATTGCAGCGAAAATCTAATTGGATTTCAATATTTAATAGTAATAATACCAGCAATTGAAAAATAAGAAACATAAAAGTAAACTCTTCATTTTCTCTATAGGTCAGAATATTCCCCTACTTGATTGGCCGGGAATCTGCATTTGCGGATAACCTAAAATGGATGGCGTGTGCTAATAAAGGTTGGTTATTTTGTTTTTTTCAGGTGGATTTTCAAAATGAAGAGCTGAATTTAATTTGTGCTCAATTTTAATCTCAGCTAATTACTTAATTAATTATCCTGCATGGGCTTTCCCAGAGCCAGAGCATTGTTTGCTTTATCAGTTTGAAGGCTGTAAGAAATCAGCCGGGTGTTTGAGCGCTGGATGCCAGCGTTAAGGGAGCTGAATAAACTGGCAGAGCTGACAGTAAAAGGTCAAAGGTCGACTGAGTCTAAATCATTCTTCCTGTCAGCTCGGCTCTGGCGGCTGCACAGCGCTGATCACTCCCATGTGCCCACATCATGCATGAGTACCCACGGGATGAGGAGGAGATCTCAGCACACTCAGACACACATCATGCTGAGGATCTCTGCACCTGGAGCCTCTCAGTGTGTGCAGCTTCCAATGGAAAGGCAGCCTTTTGTAGCCTAATTTGTTCTATAGTCATACCAACATAAATAGTTTTTAACAAAGTATATGGGATGATGTCCACCAGCAGCTTTAAGCATTTACACTTGATTTATGCTCAAGAAACTACTATTTTAAAATATTACTTTAAACAGATGTTCAAACCCAATATATGAAATAAATTAATTTCAATTTAATTTCAATGTGTTACTTTGAGTGAGTTTATTGCATCTACCTATGTGTATAGACATACCAAACCCATAACCATGAATGATATTTTCAGGGTTCACAGCAAAAAAAAAAAAAAAAAACTCTTCCTGATGGAGTTTAAAATAGACAAAAATCCATTTAAAAAGTGTTAACAAGCTGTTTAGAAGCTGCACTAAATATTTCAACTTGCATCTAGTCACAAGTGCTCTTAAAACTACACAAAATGTTTGACTTTTAATTGGCGTTAACATAAAGATTTAGAGGAAATTGTGCATTAAAACAAGTGTCCTTAAATCAAGTCAGTAACTTTAAAATTAGAAATATTTGCTATAGGGAAAACAACTTTCATTCAAGAATGTTTAAGCTTAATTTTAAACTATATTTACATACAAACATTTAAAACATGTTAACAAAATCGAGTGGAAACAAGACATTTTTGCTTAATTTTTTAAATATTTTTTTGAGTAGATAGACCAGAAGTGGGAGAGAGGGATGGGCTGGAAATTTGCATTTCTTGGTTTTTATTTTAATATAAAAAAATGTTAAACACAATGTTAAATCTTCATACCTATATACAAAGAAATACCTTATAGTGTTAAAACTATTATTGTATTATTGCATAAAATTAAACTGATGTTCTTTTTTTATAAGCAGTAAATAATAAATATTGTTTGGAAAAACAGTAATAAAACAACTCTTTAAAATAGTCTTAAAATTAGAAAAATGTGCTTAAAATTTGACAGGTGTCTCTATTGGAATATTTAAGGTGCTTTTCCACAAGCATTTAATTTTATTTCAAGATTTACATTTTTCTTACCCCATTGTAAGATTTTTTACGTATTGAAAGAAGATCTAACTATAATTGAGCATTTTCTTCTTGTTTCTGAAATGGGTATTTTTGCCTAACATTTCTTATTATAGTTAATATATATGTGTTTTAGTATTACACTTTTTAGATCTTGTTGCCCAAATTCAAAACGCTTATTTTACAATTTATTAAAATAATTGTTTTATTTAAGTTTCTTAATTCAAGCAAAAAAATGATTAGAATAAGCATTATCTTTTTTTCAAGGAAACGCAAAGTAATATGTTCTCAAAATAAGCAAAATAATCTATACCCTCCAAGTCTAAAGAAGACAGTTGTTCTTAAAATAATAAAATATTTTTTTGTGTTGTCATTAAATCTCTGGGTTGTGTTGCAGGTTATTTCAGCCAGATCTCCACTCTGGCTGATGTTCAGGAGAATGTGATGCGCTATTTACACGTCATGAGCCGACCTAAAGTTATCGATCATGAGCATGACACAGTATGGACTGAGGCTTACGTTGACAGTGCAGTAAGTATCAATCACCACAAGTTGCACGTCAAACGTTTGAATTCCTTTACAAAACTGTACAAAGTGTACCATACTGCAGTTCTGACAAAAACAACAGCACTAAAATAACAAGAGAACTCCCGCCATCTCTAGGAACTAAAGGAAACGTAACTTAAGACAGACAGAAATATGTGAAAAATAAAACGTTATCATGTAAAACAAGAAGATGGAATGTTGAAGGTAAGGAGAAAATACTGTGAAACAATGCCATGTAATCGTTCTTATTCAAACGTATGGATTGAGATGTTCAAACATATTTTTGAAGGATACTTTTTCTTGTTCCTTAGCTCTTAAACAGCCATGACTGTAATAAACAACAGATCCTGTGTTGTCATCGATTAAATGCATTAGTAATTTGGGTTTAATTTGCTTGTGTTGCAGATTCCAATAGCCTACATACCTAAGTATTCCAAAAGGGTATTGGTCCATCTTAAGTAACTAATTTAAATGTTTTATTAGATTTATAATGAAAAGATGGGTGCAGTTTTTTTTGCCTCCAAACCTCGTTATTCATTGTATAAATACTAAAATCTCTGAAATAATTTAGGTTAAAGGATAGTATTTTTAAATGGCACTTCAAGTTATAGTCACAAAATCATAAAATATGTAAATGAGAAATTGAGATAACTTACTTTTGCTCTTCTCATGGCCTTCTAAAGATCCAAGTGATGCAATTTCCTGCTGTAAAACTGACTTATGGAAATTCCCCAGTTTTTCAGGAGGGGGATGGTATAGGGTAACAGGAATGAGTTAAAAACTGGTGAAAGTATAAGAAAGTATAGATATTAGGGTAAATAAATGTATTTGAAACACACACATATATATATATATATATATATACACTAGGGACAAGCAATAAATACTATTTTTAAGTGTTGAATGTGGATTTTATCAATACTTGAAATACATTTGCAATAAGACTAGTATGTAGTACACTTTGGTTGGTATAGAACATTGTATTTATGAAGTTGAGCTGTTACTCAACAGCTTTCTTCTGTTTGTAAAGACCAGAATAAATGTAAATATTTCATATTTGACACTTGCCAGAAATGTTAATTTCTGTGCTTTATATCACATTATTTGTACAACTGAAAAATTATTGAATCGAATAATGAATCTAAATAACTAAATAAAAGCTCTTTTCTTGGACAGATTTATTTTGCGCATTTTTTTTCTCAGAACTGAATGACACTGGTACATTTTTGTAAAGGCTTTGCCATATTGCATTTTTTTTCTCCAGTCTCCATCTTAAAATGAAACTCAATAGTAGCCACTCACCAAGACACTCTTTCTTTCAGTGAGCACTACAAGAAGCAGATCAGGTCACAAACCATGCAGCGCAGTGTGTCTCTTGTTTGTGTGTAGACATGAGCACATGTCAATGACGCATATTATTTTTCTTCCTGTGTCCCTATAGCTCGCACAGGCGCACAAGGTAACAGTCGTAACCGGTGTCTTCGTGGCTCTGTTCCCAAACCTAGCCAGCTGCCTACGGAGGCAGCATTTAAAGAGATGGGTTTAAATAGCTTTTAACTACACTTCATAAGATACTTGTAATGGTAAACGTAGATGCACTCACAGATGAAAAGGTACACAAGCTGTCACTGAGGCAGGGCCATTTCAGTAAGGCACAGCTTTGTACCTTTTGAAACTTAAAAATATAGGCATTGTTTTCCCGACAAACATTTAAGGTGTCCTGACAGATAAATGTTAGTGTTGTGGCAATTAACATAATTAACACTTATCCCATTTTCATTAAAATCTAATGTTCATGAGTATCTAGGAATGCCCCAACCACAAGCTGTGTTCATGTCCTGCAGCATGCATGCAGAGAGCAAGCTGGTGCTCTGCATATAGCCAAAGCTAGAGATGCAGCATGTGGCAGGGGCATCTTGGCTATACCTGATCTTTTCAGTAATTTAATATTAACAACTAGTGTTCAAATGAAATTTTTTTCCCCAAAACACGGGGAAAATTGATGAATTTTTTTTGAAATTGATGAATTTGAGCAAAAATGTGTTTTCTTTAGCAATGGAAGTGGATTGAGAAAAATCCGACTCTTCTGTTCTGAACTTGCATAAAGCCCCTCAGTTATACAAACATAAAAATTTCAAATCCAGGTTTTAATATTTGAAGATTTATTAAAAAAAAGTTATTTTTTTCAACGCTTCATTTTTTTTTTTTTGCAAATCGCTATAAATCCAAGGCATCCAGGGCAAATGAAACCATTCACAATACAATAACAAACAACATCGATATTGAATCAAGCGTCTGGTTCCAGAATAGTGTCAGAACCCATTAGCAAATATTGGACTCTCCTTTCACCTGTCTGTGTCTCCGCTGGACTTTATTGACTGTTACTCTGGAAAATGGCCTGAAGATTAATAATAGAATAATTGAAGATTTTAGCTTGATAACTTTTATGGAATGATTGTTTTATTTTAATTATTATTTAAACTGCCATTGGAAAATTTGAGTAAATTGAAAAAGATTTAGGCCAGGATCTAGTTTGATATGAGTGCGCAATATCATCCACTGCTATCATTAAACAGTTTGGCATTGAGCATGTTACAGTAAAGAGGAAGGCATCTCTTGTCCTCTGAAGGAACTCATTGTGTACATCATTTAATAATATGGATCTTTTTTCTCAAGGTTACATGGAGACTCCATGTTACGTATATATTTTGGTAGCGCAATGTATTGTTACGTATTATCAGTATTCAAAATATTAAATTGTTTTAGCTTCTAGTTATGTTTTCGACTACTATTTACTTACAAGGTATTGTTCATCAATGAAAATGTAATGAGGTAATCTGATAAAAGTCAGGGCTTGTGTATGACGATTAAAACTGGATCCTTAAAAATATTAAACTAAACATCACTCCATTAATCATTAAAATTAGTTTACCACAAGTTTAAACTACAAATCAAAACTGGAAAGCCCTCATTCTGTTCATTTACAAGGGACTTTTTTCAGTCTTTATTTAATCTGAACACTCATTACAGTGGCTTGTGTTTAATAATCTCAGTTTTAAAGTAATATACATTTAAATACTGATTATATGTGTTTGTCCATTCGTTTTAATTTAAAAACCAAAATATGGGAGTGCAAAGTTTGCAATGTTAAAAAAAAAACACACACAAATCAATTCCATAGTCTTTTGAAATGTATTTGTAATTCTTTAACTGAGCTCATGTTTTTTTTTAACTGAGCTCATTATTTAACTGAGCTTTACATTATTAAGTGTTAGGTAAATAATCATAAACACTACTTAAGTTGGACTAAAACGTTTGAGTACACTGTTACTGCATACACAAGGAAGCCTAGTAAAATAATGTTACATTAAAATAAGCTCCAAAAACAACATTTTAGATGGGTAGTAATGAAAGTGGCAGCTTTAGTACCTTTTTATTAGAGTGTACAAGCTGTCAGTTAAACTTAATTCACAGTGCTGTACCCATTGGAATATGGTAAACTGATTTAAATGAATCTCTTGTGCGTAAAAGTTACTGTAAATTATTCTTATAAATAGTCATTGCTTCAACTTCGACACCCGTTGTCGAATGTTTGTGGTCACACACTTAGATAGAATGCAGCCTATGTCGTAAGCAAGGCAGCTGACTAGGTTTTGGAACAGAGCCTGTTTGTGTCCATTCTGTCACTGGTGTCTTGCAGCATTTCCTCATTGTAATTAGCTTTCAGTATTCCGCTTGTGGGATCTGAAAGATTTTATTAGTTCTTGAACGTGGATGTGGTGCAGAGAGGAATGCAGGAGGGAGAAAAAAGAAGTGAGAGAAAGATAAGATGTGCTCGGAGATAAGGTTTGGCTTCACTCTGCTGGGGACAGCGAGAACTGCAACACCGACCAACCGACGGGCCATTCCATTTCTGATAAGAACTACTCATTGATATTTACACACAAACACATCCACACACAGCACAAAGGCTCCGGTGTACTAAGGTGTTGGGAATTGTTCTCTTGAGTGTGTGTTGCTGTATCTTGGCCACTGAGACACCCCATTCATCATTTTGTGGATCATTGGCTTTTATCTCCTAAAGCCGTAATAAAACTGACATTGGAGCAGAGTGGGTGAGAGAGGTAGAGACTGGGAGAATGAGAGAGGGGGGAAGGAGAGGAAGGGGAACACAAGGTTAATTCACAGATTTCAATTTGGCTCCAGCAGGATACTCCTCCAGTGTTCTGCACAATAGCGAATGGTCTGGACAAATGTTGGGTAAATGTCAAATGGAGCATGAGTTTGTTTTGGCATTCGAATACATGAAAAATGAAAAGAGACTTTAAACCCTCTTCTGACTGAAGAAGATTCTTTGATGCTAGTCTGGTTTTTAAAGCTAAACACAAAAATCTACTTTAACTTCTTCATTTTGTGTTTCAGGAGAAATGGATTTAGTCAGTTAAAGATTTTTGGAAATTATTGGAGGCTCACTCTGTATTCCCCCATTGTTAAGTAATGTTCAACTGCTCTCCGGGTTTGGTGATAACACTTTTAGCAAATCAATAGATTAATTAATCTGATTATCTGAATTTTTTTAAGCAGAAATGTGTTTTACAAGCATTTAAAGATTATCAAGTAATCTTGCTACCATCATTTTTATTATTGAAAACATTTTGGGGAAAAAAAAAATGTTTGATGAACTGGCGACTTGTTTAGGGTGTACCCGCACCCCTCTCCTAATGTGCGCTGGAGCAGACCCATGTGGCCCCAAAAGGGAATACCGGTAAGCGGGTTAGATGGATGGATGGATGGATGGATGGATGGATGGATAGAGGGATGGATGGATGGATGGATGAATGGATGGATGGATGGAGAAAAGGTGCCTGAGCTGCTGACTGGACAAGGAGAGCAGATTCCAATTGTTGGTTCTATGGTTGGTGCAAGTTTAGACAATGTCATAGCCCTTTACAACAACCCTGTCTACATGCACACAGTTCAATGTGGCCTCTATCCACTAGCTCGGGAGCTACACAAACATAGTTCTGATTACGTGTAAGTTACTTAGCTGGGGACTAATTTCAGGTACTGCATGATCTATGTCATTTTACAGCAGCAGAATTCCTTTCTGTGTACGCCACATTTGTCAAAAATGTATGTTTTTCTGTTTTACTACACAATGTACCAACAGAGCGACTTTTCCTGGTTGTACCCTGCCTTCTGCTCTGATTAAGCTGGAGATAATAACCAACAAGGCCCCTAAACATAACAAGGATTAAGCAGGGAAATAAAATAGATGACTATACAAGTCAAGTTCTTTTAATTGGATAAATAACTTTTTATCACTTCCAATTCAAATCTTCTGTTTGTAATTAGATTCTAAATTGTGCTCTAAACTGTTATCACCAGAACCAGAGAACACCTGATTGCATTCCAGAACATTAAAACTCAACTGAGAATGAGCCTATTTCCAAAAAGGAATTAAAGTATTATTCACAGAAAAGTATTTGTAGATAACAGTTATTCTACAAAATGTCTAAGGTTACTTGCATAACCCCCATTCCCTGAAGGAGGGAATGGAGACTTATATTGAAAGATCAACTATGGGAACAATCGGTAAGAGCCTGTAGTTCTCGCCAAAGAATTGCAATGGGCCAATGAAGCACTTAAAGGACTTTTAAGCACTGTAGTCAACTTACTCATTAGCCCAGCTGGGTATTTAACCACAGAGGAAGCCTAAATTCAGGGATTTCTGAGGAGCCCTACCCAAACTTACCTGCCAGCACCTCAAAGTCAGGGCAAGGCACATACCTTCCCTGAAGGAGGGAATGGAGGTTACACAAGTAACCTTAGATTCTCCCTTTCAGTCGTTCAGTAAACTTGAAACTGGTTATCTGCTAAGGCAATAATAACCTGTATGGGATCCCCTTTTGCCCATGGCATGGGGATAACACACTTATTATCAATGGGGAGATAGCACAACACTAGGGAACAGAAGAAGGACATAAGGCTCTGTCAGGGTGAGGCTGTAGGCAAAACCCCAGGACAGGGCCTAGCAGAACTGACTGCCCTGCTTAGTCAAATTCTGAAGGGGGGAGGAATACTCAAGGATGTGTCATTTTCTTTGGAAAAGGTCCTTCAGGCAACACCCCTTTGTCTCACTTCTGGTTGGTGCCACTACTCAGCACCATGGAGGAGCCAGAATCAATCCTTAGGTTGTAGTGCCTATCGAAGATGTTTGGAATGCGTGTGGACTGGGCATTCAGACTCAAAGGGCAGGGAGTCTCACAAGCCAGGGTAGCTTCCACAATCCAATGTGGTAACTAATGTCCACTATGCTGTCACCTGAATCTCCTGAGCTCTTGAGTTTGGTCCACATAGAGCTTAAGTGCTTCGCTGCAGGGTCAGATGACTCTTCCATCAGTTGACCTTCAACCCTAGTTGGTCTAAGTATCGAAGCACAACTGCTCCCACGATTAAGCTATAAGATCCAAACACTGCCTGACAAACCTCTGCAAACTTCATGACAGTGCAAGGGACAAGAGATAGACCAAAGGGTAGAACACGGTCCTGGAAACGGCGAGTCTGCTCATTTCTGAAAAAAGGGAAATGATCTCCTCTCTCAGGAGTGTACAGGGATATTCACCATGCCCCAAAACCTGGGGCATTGTGCAAGAACTGAATCGTGTAGCCCTGCCAGATTGTCCTCATGAGCCACTGAGAGGACCCTTAAGTTTTCACCAGGCACAGGAAATAGCAGATCATCCACAGGGTCATATGAGGTGCCAGCAATGCCAGAGCATTACTCTAATAACCCATACAGATGACACAGAGAGATTCCTAGTGCCTGTTGACCAGACTCATCCTCCGAAGCACTGTGAGCTCAAGTGGGACAAATTGTCACAAACCGCTCGTGAAAAAGCATTGTTAACATCCTCCTCAAAGAACTTCCTCCGGTACACCATTCAGCGCAGTTCTCGATTAGTCGATTGACTACACCGCACAATGGCAATTGGTTGGAGAGGATTGGATGCTCTAGTGATCATTCCCATAGGCGATCATTCAACATACATTGAAGAGAATGACTGAAAGGGCACATCTTTATGTACGGATGTATTAACCTACAAAGGTTTGTAACTACTTTAAGTTTTATTTTTGGGTATACTATATCTTTACTAGCTTTCACTTCCATTTACT
Source organism: Danionella cerebrum (assembly GCA_007224835.1). Taxonomy (NCBI): domain Eukaryota; kingdom Metazoa; phylum Chordata; class Actinopteri; order Cypriniformes; family Danionidae; genus Danionella; species Danionella cerebrum. Next base: position 547,361 of record SRMA01025415.1, on the reverse strand, counting down.
TGTGTTGTAATAGTATTACATTATCCCCTTAATATCCTTTACATATACATTTATTGAAATGCAATGTTTTTAACTAGATCTGTATAATAATTTAAGTGCACAAAGAAAAATCTAGGCTGATAATCATATTCTTAGTCATTTTTTTATTATTTTGTTTCCTCCAGTGTTGTCCCAAACACAAACAGCAGTATCCTCTGAAGGGCCACTGGAAAGCACACACATCACATGTACACAGGGTGAGGTGGGGGAATAACAGACCTAGTTTGAGTGAGCTCATGCGTTAAATCATGTCAACCCTCAGCGTGCCCGCAGCTGAGGGTACAGTTCAGCTCCAGAGATGAACCATCTTCACCAGATCACCCTTCACTTGTCTACACCTCGCACGGCCATTAATCAAAACCTTCCTTTGAATTTTTCATATCGCAGCAGCTTCCTTGATCTGAAGGCCGGAAGGACAGTGCAATATGAGCGTGTGATCTCGCTCTGGAGATTAATGTCCATTCAAACCTGTGTTAAAAGTGTGTTTTCTCAGATGTAAATGTGAATTAAAGTCTGAAAGATTTGTGTTGATCTGCCAGCAGCTTGGAGAGAATAAAGGTCCAAACCCGATGACCACTGTTGCCATGCCTGTGTTTAGCACCAAAAATGAAACGGTGAGTATTCTATGACACAAAAAATGTCAATGTTAATGTTTGTATGTCCTGTTTAAATGTGCTGTAAAGATAATATTGATTATTTTTAAAGCAATTTTTCATTGTGCATATGCAAAATCCATGTTTGTTTTATACAGTCCATATCATTGTTTGCAGTGGGTTCCCTCCAGGGATTGGTCATTCCTCCACAAAGTTTACAACATGCACAGTTGATTTCTGACTTAATATAGAATGCAAAACACACTTTAGAACATTCATGTTTAGGAGATTAAATTATGTATTTGAAAATAAATTATTGATGAGAATATAAGTTAGGTTTTTTGGGGGAATTAACCCTCTTCAGAAAAGGGTTTATTCCTGCTGTTACTGAACCTACTATCTGAAAGGCACTAAATATAATGCTAACTTGAGGATTAATTGTAAAAATATACATTTTTAAAAATGGATATGTTGGCACTCTGGTTATACTGTAATTTAGCACTGTATGATATTATAATATTATAAATAATACTTAAAATATTAGTAAATAAAACACAAGCTATTTTTCATGGTTATTCATGTTAATTAATCATAAAAAAAATACTTAAGACGCAATAAAGAACAAAATGGGTATGGAAATAATGCATGTCCCTCTGCAGAAAAACCAAGGCATCCTTCTGGGCGTTGCGGGAACTGACATCCCCATTCAGGAGTTAATGAAAGTTATCCCAAAACACAAGGTAGTATCTCACCACCAAAAATATATCAAGTGAATTGTTCTTTCATCAAAACAACATGTTCTTTTTGACAGCTGGGAATACATGGATATGCCTTTGCCATTACCAGTAACGGATACATCCTGATGCATCCTGACCTGAGGCCCCTGGTAAGGGCTTGATGTTTGGATTATGATTTCAAGCACCTCGATTAATACCTAAAGTATGGTACAAACAACACAGTTACATTCATACCCCCAAAAAACATGCTTACTCAGGTAAAATCTACCCCCACATGGAGTGTGTGCTTGTGAGAGCGCTGGTGGGACACTGAAGTGCATCATGGGAGATGTAGTTTTTGTAATCCCGACCCTTTTCCTCTGATATATTGCATGCAGGAATAAAAGTCCATTCATGTGCCTGCCAGGGCTGATCAGAGCACTGAGGTAACTCACCCTTCACAGGGACACCCCTCTCCCACCACTTTCAGTCTCTGTGTGTTGTGAACGTTTTTGCTGCTGTTCTTGTTGCAATGTAGGTCTAGTGTTGCTGTGCATCAGTGTGTGTTTGCTAATGGTGGTGTGCATCAGTCAAGTCTTCAGAGTGTATTGTAAGAGTGTGTACTCATCAAAAACAACACTGTGTTCAATGTGATGAAATCTAAATAGTGCAAATTTGTTATTTCCTGATTGAATTCATTGCTGCAAAAATCTTGGCTAATTTAGGATCTGTTCCAATCCTTTGTGAGTTTATGCATCATTGATATCCAAATTTGGTTCTGGGGGGCAACAGCAGCCTTTTTACATTTACATTTACATTTATGCATTTGGCAGACGCTTTTATCCAAAGCGACTTACATTTGAATGAACATATTTTTCTGTCAGTTCTTGCTTTCCCTGGGATTTGAACCCACTCACAAGTATGATCCGATGTGTTTTCTGAAGATAATTAAGTGTTGATCAAGAAATATGCTGTTGAAATGCTCACATTGGGGATTGGGACAGTGCAACTGCAAAAATTCATTAATTTATAGTTTTTCTACACATCCCTGTAATTAGCCAATCTGATGGTGGCTAAACAAAACACATTTCATTAGCAGTTTCTCCATTCTGCCCCTGGGTTCCCTCTGCACTGAATATGTTAGGGTTATTTAACCATGTGAAGATGGAGTAAGCAATTGTGGAGCTCGGAGAACAAAAATACAGGAAACAAAGAGTTTTTACTAGTGATGTGCGGTCAGGGGTGGTATTATGGAGAGGAAAAAAATGATTCAATTGTTATATTTATTCATTAATGTGTAATTTACAATAATTTTTCATATAATTTGCCTTTTTTTTTTTTTCAAAATTAACCGCCGTTCAGATACTAATGAGAGACGTGTAGTGAGGCTCAAGTTGGATTCACTGTGCTTTGGGTGGAAGAACTACTTGTAATAAATGAGCTGAATTTACATATATACGTATAGGATGTATGCATTTCCCCAGTGAACCTGATAGTACAGCTTCTGTGCAAGGTCAGGAGGGGCGACGAGGGCATCCTCTTAGTGGCACCTTATTGGAAGGGCCACTGGAGTTATCCCTCCCTGGCCCATTACCCTGAGGCGAGACCTCAGAGTCCTCACTCAGGGAAGGGGCATCAGACACCTTCGATTGGGCTTGTAGAACCTCCACATCTGTCATTTGATAGCCTTTCAAACTTTCACTCTAAACTGTATCAAACAACATAAAGAGTAGATTGCCAAATAGAGAACAAATGGCTTGTTGCTTTTTTTACATGACTAACTGGATCACAGTGTTTGTGGGAAAGCAAAAGAGCCGGATTGACAACTGACTTATCAGCTCAATCACCACATACTCTACATTTCTGTCTCCATTACCCCCATATGATACGACTTTCTGACTTTATCCACAGTGGCATCCTCCTATACACCTATACTATTTGTGTTTCTTCCTGCAGTACCAGGAGGGCCAGAAGAGGAAGAAACCCAGTTATAGCAGTGTGGACCTCTCCGAGGTGGAATGGGAAGACACAGAGGATTTTGTATGGATCACTTAGTTTGTATTTTATAAGTGACAGGCACAAACAGATTTATAGTTCTGAATGCACATCTTAGAAATGTTATTTGTATATCCACTGAAATATGTGACAAATAAAAGTGATGAATTGTGGTTTTTAAAAATGTGTTTATCTATCATGTGATTATTTGTAGTTACGGACCGCAATGGTGAACAGGAAAACTGGCACTTTTTCAATGGAAGTCAAAAGAACAGTGGACAAAGGGGTAAAGTTTTAATTTTCTTTCAATAATTAGGGATACAAATATAGTATTTTAAAAGAACCTCAAAAAATATACAATACAGTGTGAAAAAGAGAGAGAGAGAAGAGAGAGAGAGGGAGAGAAAGAGAGATGGAGTTTCTTTCTGTTATGTCATAAAATGCAAAGTGTGCGAACAAAAAAAAATAAAAGAGAAAAATCTAAATCAAAATTTGGTGTTACTACCTTTTGCCTTCGAATCAGCATAATTTTTTATAGGCACACTTGGTAAAAATTCTGATGTATGAACAACTAATTATATCAAACAGTGCTAATGATGTTACATGTAGATTTAAACCCAGTCATGAACTGAAACACAAAGTGCAGTGTAGGAGGTATAAACTAAGTGATTTACTGCTATTCTGCAAAAAAAGGAGAGAATGAGTAAGAAAACTTCTTGTCACGTTAACCCTTAGAAGTCTATGCACGCACTGGTGTTTTGCTAATCACAGCATCTGTTTTGAATTACGTAGGAATGATGCAATTATTGTTAAATTTTTCATTCATTCATTTTCATTCCCGCTTATTCCCGCTTTCGGGGTCACGGGGGTCTGCCGGTGCCTATCTCCGGCACACATTGGGGATGGACACATTGGCGATGGACAGTTCGCCAGTCCATCACAGGGCAACATTCACACACACATGCACACCTAAGGGGAATTTAGATTATTCAATAAACCTATCCGCATGTTTTTGGGGATTGTGGGGGAAACCGGAGCACCCGGAGGAAACCCACGCAAGCACAGGGAGAACATGCAAACCAGGAAGGTCACCGGCGAGCCTTGAACCGACAACCTTCTACCTGGAAGACCACAGTGCTACCCACTGCGCCACTGTGCTGCCTTTGTTAAATTTTGATTTCAAATAATGTACAGGTTTCAAAATGGTTATTATATTTGATATTTTGTGTTTTACATAAACATATAAAGAGTTCATTTACAAGGTAATAGAAATTTTATTGAATGCGCAAAGATCTTTCAGTTTCGTTTTACAGCGCCCACATGGGGAAATCTAGTGGTGAAAAGTCAGGATAACTCTTGGAAGTACAATAACTGCACAAAAAAGGACAATAGAACCAAAAGTGGTTGTAACCATTTATAAGGTTTATGAAAGGTTCGCCTGGGTTTTTACACTTTTCACATGGTCAAATTCAAATTGAGCATCGTAGATGCAGTGGTCAGCCAAGTATGCTGCAGATGCTTTTACTTTTCGAAAGTGGAAAATGTCCAGCTTTTTGGCTCAAGACTGGCAGAGACCAATGGGACATAGAAACACATCTATTGCAAAAATGGCAGCAGGTGCTCTAGACTGATGAGTTCAAAAATGAGCAGAATTTGAATGATGTTTTCAATGTTGAGAAATACATGCAGACACTTATTCATCAATGCAATGTCATCACGGAAGCAACAACCCCAAACATACAGCCGTAGTAATGCAATAAAAACCAACTTAAGCATCAAGAGGAACATGATGACATGAACCCCACAAAGCCCGGATCTCAACGTGACCTGGGTGTCTGGGATTAACTGAAAGCTACATCCACAAAAGATCTGTGGTTAGTTCTTTCAAGAACTGTGTGCAAGTCTTCTTAAAATAAATGCTTCTGTTTTAAAGGCAAAGCGAGATCCGACCAAATATTGATTTGATTTAGATTTCACTTTTGTTCCTTCCCTTCATTTTCGTCATTAAAAAAAGAATGCATTTTTTCAAACATTTAAACATTATTTATTTCTAAAATGTATGCACTGTACTGTTACTGTTAACTACTTCGTTGTACAAAATTTCATGTTTACTTTGTCTTCTTCCAGAAGCGTGTCTTGACCATGCACAATGATTATTACTACACTGACATTAAAGGAACTCCGTTTAGGTCGGTGCCATTTCTTGCATGTGAATGTGCATAATATTAAAATTTGTTTATTTTGTGTTTGTAATATTATGTTTTTGTTATTTTGTAGTGTTGGTGTGACTCTTTCTCGAGGACATGGAAAATTCTTTTTCAAGGGAAATGTTTCATTAGAAGCTGGTGAGGATTTAGTTTTTTTTTATCTTGAATTTTACTACTATGATTTTCTAGTTTCTAGTTTTATCATCCAGCAACATGAACCAATTTGATCACAACCTGCATGATCCTAATCATCACTTTGTCCGCAACTACACTGTAAAAAAGTTGATAAGTGCAAAAATTTCAAAGCAACCTACTGCAATATATTTTTGGAGTTTTGTGGGCCACCAAAATTCTATATTAAACTAGTCTGTGCATTTTTTTTTACAGTGTACCCAATTATATTCCATAATCTCTAATAGACTTGTTTATTTTTTCAGGCCTCCATGATCTGGAGCAGCCCGATGTTGCCCTCGCTGATGAATGGTAAATGCTGGTATTAGCAAAAATGATGATGAAGCTATAATACTGTTATTAAACTCTATGTTTCCTTATGTTTCAGGACGTACTGTAATACAGATGAGCACCATGAGCATCGACACCTCACTCAAGTTCAGGCCATCAAGATGTATATGACCACTCGAAAGACACATTTTAAGTGTGAGTATCACATTTCAAATACAAGTGTAATAAAATGTACTTTTAAACACTGATGCTAGTGATATATCAAGGCTTAACATTTAGATCAAACATAATTTCTCTACCATAGCCACTATTTCTCTTTTGAACATGTGCTTCTTTTGATAAACGTCTTTCCCCTACACCTAAAATCAGAGGAGAAAGCCTCTTCTCTTTTGTGAACATATACTCGGGGGAATGGTTGTCATAAATGTGATATGAATGTGTATTTATAATGTTCAAAATACATGTATTGTTTTAGTTAGTCTCCATAAATCTTTAATCATTCTTCCTCAGAATTGTTTGTGACACCACCAACCATGATTCTTAACAGAGGCTTGCGAATAGCATGACCCTGTAGAAGCAAGTCAAACGTGACAGTTATAGACAAAAAACAATGGTCATCATTAACAGTTCTCCTTCACTTCGACATGGAAACAATCCTTGGAATGCTCTCCAACAAGTTAGAACGGGCCAGTGTATTTAAGGCCAACTGGAGCCTAAACTCATTTAGTTTTTTCCTTGGAGTCAACCAGTCCCTCTGGTTTGTTCTGGAAGACTGAAGGCCGCTTACCTGGGTTCCAGTGTTACCTGAGCTAGCCCAAACAGCACCAGCCACCATACAGATGCACGTCTCGGCCTCCAGCTCAAGCCTGTTCCTGTGCTTCAACCAACCTCTCGCTGACGGAGCATTACCTGCTTTAAAAAGATGTGATGGGCAGAGTATGTCACAAGAAATGCGTTGCCTCCTGCAGATTGAGTGTTTGCATTGCAATGCTCTGTGGTACATTGGTGTGTCGGAGGACAGTCTATGAGGAGGATGGTGACAACGCTCCTTCGAGAGTGTTTTACAACAATCTGGCTCAATCAAACTCCTACGACGCCTCAGAGGATAAGTCAGGTTGACCCGCACCAGAAACCTCTTTGTGCCATCGATTTTACACCCCGTCTGGCTTATGATGAGTCGAGCAGTGCTCCTGCATTGCCAGGCACCTCATCCGACCCTGTAGATGCTATCCATGCTAAGGGGCACGATCCTCAGTCTTCCAATTCAGATCTTCTGCCCTCCAGGGGTAGCATGAGTTGTTTCGGGACTGGAAGTGTCAGCGATGCTCTCGAAAGCCCCAACGGTTTTCGGGTTAGAGGTGTCTTCGCCCTCTAACCAGCCTCCCTCGCCGTTCGATAATCGGCTTCTGGGGTGGTGCAGGGCCATACATCCAGTGCCTTTTTTCCCAAGGTGTATGAGAAGCTAAGGAAATTTTGGAGTGTTTTTTTTTTTAAATGCTCTGAATATCCATCTCATAACCCTCCATTATTCTGGATCTGCTAATGTATTTCCAGGAAGGTTTGCCCTCTTTTGTTTAATGACTGACCCCATTAAACTCAGTGTCCGACAAGTATTCTGGGGTGTGTAATGTCCTCTCGCTTGTGTTGTAGGTGACAGAGAGCTTATTCAGCAGGTTCTGTTTGATGCTGTTGTAACCGCTCCTGTAGAAGCATACTGGACTGGCCTCGCGCTCAATAAGTCTGAGTGAGCTTGGACTTTTACACTATAGAAGCTTTAGAAACTTTGAAGATTAGATTCTTTTTACTCAGTTAAGTTTGAAATACTGAGATACACACCATTGTTGTTTTTTTCTGAACAGGAACTCAGATAAAGGGGTTGAGATTGCTTTCCTTGGCACTCGAACTGGCCTTTCCAGAACAAACCTTTTTGTAGTTCCTGAACAATTAACCAATCGGTGAGTTCTACTGTAACTGAATGATTGATTGATTAATGACTGATTGCTGCTTCATCATTCTTGGGAATTAAAAGCTTCTGAGTGCCATTCCTTGTGATGACAGAGATTTCCTCACTGCAGAAGACAAGGAGGGTGTCTTTAATGCAGATCATTTTCCTCTGTGGTATAAAAGAGCAGCAGAGCAGGTTCCCGGCACCTTTGTGTACTCCATTCCGTTCAGTTCAGGTATGTGTTTCACATGCATTTACACAAAATAGGCCATCCTATCTAATCAATTCAACGGGAACTTCTTTAAACAGGTTATATCCGCATAAAAAAAGCAAATTTAATTTTTCACTTTCAACTTTTCAATTTTTCCCAATTCTAGCCTTTCTAGCCAAACACTGCCTTAGTCGATCTAAGTTCATTTATTAGTTGCTGGAAGTTTACTTAACGTGTGATTGGCTGTCCTCGCTTGTAGTCCGGACTCCGGATAGGGCTGCTGCATTCTGTGATGGCTATTGAGAATAAAAGGGAAAGGGCATTGAAAATATCTTCGTAGTAACAACTTTAATTGTTTTAGTTGACCAATCCATAGCAACCAAGTTCTTAAAAGTTTATCTCAGCTTTGGGAAAAAAATTGAAAGATGTCAAGAGGTTTAAGTGAACATGCTAAAGATGCAAGAAGAGGAAAGGATGGAGGAGATGAAAAAGAAGAGGCTGGAGAGAGAGGTTGAAAGAATTCATTTAGGTCAGTTATTAAATTTCGTTACAACATTATCTTTATTATGTAGGTGTATCTTTATAATCAGTATTTGTGTTGTGAAAAATATTTTCTGATCAGTTTTAATTTGTGACAGTAATCATGGCAATATTTTAATGATTTACCGTAAATTATAAACTTTATTCCTGCTTGCACACTCTTACCATCACTCACATCAAGTGTGATTCTTGTTTTCATTCTCACATATTTGAGTTTAGGTTTACTCTGTCACTGACTCTTATACTAGTATTGTTCTGTGTGTTTATGATTGTGAACCACTGACATTGAGAAAACTCAACCATGTAGATCGCTCAGGCATTTGAGTTCTCTTGTGTTTCTGAGATCCAGTTAAGTTCTGTTTTTTTTTTTGTTATCTGTGCATGCTTCGTTCAGGTTTTATTTAGTTATTTCTCTCCTTTGGAGATGTTTTTAGTGACTGGTTTTCCCTATCAAGGGTTGTTTTTATGTTGGATTCTCTTTTCGGTTCTTCAACTATTTTTCAAATATATTGCACAATGACTGAAAAAATTATTGTCTCTAATCTAAGGTTTATTTTCGTGGTGAGAGACAAAAGGATTGATAGCAATTTTTAGTCCACTCCTGGACCTAATGTGCTTCAAAATGTTTTCACCTTTCTCAACAAACTTCGTAGTAATCTTCTGTGGACAAGTGTCATTTACATTATTCCATTTCTGGGGGACTCCCAATCTCAGATGGTCATCTGTAAAGGACACATGGGTGCCAGAAATTTTACTGGTTGTTAGGACAAATATTCAAAATCACACAGGGATCAAATACTTCTTTCCTTTATTGTAAACTAATATTCTAGGCACTACATTATTTATTGGGTGTATCTTTTTTTTTTTTTTTTGATGTATGACACTTTCCTTTAATAGGCAAATTATTTGTGACCATCAAGCCTTGGTGTAAAGTTGACATTAAATCACACAATAGCATTTGTCTGGCTCAATGTCCATTGCAGGTATCTGGATACTCTTAATTTCCCATCTCTGTGTTTAGTACTGCATTCCACTCCATTTACTTCGCCTGTAATTAATGTGCCCTACTTTTACATTCATGCAGTCTGTGTGCGTGTGTGCATGTGTGTGTGTGTGTGTGTGTGTGTGTGTGTGTGCGTGTGTCAGATCAGGATCATTACATCCCACACGACAGACAGCTCATGGGCTGCTTATCTCACAGACAGCTCTGATCTTGCAGCTCTGTTCGGATCAAACGCTCTTCCTCATCTTCCTGTTGTGCAGTAGATGAGCTCTGTTTAACCAAGTGTTTATTATAATCTGAATATGCAAATTAAAGGGAAGCTCCTCATAGATTGAGGCATTTAAATGTTTATGTAAATAAATGTCACCCTCTGGTGGTTAACACATTTAAACAATGCATTGGCTTTAGCACTGAATCCGCTTTGTTTAAGTTCCATATTCAATGTGTGTAGTAAGCCAGTATGCACCAGTACTCAGTACCACCCGTTCTAAAAAAAAAAGTACCACCAGTCCCAGCACCGAGAACAGACCGGTAAGATTGACATTATGTAAAATGTTTAAGTTTTCTTGAACATTTCATCTAAAATCTCTTTCATACAAACCCCACAGGAGTGTTTCCGTTGGTAAAAGTAGGGGGAGCTCACGTACTGCAGTGTATTAATGTAGGATCTCTTACATATCTACTATTTACAGCTAAAACAGGAAATTGATCAATAAATTATATGTATTTAAAAAAAACATGTTGCTTTTCTAACTACTGTATTTTGTTCTCAAACTTGTAATATTTATATTCATATTTTTTCATATTTCTCTGAAGGGGGTGAAAATAAAAGTGTTGTTTTGGCCAGCACTGCTATCCAACTTCTCGATGACAGGAAGTCTCCTATTGTAGCAGGTACTGAATCCTGATCTTGACATCATAGAATATATTCTAAAGTATGTTTTTAAATGTTTTGGTGGATAAAACAACAGTATCTTTATACTGACCGTATTTCTGTATCTTTCAAAGCTGTGGGAATTCAAATGAAGCTGGAGTTCTTTCAGAGGAAATTTTGGACTGCTAGTCGACAGGTAAACAAACAATTATGTTTTACTTCAAGTCGTGTTTGTTTTACAGCATTTATGTAATCAATAATGTATGATACAATGCTAGACATCTGCTATTACCTTTTTCAAAGACTATTAATGGCTTTTCTTTCTGTCCGTCATTGTATCTGTCTATTTAGTGTAATACCCTGGATGGAAAATGTGCCATCAGCTGTGATAATGAGGTAAATGTGTTTCTGTTCCTCCCCTTTGGCATTATTGTCATTAATGGAGTACAGGAAGTGCATAATAGGCTATTAACAAAAAAATCATCTAAATGACATTTTATAGTGCCTAGTAGCATTTCTGTTCCTTTATTTTCCCTTTCATAAAAAAAGATTGTACTAAAACTACGATACAGTCTGTAAAATTGTAAACGTTACAGTCAATTAAAAAGATCACCACTTTTCAAATAAACACCCTCTGTTTTTCATCCATACTAGGAAATCAAATGCTATCTCATAGACAACAATGGCTTTATCCTGGTCTCTGAAGACACTTCTCAGGTATAAAGTACTTGAACGAATGGCATTGTTCAGAATCTATATTCTTATAAAACTGACCAACTGTCTGCAATGTGTCAAACAGACAAACCTCTTCTTTGGGGAGGTGGAGGGAGCTGTGATGAACAAACTGCTTGTGATGGGCTCATTTAAGAAGTGAGAGATGACCTGCACAAGTACAGCACTCAGCAAATATAGAGAAAGATTATAACATTTTCTAATAATCTTGTCACTTAAGAGGTTTAAGATACAATTTTTAAATAAAGTCTTTAAAGTCTTCTTTACATGTTTGAATATTTACAGTAAATGCAGCCATCAGTTATTTTTGACCTGGATGACAGCAAAAAGTATCATGTTAACTGGTTTTAAAATACTGTTACCCAATTCATTTAGTACAGGGTGTCTGATTTTTAAAAAACCAACTAGCCAAACAAAAATGTAGCCAACCAATGGCAAGAAACTCATTGAAACTCAACATTTCTCTCACTTACCCCTATCCCTTTTGCCCAATATGCTATACGTTATATATTGCTACTTATAAGTCCAACTTTTTCCTTTCCCTAAGAAAATATTCTTTTCGCTTAGCTCGGGTGTTTTCAGGCCAAATGTATCTGCAGCTTTGATGGCTTTGGTGCCTCATTTGATAAAATTTCTAAACATTCAACACACTGTTTCTTCGATGTGGTCTCAGAACCCGAATTTCTAAAACCAAATGTAATGTATTCAGCATCATATTTTGTGGCATGTCTATTTTTAATATTTAAATCTAAATGATAATACTGTATAAATGATTACTGACATTTCACTGTTTTTGATCCTGTGAAATGATTAAAACTAACTTTTAATAATTTTAAAATGATTAATCAGTAAATGTTTTTAAAGGATGGTTACCAGGTGGCGTCCCTTAGCAATTGCTGCCTTAGACCATGAAACCTAAAACTCAGCGGAAGGGCTAAAATGGCTAGTGACACCCCTACGAAGCCGTATTCAAACTGTTCCCAAGGATCAGCAAATTAATCACTCCTGGTAGTTTGTTAGTGACATTTAAAACATAGACTCTATTGTGTTACGTTAATGTTATTAGCTGGTACACTGTTCCTGATAAACAAATCATTTTTGTGTGATTTAATTAACACATAGTTAATTTCATGTCTTCTGCGTGAAATTAAGCCAAACCCTTTACCATCCTACACAGAGTACTACAACACAATCGCTCTGTACTGCCAATGTAACAAACTTTCAAACACAGCAGATTCTTATAAAAACATTATAAGTCATTGGCAGTGTGGTCATAGGCCTCAAAAGTGCAAGGGCCTTATAATGTAGGAGTGTGCTTGATTTGGGTGATTTAGAAATGGCTTAGTCTGTACTCTGTAGAAGCTTGAATCTGGGCTATAATATTGGTGTGATTAAAGCCATGACTGCTTCCTCCTTTTCATCTTTCCAGGATAAATTTGTATGACTACCAAGCTCTCTGTAAGGAGTATGCAGGCAGCAGTGACAGTGCACGCACTTTGCTAGATGTGAGTACCAATCAGCTGTGCAGTAGTCCAATGCCTCTGGATATTATTTTCTGTCTCCACTGACACACTGCTCACTTCCTTTCAGCCCTTCACTGCTGTAAAATGGCTCTTGACAGAGCTTGTCATGTGAGATGAAAAGTCTTTTTGTAATTACTTTTGTCAGTTTGGGATTTTCTTTCTGTGATTCTGAACAGGAGTGTATTGTTTTGACAGATTTCTTCTAGAATTTAACCTGTACAGCTGGTGGAACTGTGAGACAATAGTCAAAGGTATCTTTTCACACATGACAGGAACATGCTAATGGGGTTGCATGAATCAGTGAGCATGCCCTGCTTATTTTGAATTTCATCCACATGATAGATAATGGAAAATAGATTTTTAGGCTAATAAAAGCCTAAGGGCCATATAAATCTCATTTAAGTGGTGCAGCAATGCTGCATTAATAAGAAAGAAGAAAATGTAGGTTGTTCATACTCTTAATACTATTGATAATATAAGTTATAAAAAGAATGATTTGTTATTTTAGGTGAAAATGTTTTTGTAACATCACATTATAAACACCATCTCACTGCTCACATACTCTACAATAAGTGATAAGTACAATTATGTGTCCATCTGTGTAGCCCAGAGGTCTCAGAGGACAATGATGGTGCCATGTGACACAGAATACCCAGCATTCGTCTCGGAGCGGACCATAAAGGAAACCACAGGAAACATCGACTGTGGCGGATGTATACGGTGAGAATGTTGGTGAATGAGTGTGCTTACATATTCAAATGCACTGCAAAAACACATGTATCTAGATTTTGTGCTTCTGCTTATCAGCTTCCAAGTTCGGCTTTTAAAATATAAACAGTTTTAAAAGTCTCTAACTCCACCATCTTTAATAATTATCTTCTGCTTCTATTGAAAAGCCATTTTGGAAAGTTTCTTAAGTTTAGGTACATAATCCTCTTTTATTATAATGAAGACTTGTGCTCATTATTTACATACCCTGTCAAATTTTCTGATATCTTGACTTTTTTTATATATATATAATTGATAACACAAACACATTTTTCCACTTATGGGGTCAAGCCATTTATTGTCAACAACTCTTTTTATTTTATAATAACACCAGAAATTTTCTGTATGACCCTAATCAAAAGTTTACTCACCCTGTTGTTTTTGGCCTGATAACATACAGAAAATCTGACACAAAATGGTTTGGTAAAGGTAACCATCCTCACCTGCCACCCGTTTCCTTGTAAACAATGTTCGTGCATTAAGATTTCTGGGCTCCTGATAGACCCTTGCCTCTTTCATCTCATGATACTCTGAAATTTCTGAATTGAGTAATGGGGAAAGCATAAGAGGTCTCAAAGGATCTATGGGAAAGAAAAGTTGAATTGTACAAAACTGGAAAGGGATATAAAAACATATCCAAGGAACTGGGAATGTCTGTCAGCAGTGTTCAAACTCTGATTAACAAGTGGAAAGTGATGGATTCTGTTGAAACCACCAAACATTTCTCCTACGGTCAGAAAAACTGTAACGGATGCAAAAAAAAAAGTGTGGCATGGCTGTTCCAAGGAGCACAATAAGGAGACACTGAAAGAAAAATCAGACAAGCCTTCAAACTTCTGGAAGAAAGTTATTTGGAGTGATGTGACCAAAATCAAACTTTTTGGTCGTAACCATCAACTCTACATTTGGAGAAGAGTCAACGAGGCCTATGATGAACAAAGCACCATCCCCACTGTGAAACATAGAACTGGGTCACTGATGTTTTAGGAATTTGTGAGCTCCAAAGGTACAGGACACTTGGTCAAAATTGATGGGAACATGAATGCGCATGTTATCAGCCAGGAATCTGCGCATGGGACGTTACTGGACATAACAACATGACAACGATCCGAAACACAAGGCCAAGTCCATTTATCATTGGCTACACCAGAACAAAGGGAAGGTTCTGGAACAGCCATCTCAGTCTCCTGACCTCAATATCATTAAACCAGTCTGTGGAGAACTCAAACCTGCTGTTCATGCAAGACAGCACAGAAATCTACAAGAGTTGGAGGCTTTTTGCCAAGACAAAAGAGCTACTTTACCAACAGAGAAGATAAAGAACCTCATCGACAACAACTCTAATAGACTGAAGGCTGTCATTGACGGCGGGAATATTCAATAGTAAGAGCTAAACTTTTGATCAGGGTCATTTAGAAAGTTTCTTTTGTCATTTTTATGTAAATAG
The DNA here is from genome assembly GCA_007224835.1 of Danionella cerebrum. NCBI lineage: Eukaryota > Metazoa > Chordata > Actinopteri > Cypriniformes > Danionidae > Danionella > Danionella cerebrum. The sequence continues at coordinate 532,306 of SRMA01025415.1, read as the reverse complement.
AGTTACTACAGCTGTTTGACAATAAATGGCTTAATTCAACCACTAACCATGAGTGGAAAATTATTTAATGCCATCATTCATATTTTCTGAAAAATGGCCTTTTGCTAGGGCATTTAAACTTGATAACAGAGTGAGCTTTGCCGTCAGATCAATCATGGGTTTTTATCTTCTTTCATTTACACAAGATAAGCTCTCTATAGCTTTAATCAAAGGAAAGGTGTACAGAACAGTAGTGAGAGCAGCTGTGATGTGGTGACTGTGAGGAAGAGACGAGAGGCAGAGATGAGGATGTTGAGGTTCAGTTTAGGAGTGACGAGGATGGACAAGATTAGAAATGAGCACATCAGAGGGACAGCTCAGGTTGGTCAGATAGGTAAGAATTTCAGAGAGGCCAGATTGAGATGGTTTGGACATGTGCAGAGGAGGGATAGTGGTTATATTGGTAGGAGGATGTTGGAGATGGAGATGCCAGGCAAGAGTTCAAGAGGAAGGCCTAAGACGAGATATATGGATGTTCTGAAAGAGGACATGAAGTTAGTTGGTGCAAGAGTAGAGGATACTGAGGACAGAGTTAGATGGAAACAGATGATTCGCGGTGGTGATCCCTAAACTGGGAACAGCCGAAAGAAGAAGTACAACTGTAAATTCAGCACATATAGTAGTTGAACATTTTAATACTGACAAACAGAGAAACCGAAATACCATCCTATTGCACACAATGCACAGTGATTGCACAAATTTATTTTATTCAGTTATTCTGCAAATTTAAATATTCTCATATTAGTTTTGTATCTTGTGTTTTCATCCTCAGGACCTTTGTGATTCAGCAGATTCCCAGCAGTAATCTGTTCATGGTGGTTGTTGAGAATAAATGTGACTGTGACTCTGCCCCTTCGGTGACCATGGAGCCTATTGAGATTATTTATATCCTTCCAAAGCAGTAAATTACCAATATAGAATCTAAGATTAAAAGTGGCCAACAGTTGGTAATAGATGAACCTAGTTAGCAGGGCTGGGTGATTTGTCCTAAAATAAAAATCTCCATTAATTGAAGATTTGAGCTCTATTATGATTATTGAACGACTTTCTATTATAATTATTATTTTTGCCCTCATAGTTCACTGAAGTTTTGTTTAGTGAAAATGTTTATTACAAGTGAGATTTTATAATGAAGGGTACCTTACTTGATCATTGAAATAATAGAAGGAAGCAAACATTATCTATCATCTTTGATCTATCCATTGAACATCAATAAATGAACAACTGAAATTAAAGCACACATTGCCTTAAACATTCACGGTGCGAGGTCACGTGACTCCACATGCGGTAGTATTTGTAAAGGGGCAGTAATCTAAATAATCTTCCTGGAACACTTTGAACGAGTTTCTGAATGGCGATTATGATTACTTTTAGGTTAATCGTCCAGCCCTACTAGCAATCAATTCTCCTAATTTTGAGCAATTAAAAGCCTTAACATTTGAGTACATAATGAATCGTTGAAGTGCGACAGACTAAAGTTTCAAAAGGATCGCAGACGCCCTCAATCCTGCCATCCATTTCATCCAGAGGTACAGTATCCTCACCTAAGGTTTTCAAATTTATACGAAATTTGAAAATGTAAATATAATTAATCCATTAAGACGAGGTGGTGCATTGGTTAGCACTGTGGCAATTCAGTGGGAAGGTTGCCAGTTCATGGCTCGTCTCAATAAATGAATGAAAGATCCATTTAAAGCATCTAATTTTAATCTGCATGCACAAGGTAAATGACCTAGCTTAAGAAAGACCATTCATTTTTTCGAACATTGATCAGAGGTGGTTTTGTTGAACAATATTTGGTAGAGTTTGTCAAGAAGAACTAAAGAAAAATTACTTATAAAAAAGCATTTTTAATTTGCGAGATGGAAATCTTTGTAGGCAATGCTTTGGGATAAATAGGATCCAGATCAGGATTAACTTTGTGGCCCAGTGGTACTGATGAAAGTGATTTATACTTGAGGTATTGAAGGTTGGTAGTCAAACTTGAACAAATTACTTTCTTTAAATCTTAGGTACTGGATCGTTTTCTATATGCATATGCTAGGGGGTGCTATGCTGCCATTCTGAGTGAGAAAAATTCTCTGATCGTATAATGATATTTTACATTGTAAATTCCAGCATGAAGTTGACAGACAATACTACTGTAACTACTAAAGCTCAACAGCTTCTCTTTTCTTCATTACTGAGATAAACACACGGTTCGTCATTTGCATCCATGTGAAGATTCCGATCGGAGTTACAATTGATCAGTCGACGCCAATTGTACTCCAAAGGTTTACCAATAAGTTTCTAATTCAACATGTTTACTTTTGATGAGGTACATACTTTTAAAGTTTAATACAAAACTTGTGTAAAAACCTTGGGAAAATTGGTCTCAAACACAATCACGATGTGACGCAGCACAACTCACTCTAACATCAGATGGTGGTTCTCCGCTTTCTCTAGATCAATTTTACTGGGTGAAAACCTTGGGAGCTGTAATTAAAAATAAGCACAAAATGAATTAAACACTAAGCTCAGTTGCACTGAAAGCAATCGAGATGTCTTTGCTCAATGGTGATTCTGAGTGACAGACAGAAGCTGCTCCTATAAGAACTCTTCACTGCATGCCGTGAGATATGGTGCTCTTTTTGGATCTTATGCAAATATAACAGTAGTAAACTTTTTTTACTGTATGGTTTTAAAAAATTGGATTCAGATTTTATACTGGTAATGAATCATTAATCTCTCCTTTTGTCCTGACGCGAATCTCCGACAACTAATCCATGACATTTGTTGAAAATTTGAATGACTTGATCATTCGAGTATTGAACTGTGCTATTCTGTACACTTTAGAAGTTTTTGCAAACCAGGCATGCAGAGATAGTTTGAGTTCTTCCATTTTCTAACTATTTAGAATTACTAGTGGTTGACAAAGAGCACCAACCAAGTACTTGAGTTAAAATAGAGATACACTAGACAAGCACAGAACCTGCAGTGTGAAACTACACTGATGTTAATAGCAACACTAAACATATATGGAAATGTAAAGTCACTGTACTGAACAGAAATTTCCCGTTCCATGCTGTTGAAAAGCAACAAAGATTCTCTTCACTTGCCCTCATGTATGGTCACATGACACAAATGCAACTCTTTATTACTGTTGAAACTTTCTAACTACTTGTTTTTATTCCACAGGAGAACGCTATGGAATGTGGATCAGCAAATACTCTGAGTTTCACACTTGTGGCCATTGCATTCCCAGTTTTATCCTTTGTGATCAGCAGGTGACCTCTGATCCTAGCAATAACCCATTTGTCTTACGACTCGCGCATTAAAGAGCTTTGCTTCTGTTAAACATGAAGTCTCGATCATCTTAGTGATGTACTGTAAGCATTACTGGAGACAGAGGATGTGTTTTGCAGTCAGAGACTGTGTTCGTGTGCTGATCTCTTACATGTATTTCACTGGCTGAACAGTCACAGCTAATCGCGGTACATTTAGGTGCTTGATGTGATTCTTTCATACACCTCATACTTCAACTTAAAGGTACCATATATATGATTTTTAAATCGTTTAAATCAATTTGCATTTGAGAGAGATCCCAAGCAGCTGAGTGCTTGCAATATTATAATTTGATATGAATAAAATACCAGTTACCATCACTAATTCCATCACTAATTGATGCTACCATAGTCATGTGATCATGGACAAATCTCATGGTTGCCTGGTTACATGTGGAAAATGACAGTGTACCTTTAATCAGTTCTATATGAATCGCTGACGTGGAGTTAGATGAAGTGTCGCTCAGTTGAGAATGTTTGCCTGCCTCTCAGATTGATTTGACTTGCCATTTTATTTGAAGTGTTAAAATGCATGACTTGACTAGGAACATTTCACAGTGCTGTTTGTAAGAGTAGCGTACATTATCATCAAACGATGAGCTGTGGGTGCTTCACGAACTTTATAAGTTTTGCCTGCTTGAGAAATTACTTGAAAATGAAATTGCCTAATCCCTTTACATCAAAGGAAAGCCATGTAATGTAAATAAAAGCATATTTTCCATCAGTTTTAGTGCTCATTTTATTCTTGGAGTCTTTCATTATTTTCACATTTTTGAAGTAAATTATAAAGGAATTGCATGCACCAAAAAACGTAATTTACTATTTTAAAACCATATTCAGTTGGTATAGTGACAGGTATAGATTGGTGAGTTACATCTTTCCTGGTTTTTACTGTTGAATATTTTACATTATCATTAACAGGTGTCATTTTTCCATGCAGTAGAAACAGGATGCTGTTTTCATAATCATATTTCCATAATCATATAATAGGTTAGTTTACATTTATTTTCACCTTTGTTTGAAGCTTTAGTAAATGTGTCAACATTTGTAAACAAGTATAGTGTGATACTTATGTAGTTCTTAGTATGTAACATTATTGTAGAAAGTGATTAGACAGAAATAACTTGAACGGCTCAATTTATTACATTTACATAGTAAACAGGTAAAAGATCCCCTGCCTTGAGGCCCAGGCCGGTGGCACTCATCCCACATTTCCATAGCAACTTCATGCAAGAAACCAGACATTTTTATCATACCCTGTGCTTGGCGCGACTGTTCTGCGTCTGCTTTGTTTAGGATTTAAGATTGTAAATCGTTATTTTCAATTTGGTACATGATTTTGTGTGTGTGTGTGTGTGTGTGTGTGCGTGTGTGTGTGTGTGTGTGTGCGTGTGTGTGTGTGTGTGTGCGTGTACGTGCATACGGTATGGGGGGGGCGGGGGGGGGCGAATATCAAAAAAAAAAAACTTTGTATACCACTTAGACAACTGTAGAAGATGACAAAGAGTCAGTGCCTTTAGTTATGAAGACAATAATGTGCAACAACGTGCTGGTATTGAAATGATGAAAATCTCAACGCATTAATTCTGGGGGAATTGATACTTAACTTAATTTTCAAGTAAAATGTGTTACAGTGAACACAAAGTTCCCCGTTCGATCATATGTGCAAGATATGGCTGCTCTCCATTGTGAATGTTTATGTGACGATGGAAGCTTCCTTTTTGTGTAAAACTCTTCCCACATTCATCACAGGAGTATGGTTTCTCTCCAGTATGCATAGTCATGTGACGCTTAAGGCTTCCTTTTTGGGTAAAACTCATCTTACACTGATCACAGGAGTATGGTTTCTCCCCACTGTGGATTTTCAAGTGTATCTTAAGATTTTGGTTGCTTGAAAAAGTCTTCCCACACTGACCGCAAACATTTAACTTTTCGCCAGTGTGGACTTTAATGTGATAATTAAAAGTATCTTTTCCTCTGAAACTCTTCCCACATTTATCACATGTGTATGGTTTCTCTCCAGTGTGAATTTTAAGATGACTCTTCAACCTAACTTTCACTGTGAAGCTCTTGCCACACCATCCACACACGTGAGGCTTTTCTCCAGTGTGGATTTTCATATGATCCTGAAGTAGATGTTTTGTTGTAAAACTGTTCCCACACTGATCACATGTATGTGGCTTCTCTCCTGTGTGGACCCTTATGTGATACATGAGATGTCCTTTTTGTCTAAAACTCTTCCCACACTGATCGCAAGCATGCGGTTTTTCTCCGGTGTGGATCTTCATGTGGCTGTTCAGGGTGCTTTTCACTGTGAAACTCTTCCCACAGTGACTGCACATGTGTGGTTTTTCTCCAGTGTGGATCTTATTGTGTTCCTGGAGACGCTGTTTTGTTATGAAGCTCTTCCCACATTGATCACATCCATGTGTTTTTTCTCCAGAGTGGATTTTCATGTGATCCTGAAGTGTTTCTTTTCTCATGAAACTCTTTCCACATTGACTACATTCAGGTACTTTCTCTCCAGTGTGGATGTTCACATGATACAAAAGGCTTCCTCTAAATGTAAACCTCTTGCCACAATGACCACATGAGTAAGGTTTCTCTCCACTGTGGATATTCATGTGCAGTTTAAGGGTGTTTTTCCGCTTAAAATGTTTCCCGCATTGATCACAGGAGTGTGGCTTTCCAGCTTTTGGAATGCCCATGCGTTGTGTGAGACCTTTATCATGGGGAATACTTTCTTCATGCTCAAAGTTTGGAAAAGTACTTTCAATCCTTGAGAAATAGCCTTTTTCAGATTTAACTGGATCCCTCTTGACTTCATTCAGCTCCAAAAAGTCTGAAACCATATAAATTTTAAGAAATAATTCAATAAACAACTCCGGCATTTGATAAAATGGTTTATATTAAAAGTTATATTACGTTGTTTAGTCAACATGTACTGTATTCAATTATACACACATCAACTCCAGTCTGCGCTCATGCTGAGCTAGTTTCTTATGAACTATAAATATTATAATATATACACATTCAAAAAGAAATGATATGATACTATATGAAATTAAATTGAGGTTAGGATTATTATAAAACTGTGAAACGAAACTAAATTTAGCTAAATGTTTTTCATAACATTTCCTTATGTACTTTTAAGTACAAGTGTGGTATAAATAATTAAATTAAGCAGCGTTTTTTATGATGCGGCATCCATAGTTTCGATGGTAGTATAGTTTTCGATATAGTTATTTTTTAATATTCGTTTACTTTTCTCAAGAGGAATGGATAATTCAATAAAATGTAGCGACCGTATCATGCGAACCCTAAAAGTTTTTTTTTATTAAAAAAATAAACACTGACCTTTTCTATCTTCATTGTCTTCAAGCTTAACCACAATTAAGTCTAGTTCACTTCCACATTTACTGTCATCACTAGCAAACTCTGATTTTACACAATTTTCATCATTGTGGTCTAAATCCATATTCAACATTATATCACAAATGTTGATGAAAATGGTAACGCTTCTGCTTCTTCTTCTTCTTACGTTTTAACTGCAGTTTGCAGCTTTAGGAGCATTACTGCCACCTTCTGAGTTGTAGTTTGAGTGCAATTAAAGTCATAGATAAGTAGCATTTTTTATTTCCCTCTAACGCTAAATGTGCTGGAATGTGCCATAAAAACTGAATTACTTTTTCTTTCTTTTCCATTTCATCAATATTTTTCTTGCCTTTTCTCTATTATAAAAAATCAATTGCCCTTCAAGCTTTGCTTCTGAAAGTATATATTGTCTCGTATTTTGCATTTATGGTGCAGATAGAACATTAAATTAAAATAACATATGTTTAAAGAAAACTGAAAATTTTAATATCTTTTTTTATCATCCTAATGGTCAAGTAAAAAAAGAAATTAAAATTTGCAACTAACTTTAAAGGCCAACATTGCATATTCAGGCAAGTTTTTTTTGTGTGTGTTGGCTACAAATATCCCTTTAATTTAGTCCACTTTTTCTGCCAGACATTCATCACCACGGTTTGAAATTTTATTGATTTTATTTGTCACTATTCTGTTATTTTGTAGCGATTTTACCACATTGTCTTAATTTTCATTAGCTTAAAATGTGAGAAGAGTTCATGACTTCAAAGTCACTCTGAAAAATCCAAGTGCCATTGTCTGCTGATGGAATAAGCCCCACCCACTAAATGTTGAATCATGATGACACTACCATGCTAAACAAGGTTAGGCTTAGGGATGGGGTTAAGGAGTGTAACCATCGACTGTAAAAAAAAAAAAAGGCAGGCGGAGTATGGCCTAACCGCGGCATGCGCCCCCATGGAGTTGGCTGCAGAATGATTTCCACTCAATACAAGTCTATGGGAAAAAGCTGAACTTTAAACATATTTTTCCTCAGAAAGTACAGTATTTAAACAAACTGTTTTAATGATTTTCAAAAGTTATCTATACAGTGAACAAACTTCAATAGTTTTTTTTGGCTCACGTTTATTTTCATGTGGTTCACAATGGTTTAATTTTCCCATTAAAACTAGTCACCACTATGTAATTGACAGCTACACAGAACAGAGCTGACTTACCGCTATCACCTCTTGAGAAAGATCATTTACGCTGCAAATGATCAAGTTCAGAGAAGTCGCTATTATTTTTTTTTTTAAATGACAAAATACGTTTTATATAACCGGCTGCGTGTGAAAAGGACATGTGTGAACTAGACTCGAAGAGGAGCTCAGTTCCATCCTTATCAGGAAGTCAAGTGTGCAAGCGAAAAATCCACAATCCTTCATTGCTTGTGCTTTTTCTCAAGAAATGAACAATTGAAACAGATCTTTGATGTTGCCAGAAATTTGCTAGAGATACTGAAATTCCTTAATCCGAGGAGGATTGGGCATCTGTGCCAGACTATATTCATCTTCCATGGCATGGACCTCTGACATGCTGCAATAAACGTGGTTTGTCCTAAAAAAACAATACATGGTTAAAGTATGGAAAGCAAAGCATAATGGAATTAATAAAATAAATAATTTTTAAATGCCATGTATACTCATCCAACCTCATTTCTTCTGAATGTTCTCTTTTGTTTGAACCATCTGGCAGATACACAAAATGTTTATATATAAACAATCATGTTAGGAATAAGACACAATGCTTATCTTAATGCATGTTGTAGAAAAGGGATGTCAAATATCACAGAAGGTCAATATATAAAAACCCAACCAATGTTCTCAGATATCATTAAAAATATTTTCGGATGACTCTTGACATTTGGCAACTGTGGGCACCCACTCACTTTCCACTCTGTTGTGACTCTCTAGTAGAGTACTTTAGGTTCTCATGAGTGTAGTTGTAACTTACTTCTGCAGAAGAGACAGATTCCAGTGAGTCCAGTCAGAAAAATCCCACCACTGGTGGCTGCCAGTAACATAATGATCCACACTTCTGAGAAGCAAAATTCACATAATTTAAAGAATGTTAAGATTCCGTAGAAGAAAAGGCAAAACAGAATTTTTTTAGGGACCAAGCAGCAAAGACACCTATTGTTTCTGTTCCATTTCTTTTATTGTTGTTGTTATTATTATTATTTTAATTATTCCACTTCTGTCAAGCGTCAATGGAAGAGGGAATGTTATAAAATTTGGTACACTTACTGCCCAGCCTCTGACCTATAAGCTGATTAAATTTGGAGACTCTATCTCAACCCATCTAGCGCCACCAATAAGCCAAAGTAACACATGTTTTTGCCAATAACTAAGTTGTATAAATGAACTCCTCCTGGGCCCATTTAAGCAATTCACACAACATTTTGACCAACTTTTTGCTATCCATGTACAACTACAATTCTTTTGCAGAAATTTGATTCGTTAAGCCATTATCAAATAATTAGTTAATGATCCTTACGCACAACTCACCTATAACTCTGCAATGCTTTAGCCTATTTACACTAAACTTGGTCCATGTTGTAACACCTATGATCTGAGGCTGTACGCACTGTTTCATTGCTCTCCCCTGTAGTGGTCTGAAGATATTTAAAAAATGTGCATTTTGGCCTTTATCTCCCAACCATTTGTCCCAAAATCATAAAATATATCTCAGTGCATTTGGAGCCTCAAGCCGAATCGAACCATGTATATTTTTATTGTGTCGGCCATTTTGAGTGTTGACCATTTTGATTTTGGCAAAAATGCTTTACCGTAAAATTCGTAAAGTTGGTGTGCATGTTCAGATTGTGTTAATTGGAGTTCCGGTTTTCAATATAAGCTGTGACAATTTGATGACAATGTTGATGCCATCGTGCCAAGTGGAGTCCGACGCTGTATCTCTGCAACTTTTTTCCATATTGACACCAAATTTGTTGTGAGTCATAAGTAGCAAAGGCTGACCCCAAAACATAAGTTACCAAGAGCACCACCTAATGGTCAAAAATCATAAAATTTGAAATAGTGCTCAATTTATTTTTTTTCAGTATGCCTGCTACCTCAAATTCTGTTCATTGTTTTTTTATGCTCACTTTTTGGCTTCTGGATGTTTGTTCCTGTATCACTGCTTGCAGTTATTTTCTTGTCTGCACTTTCTTCAGACACTGAAAATTAAAAGACAGGAATGAATAAACAATGATTAATAATTACTTGATAATCAAAATTTGAACAGTGACTTACCAGATGTCACGTTTTTTATGACAGATGTCATGTTTTTTGCGACAGTAAGAGGTTGGGAAGATGTGAGTTCTATAAAACAGCTATTTTGATTACTTATAAAACTGAAATATGTATTATTTTCATAATTGCTTCAGGTTTTTCTTCCAAAGATTTGAGCAAAAACATCTGAGTTCACTATGAGTTCACAATACAAATATTACCAGAACAATTGTTAACACGCTACATAGTTTTATTATTTAATTTCGTAATTTTTGAGCAGTTGAAATTGCAGGTTTAGACTGAGAATGCTCTTAAAGGCCTCTACACACCAATCTGAATTTATGATCGGAAACTCCTTTTCATTGGCATCACTTGTTTCGTCAGATGTGGGATCTCCCATCGGCCCCTATGGTTGTTGATCGAGGCGTGTTACCACATGAAACTTTGCATCAAAATGATTTACATTTATTTACTGCCCGGACACACTATCAAAAAAAAAAATGTCCCAAGTGATGAGAAAAACAGCAACAAACTCAGTCCCAGAGTTCTGATGGTCACTTTATTCACAATAGAAAAATAAATAAACAACACAAAATGCCTTACAACAAAGAGAAATGTTTAGAAATAAGAGAATTTGCTGTATTTTTAAAATGGGTAAAAGTTTGTGATTAAGCAACTTACCACTGTTCGTAGATGAAACGCTGTCTGAAAGAGGTGTTTTTGAGGTCTCTGTTGACATCATGGGTTATTTAAATTATGGTTAGTAAATAAAAACTACATATTAATAAAATTCTCAGCATTAAATTTAGCATTTTGCTTTGCACAAAGCAGAAATAATATGAAGCATATTTCCTAAAAAGACTAAAGGCTGTATTCAATCAAAAGAGTGTTTCTACTTAATTCTGAACAAATGCTCTGGATATTTAAGAGCATGTGATATATCTTTTTTTCTCTTGTAAATTCTGTTTTTTCCTGTCCTTCTGAACTACTGTGTTTAAATGAGGAAAAAAGAAAAATTAAAGATTTCATTGCAGTAAATGGCTGCAATATGAGTGAAAATTGTTATGGTACCAACTGAATATATACACACCATTGGTCTTTATTTATTTCTATATGGCTTTTATTGTAGATTCAGATGGTTAATGCATTGCTGAGCAGAAGAAACTGATTTTGGGGGTAGGGCTTTGGAAATTTGGCTCCGCCCCTGATCACTTCTAAGCCCTGATCACTTCTAATCTTAAGTAAAAATTCTGAACCTTAAATATTACTTTCACTCTACATTATTAATATTTTAGAATGTTTAAAGAAAATTCAACACAATAGACTCTTTTATCTCACAGAGACTGTGGTTAAATCTATTGCTCTCAGTTTCAAATCCTCAAAACAAACTTTAAAACGCATTATTGTTTATTGTTAGAATAAAACTCACCAAACACTGTATTCAATCCCGTCTCGTTCCATGTGTAGAAATCTGTTGTGGAATAATTCTGATTCACTGAAAAAAAACACGATTATTACAATATACCAAATCATTCCAGTTTTGAAGTGTTTTGTGAATTACTCACTCTCTGATGTGGAACTTGAAACAAAGGATGACTGTGTGGAATCTGAGCAGAACAGAATTATGCAGGTCACAGATTTCTAAGTCATTTAAAAACAGATCATTTTCATTCAAACCTACATGATGCAGATTCCGTTGACGTGCTGGGTTTTTGCACTGGTAGAAACTCTATCAAGACAAACACTGATTTATTTAAATGAATACCTGGTAGTCTTACAAATAGTTACATTTTGCACTGATACCTGTTAGACTGAAGTCATAGCTGTAAGGTAAACCTTCAGATGAAGCTGATCCTGGAGAGTAGCTGCACCTTATCACTTTATTTGTAACTGATTTAATAGCATTAAACAGGTCGTTCTCTGTAATTGTGAAAATACATGCTTTGACATTTTTTGGTTTTGGAGTCTTTAGAAATAGTTTGTTTTGATTTCCAAGATAAAGAAAACAATTGCCAGCTTTATCTGATCCTGGGATTTCACAGTGAACTCTGAATTCGCCATGAGGAGAGTTATGGGTTACGTAATTAATCAGTCGTTCATCTGTTTAAAAAAAAAAAAAAAGCAAACAGGATTGAACATTACACCTTGGTGCAGTGTAAAGAAATTCTTTACAACTGTTATAAGATGTTTTTAAAGAGAAATGTACACATTCTTTTTACAATTTGCTGTAATAAATGACCATTAAAATTGTGTTGTGTGGCAATGCTTGATTTAGTTTATTACAATCCCTGCTTCCTTTTTTAACAAATATTTTTCTATTACATTACACAGTAATTCCACAACAAACCTGAAATTGTACAAAATACAATAAAAGTTTTTTAATGCAAAAATGTCAGAAATTGAGAACGAACTGATTTTATGTTTTATAACAAAAATCAAAAGTGTTGATACGATCATGAAAAAAAAATCATGAATCCTCTCTCAGGTCTTGTACTTCCAAGGGTTATACCTTCTTTTCACCACTAGATAACACTGATGGCACTATGACTATAAAATGATTGTGCTTTTCTCACATTTTAATTTGAATTACCTTGCAAATGATGTGTCAACTCTTGTAATGTTAGTTTTAAAAAACAAACAAACATGAAAGCTAATAACCTTTTTTAAACCTACACATTATATTTAGAAATAAAAATTAAATAAAAATTAAACAATTGGTGGGTTGCATCATTCCTACTTAATTCAAAACAGCCGGTGTGAATGGCACACTTCTAAGGGTTAATATAGGAATGCATGACTTCTGTACTCTAAACAGTTGGAATAAACCTCCTGACTACAGATCCTGCTTCTTCTCAGATGTGACAATGACGAGTGGTCGACCATTTGTAGCCTCAAATTTATCACACTAATATGGATATTTTTACTGGAATGTAACCTGAAATGAATGTGAAATGTAAAATAAACCAATTATATCTTTTGTTTCAAATTTAGGGATTCCATTGTCCAGAACAAAGAAGATAAGATGACAAACCAACCTTATGACAAAGAGAAATGTTTAAAAAGAAAATAATTTATTTTTAAAATAGGTAAAAGTTTGTGATTAAGCAGCTTACCACTCTTCATAGATGAAATGCTGTCTAAAAGAGGGGTGGTTGAGGTCTCTGTTGACATCATGTATTATTTAATTTATGGTTAATAAATAAACACAATATATTAATAGCATTTTGCTTCAGAGAAAAATAAATTCTTTCATGTTTAAAACATTTGTAAAAGTCAAGTAATATATATAATAGTTATAATATATATATAATAGTTATATCACATATATTTAATAGTTAAATGGAATGGTAATGTTTATGGATATCAAGAAGTCACCATTAAAATAATTACAGAACAAAATCACTCACCTTGAGATATAACCCTCAGTAAAAGCTGCAATGTAATGAAGATGAACAATGCCATTTCTGCTGGCTTTGTGATCAATGTGTGCATTAAAATGAACAGACACAATTCTCAAAATTTTGGATCTGTTCAAATTGAGTAAAAATAGAAATCCTTATAAATCAGAGACGATCTTAGAATGAGATCAATGCACAACCTAATGTAGCTGTGCATGGATGTTCAATGCTCATGTTGAAAGAACCAGATGTTTTGGGTAAGTTTGGGAATAGGCAAAAAGGAAGTTCACAGGCTCACTTTCACTGCACATAAAATGTAATTTTCATTACGGAAGTGAAAATGGGAAGTTTATCGATCCTTTTAAGGTCAGATGAGTAAAGATGAGTATTGTCTGTTTTTAAGTCAAGATTGTAAACGAACATTTATTAAATATTTATATACTAGCGATATAATTTGCTTGATCAACCCCAGCTTCTTTTTTTTACAAATATTTTTAAATTGCATTACACAATAATTCCACAATAAACTAATAGATCCAATTTGGGGTCGGTAAAACAAAACAGAAAGATTTTTATTTGAATTACCTTGCAAATTATGTTGTAACTCTTGTAATTTTAGCTCAAAAACCAAAAATATCTTAGGTAATCACCTTTTTGAATCCCACAGATTATAAAATGAAACAGAATTTTGAACAAAATTAGGTGAGTTGCCTCATTGCTACTTAATTGAAAACAGTCGGTGTGATTGGCACACAAACCGCTACTTCTAAGGGGTAACCACCACGAAGAGTGACATTCTTTACAGTGAAAGATGGTTTACTTTTATGTTTTTATCTTTCATTCATTTTCTAACCTGCTTATTCCCTTTTGGGGTGATGGGGGTCTGCTGGTGCTCCAGCTCACATCTGGCGAGAGGCAGAGGTACACCCCGGACAGCTGTCTATTTATTTTCTTCATTTTTATATTATATATTTTTTTCACTGTATTTGGCCCATTTTATAGTGTGGGAATGTCGCCCTGTGTGACAGAAATGTGGTAGTGTGGTGCTTTATTAATACAGGCTGAACCGAAATGATTGAATTGAAAATATAAATCGTCTGTATCATATTAGCAGATTAGAAAACACCTGAACCACAAATTTCTTTCTGTCTTTTCTTCTGTCCTGAAGCATTAAAATATATAGCGCTCACATAAAAGGTCACATGTATCAACATCTATCAACATGTCACAAAAATAATCCAGTTTCCAGAAATCTTTACACTGTTTGTCAGAGTGAGAACATTTGAGCAGAACCTAATGCCACACATCAAACAGCAAAATTCATAATTCTTTTCTCCTCTGGATAAAAAAATAAATAATGTTTGGCAACCACTGCTTTAGACAGTGCTGTAATCTAAAATAAAAGAGTAAAAATGGACCAAATCCTAAGATTAGCTGTGTGAGGAAGGATGAGGCCAGTGCTACCTACTAATTGTGTGAGGATAGACACATCGATTGCCTCCTTTCTGTCTAATAATCCATACCAATGTAGCTGCCATCATGTAAAAGAAGTCTAAGGTTAGTCATCTGGATTCAGTATTTAGAGTATTTACAGTCACAAGAGACCTGGCAGAGGGAGGATGCAGGACCATTCCTGTTTCTCATTGAACGGATACGCTTTTAAAACTGTTATTGACCCTCTTTTATTATTCTGCTCTTTTCAGGGAAACCCAACTCAAACTATTCAATGCAAACTATTTGATAAAAGGGTTTCATGTGATGAGAAATTGATAGATATTTACCTTATAATAAGAAAGGTTCTGCTGAGAATGTCTTATACTGTGAGCTGCAGTTAGCATACATTGGATTCCCACATATTAAGAGCGCAAAAAACCATCATATTGACTCAAAATACAGTATAAAATGTCTGCATTGGTGCTTGAATGGGAAAGTAAACCATATTCAGTAAAACTCTAAAAATACTATCTATGGCAGCACTGTTAGCAGATTAGCTACCTTTAGCACGTTAGCTTTGTGCCAGTGTTAGCTGATATTTACATGTTCCCTCATTCATCTTATTGACAAAGACATAAGATCTTTGTGAGTTATGAGACCAGGTCAGCGACGACATTTACAAGAGCTTGTGCCAGAGAGATACCACAGGAACAATACAGAAGCATTAATTCCCAACGTTTGCTGATGGGCTTAATGGGGTCAGTGGAACAACACACACCATCACTCTGGCCTCAAAAGAACCACGCAAGAAAAATAGAGGTCAGCTTAACATCAGATATTAAGCATCTTGGGTTTGTTTGAACATCACGTTTGATGATTATATAAATCGGTCAAACAGAGAAAAGGAAATTCTTTTCCGAGCAAAGAGGATCTGCTCCATCTGAAAGGTTGCTAGTGGCGACAGAAGCAACAGACGCAGTTTGAGATGGAAACACTGGCCAGATTTTCTCTTCTCTGGAAACAGTCACAAAGAAGAATCTGCAACACTTTCAATTGAATTTCAAGATTGACTTTAAACAGCTTTACAGTCAATTAAATTCTAAATCAACCCTGTGATAGTAATACGACACTTTCAAACACGTAATACATATGTCACCAGCATTTATATACTTTTAAATAAACTTTCAGGACGCTAATACGTAATGTAGCTATTTTTGATTAATTACATACAAATGTTTATACACCTGCTGTATTTTTTCAGGAACATATTTAGAAATGTTTCCATATATTCAGGCAAAACATACAAAGCATTAGAGCGGGGGAAGGTGTTGTCACATGGGGCGCAGCGGCCATTTTGTTTGTATTCTTAGTTTCCACCAGGAGTCTCGCTTGAATTGTTTTAGAGTTAAATATTTACAAAACACTACAAATACAAAATAAACAACTATTACAAATAAAATAGAAACCCTAAAATAATCTGCTTAGTTTACTTTCTATTGGTATTGGCTATTGGCATCTCGTTTACCATATTTGTGGTGTGACGCCACTGTTGCCATGGATACTTGTCTCCTTACCAATAGAAATTTAAACTAACCAAATTATTTTAGGGTTTTGTTGTTCTGATTTATTGTAATAGTTGTTTATTTATCAAACCCCAAAACTCCTGGTGGAAAAAAAAGAAACTAAATGGCCATTGTGCTTCGATCAAACTGGATGTGAAACCTCCTCCCATCCTATAGGTGGCATCTGATCACAATGCTAATGTGCCATTTTTAAAATGAGTATTCAAAAACTTATAACTTCAAAAAAGACTATTCAAACTTAAATTGAGTTTGCAAAAACACAGAAAACATGCCTGTACATGCTGCATGACACAATAGCAGAGTAAACAGAAAGACAAAACAAATGCAAAACAGTGACTAAAACAGTGGCTAAACTTCACAATTTTGCAAAAACAATCAAAAAATAAAGCATAATATGAAAATATATATAAGTACCAAAAATGTTTTAATTTTTGATAATTATTCCTCATATTTTTCATCAGTGATTTACAGATCTTCTTAATGTATTTCAACTTGTTTTACAAAGCCACAGTAGTAGTGGAAGACACAGGTGTGGCAGCTCCTTCTGGTGTTACTTTAACCATTCGAAGATCCTTGTTAGGTAAGCAGCCCTGCCCACAGAGTTGGCAGGAGGCACAGCAGGCGTTACAGCAGGGCAGGAAGCGAAACACACTAATGCGCCAGAGGAACCAGCCTGGAGCCCAGCAGCACCAGCAGAGCAGGACCCCGCCAACCGTCACAGCCAGAACCACGTAAAGTGCCAGCAGAGACACCCATGACTGAGAGTCTGAAAAAAAAGACCATGATTCTGAAGTGCAACGTTAGGTTAGCACAGGCACACAATGCTGAAAATGTCTTTTCGAGTACTTTATTCCATGGAGTTAGAGACTTTTAAATCTGAAGAAAGAAAAATAAGTACTTATTAAATATTATAACTTAATAATCCTCTTAACAATATGTATTTAAAATGTACTGTGTGCTAATACTTTACTCAAGGTATACCATTTTAACTCCAAAATCTTTTTGTTGTTGTTGTTGAATCCATTTTATTATTTTTAACTTATGTTCAAATAATGTCTCTGACATTTTTCAAAGCAACTTCAACTTGATGATCAACTACACATCTGGCCACACAGATGTCTAGTGCTCTTGAGACATTACAACAAGCTGCTGATTTACTGCTCACTGTTTACAATGAATGTTACTGTGGCCCCAATTAGAATCATGCCCTTAACCTTTCAGAGGTTACCATCATGCAGCTGTAAAACTAAATTTATGGCGGCTCAAAAGAACCACCATTCAGAGCACTGGTCGTTATAATTGAGTTCGAGTGTGGTTGTCCATCCAAGATCTAGTTAAATTATCTTTTTCTGCAGCTTTATTTAGCTCTTAAATAACATGGCGAATACTATGCAGCTTTTTAAACTAGTTCCAATCCAAAACTACTCAATGTAAAATGTTTTATAGAATGGGGAAGGAATTTTAAAACACTTTAAAGTTTTACAGAAACTATGAAGCATTCTGGGGAGCTTGTACAACTAGTTTGTAGAGTCATTGTGAATTTAAACTTAAATAATTTAGTGTACTTTAGCCGGTCTTCATAACTGCCCAAAAATATTTTGACTGTCTCAAGCAAAAATTCTGCAGACTTTAAACAACTTATCCATACATATTGTGTGTTATTTGAAAAATAATGATAATTTAAAGTTTTGGTTAAATTTGTACTATAGTATTGCTATTTATTCACAACTCTTATTTTATTTATTATGTAATCTTATTCATATACTCACTTTTCTTGGTTAGGTTGGCAGGATTCCAGTTCACAATCACAGGTGATATAATAATCCATTTTAAAAAATGTACGAGATAAATATGTTATAAAACCGGTTTACAACATTCTGTTTTCTTTAAACATCATAAAACCATTTCCTTGAATTTAACTTGAAAAAGCTTGGTCAACTCACTGTACATCCATCTTGACTGAACCTTAAACCGATAGAAGTCTGAGGCCTTTTGGGAGCGTTCTTTAGCTACTTTGCAATTTGCTCTAATAAATTACCCTTAAAACTGTTTTTTTTTTTTTTTTTTTTTTTTTTGTGGCAGTGTTTGATGTCTTCTATTACAACCCCAGCTTTCATTACATTACACAGTAATTCCACAACAAATCTGAAATTGTATAAAAATACAATTCTTAGTATTAAATAAGGACTGCAATTTTAGTTTTATAAAGAAAATGTAAGACAAAATAAACAGTAATAAATCCCACCAAAAAAGCAAAGAGAAAGTCAAGCAATGTGAAAATTATATCTTGAAATAAACTTTGAAACACAGGCCGTATCACAGATCTTGTACTTCCCAGGGTTATCTCTTCTTTTCACCACTAGATGGCACTGATGACAATGAAATGAAATGGTCTGTAAAATGAAACTGAAAGATGGTGGCACATTTTCTCACATTTTAAATATGAATTACCTTGCTAATTATGTCATAACTCTTGCAATGCTCATGTAAAATTAGAAAACTAGTAACCAACACATTATACTTGAAATCAAAATTTAATAATAGCTGGGTCGCTTCATTCTTGCTTCCAGTTCACAACCATTTCAAAGATGCATGAACTAAATTAACTCTAAGTCTATTGGTATTATCATGGAATCTGTGTAGTTGTTTGTAATAGTTTTATTGGTTATAATATGCATTCTCCATCCGTTGTATTTTCTGTCATGTATTTACATCTTCTCAAAATCTATAGCAGGCTCCTTGATGATAAAAGAGATAATCTGTTGAGCTGTGAGAGAAGTACAGGTCACCATGATTTGTCTAAAATACTACAATCAAAAGTCTGCTTCTTTATATAATTCAAACAATAATTAAGACAATATCGCACACTAGATATATCATGTACCCCTTCTTCAAAGTCCAAATATGCTTTAACTAAATCTATTCTAAATGTGAAGTAGCTATACAATCCCCACAAGAAGTAGAATCCCTTAAAGAATCAGAATTATCCAGTCTTCCGATCTGGTCAAGAGTTTACCTGTTACTGACTCTTGATCAGGATTGCCATTTGGAGTGGCACATTTCTTTAAAGTGGATGCTGTGAGAGAGGGCACATTCAGCTTTGGTGCTGGATGAGTTACGAGGTGTGTTGGAGGTTTGGGAGTAGTTGGAGGATCTAAAGCAAACACAAAATCAAGAATAAATCTCAAATTGGGAAGCTATTCCAATAGAAAATCTTTACTGACCATTGCACACAGGGTAGTCGATTAAGTCACTGCCATCTCCACAGTTATCTATGCCTTTATCATCTGCACAAATCAGACTCATGGGGATACACTTCCCATTGCGGCAGTTGAAGTATTTCTGACCGCTGCACTCAGATTGGTTAAAGCCTGTAAAGACAGTTAATAGAGGGCATTAGTACATGGCCACGTTTTCCAAAGCCGTTTGAGTTAAACTTAATTTTAAATTAACCAGCTAAGTGACCAGCAACTTAACAAAACTGCAGCAACCAACTTAATTACTTCAATGGAATTTGAAAAATCATATGGTTTAGTCTGCTTTTCATCACAATTTTCTTTCAATTGGTTTTAATTGCAGTGGTGGAAACTAATGGAGCAAGCTTACTGTTGTTCCATACTTGTTGCTTGCCAAAAAAGCACAAGCAGTTATATTATTTATTTACAGAGAGTTTTATCAACATTTGCATCCAAAAAAACAGACACACTTAGCTCAATAACGTTATTAATTTCAAGATATGTTAAAATAATTTTAGCGTCTTGCTCTCTGTGCTGTCTCAGTGCTGTCACTGTGCCTAATACAATAAAATACAATAATGTATTTTGTCATTTTAACTAAGATTTTTTTGAGTTCAAGAACTTTTAAACCATAGATTCTTACCCAGCCTAAATGAAGTGAAGTCTCCAATAAAGTCCACCCTTGGCTGAGTTCCTCGTGTCACCAGGCGCAGAGTAAGAAAGTCTCCAGTGGACAGCACGGGTCTCGGAGGACTCTTCCCACAGAGGGGTGGCCCAATTTGTGGTGCAGATTTATCTTTTCCATCGTAAAACTGGATGTAAGAACCTGCATGGCAGGGGTCTTCTACCCCTTCCCCCGTGGTTTGTTCCAGGCTCAGCTCAGGATGTGTTGGGCCGGAGAACGAGGAACCTCTGGGTGACTCAGGAAAGAGTGGGGCCGGGCTGTGTGGAGGCACTCTCAGCAGGCTATAGACCAAGAAAAAGCGGAAGTAGAACTGCACCTTGTCCCTGGGGGTGGCAGACTGTATAGTTAGGTGGCAATCAGTTCCCATGGATACAAAGTAGTACCTCCGGGACTCCTGGTGGGACTTTACTATCATACCATCACCCTTAATCGTCTGTCCACAAAAGTCCACCACATTTACTGTTGAGAAGGAGATTCCAGGTGTGGGAAAAGGGGAGGGAGGGAAGCATGTAGAAAGAATAAAAAATTGTAAATATAAAGTACAGTGAAAATGTTTTAGGCATGTCTGAAAAAATACTGTAAACAAAGAATTTAAAAATATATGATTTAAATGATTTATAAATGACTTATTCTGCAAATATACAAAATACACATTTTTCTTTCTACCCTTTGCCTTGAAACCAGCAAAAATTCTTATAGGTGCACTGAAATAGAAACAGCTATGTAGGATGCTTCAAACGGGGCGTGGAATGGCCAAACTCTGGTACCAAGCTAAGGTTAAGAAAGACAACCCTTTTGGCATGGCAAAAATTTCAAAGCAGGCTGTTTGAGATATTCAAGAAGAGCAAAACAATGGGCAACATTAAGAATTCTAGACACAGTTGCCACATAAACACTCATAACCCTTTGAAAATTAAGCAATTTCTAAACTGCTCAGAACTGACAGAAACCAGTAGGCCCCAGGTACACCCATCAACTGTTTGGAGAAGTGTGACCAGATGTGGTCCTCATGGAAGAAATGCAGCCAAAAAGCCATTTCTTTAATGTTCAAACAAGGGGAAGCAACATAAGTAAGCACAAAACATAGGAACTGGGGTGCAAAAAATGGCAGCAGGTGCTCTGGACTGTTCAGTGAAAATATATATATTTGGCTGCAGCAGAAGCCAATTTGTTCATCGAAGGTCTTTCTCTTTGAACACGTTTTCCTCATAGACTGTAAAAAATTACTGTAAATTTACATTGACATTTTACAGCAAAATGTTATTTCGATTGGCAAGAACGGCAAATTGCTGTTTTTTCAAAAGCAGACTGGGAAGACTTGTTCACTTGAGTTTCAGTGGTTGCCCAACAATAGTAGGTGCTTTAATTTAACAGTTTTATATCGGCAACGTTACAGTTTTTAACATTTACATTTATGCATTTGGCAGACGCTTTAATCAAAAGCGACTTATATTTGAAAGAATGAAAACATTTTTATCAGTTTCCCTGAAATATGAAGCCACAACCTTTGCTTTGTTAGCAAAATGATCTACCAACTGTGCCACATGAAAGCTTTGTTTTTAATATAAACAGAAACATGCTGTTACTTAAACCTCAGTAGGGCACTGTGGTTTTTACAGCATCATGCTGGGAACCACAGCTTCCAGTTGATTGCCGTTTTTTAACTGCAACACATTTTACAGTGTAGTGTTTTCTCAATCACTTTAAAGACCTTAAGCATGTTTTCAATGGTAAATACAATGTGTGTTAAATGTGACAAAAGTGCTAAAATTGTTGTTCATGAAACCTTTAAAATGAAATAGAGAATCTTTATTTTTAAAAATGTTGACCAGTAGTGGCCACTGTTTATCCACTACTTTATACAAAACAGATTGTTTGCAACTATAGTTTCCCAGCAACACGCAGAAAAATAAAAGAATCAATCATGCAAAATAATCAATTATGAGTCTGTAAAACATGCTTCAGTTTTATGTTGATTCAGTTTCTTTCACAATCTGTGAAAACATAATATTTTTAAACTCAATAAGTTCCAAAGTTAATTTAATAACAGCAAATAGGTTAATCAATTAGAAAAGTAACTATAAACCATTAAGAGTGGATTCTCATCTAACAGGATCAGTGCAGTCACCGTATTTCGAATATTAAGTGTTTTAAAACCCAAACTGGGCAACGAACCAACAGTTGTGCAATGAAAGAAAGTACACATGGGATGAAGAAATCCAGTTCTAATCTGGAAAGACCACAAGCGGGAACTGGCTTAGCATCCCCCCATCTGGGGTCCGAACCAAATAATAGGAAGATTTACAGCCTCTCCTCAGTTTATTAGCTTTGTTACCGAGGGCAACTAGAAGATCTGGGATGTCTCACTGCCAGGAATGTCTACAGAATCCTTCTATGGAAGGAAGAGCACCAATACTTCAAAATATTCGTAACCATGTCCTCAACTGAGTTTCCACAAAAATTAACAGTAAGCTCCCAATAAATGCTTTAATTGGCCGGTTCAGGTCAATCAAAGGTCTGAGCACACCAGGGTTCCCACAATTTCAAACAGGAGTAAATTCAGAGAGACTGTGCCAACTCACTGGGTATAGTGACCAGTGCCAGGGCCTTTCACTGGAGCATGAGGACATCATTTTTATTTAATAAAGTAAAATCAAGTGGTCTGTACAATATAATGAATAAATTATTAGAGCTATCACTGTTTGTTGTCACTTTTAAACAACAAATTAATCGATGAATATATTTTACACACTCTTAGGTTTTAGCCAATGTACTCATAATTATAGATGGAGAAAATCTAATGTAATTAGTCCGTCTTCTAACACTTCTAAATTAAAATGGGCTGAATATTTTTTTAAATGATTGACAAATACACAGTGAGCCATCTATGAAATATATTTGACAAGTAAACGTTACATAAAATGGAGTATGGATTTGTTTAATAAAAACTGGACGTAAATTTTACACGATCAAAATCATGAGTTTCAAACATGATTACATTTCATTTTACCTCTAAACCTCTCTTCATTCTTTAATTTCAAGTCAAAATTCAATAAAGTCTTGTCCAAAAAAAAAAAAAAAAACGAAAAAGGAAATGATGTAAAAAGTTTAATAAACTTTTGGGGACTAAACCGAACTTCACTTCTTTGTAGTTGTGTAACTCATTTCTTACAGTTTTCCAAACCTTTATTTGTTTTAAGTAGTAAAAATTACATGTTCAATGAGCTTACTCAGGCAAAAGCACTTGACTTCCAACAGCAGCTTCTGTCATCTTACAAAAAATAATTTTACACAACATCTTCAACCGCTAAAGTTAAATAAACTGCAAATTTCTTTGCAGCTCGTTATTGCAAAGTTAACTCAATTTATATTCTACAAAGTGTACAAATTGACTTCTCAAAACTCTAAATTGTGAAATGACACATTTTTGAGCATAGAGACAGAAAAAAGTTATTTATGAAGTATTCGTTTTCATAAATCCTTTCTGTTATTTGCATTCCAGTTGAATAAAATCTATTTCCAATCTAATAAAATCGTTTATCATGTTAGCATGCATAATATCATACATTGTGGTGTATATATCTATTTCCACTCAAAACAATCATGGAGCCAAACGTCCCTGGATGCAACTGCCACAGCTACTTCTATTGCCAATGCACACAACCGTCTTCAGAATTCACCAAGTCTTGGAGACATGGAGGTAATAAGAGGCTACATGTCTGGCCCTGGCCACCCACCCATCACCTACCTGTCTCGATGGAGTGACTCTGTTGTGTGATTAAAGCGAGCAGAGCAAACCAGCCTGACAGCAGCTGAATGCATCGTGCTCTCGCCATCTCCGCGCTCTCTCTCCAAGCAAAGTTGTTAAATACAAATCTCCTGTCGCATTTGTATCGCGCTAAACCAACCCACACCGAAACCAAACAGTCCCTTCATTTAAAAGGACGACCTCAGCCCTTGAAGCGTTCTTCAAAAGTGTCTTTTAAAACTTTTTAAAGATGTAATATTTGCCTACGGGTTCTCGGAAGCGTCGAGCGTATCCTTGTTCATCATCTAGGCTTTGTGCCTTTGAAACCTCTTTGTCAAATTTATGCTTCTGAACCATTTCCATGACAACAGCCCAAAGTCTGATGTAAAGGAGGAGCAGCAGGACCCCTCTGAGTCAGAGCTGCCCAACCAAACACTGGGCGTGACGTGCGGGCATCTGTCACAATCTGCACGCAGATGCTCGAATAGTTTCCTGCGTGAATGGGAAATTTGATACGACAAGTCATTCATTTAACCTGGAGTGAAGAAATAAAATTTAATTTCACGAATGTAAGGAAAAAATTCAAAATGATACCGAATCTATTCTTATTCATGAATCCTCTTATATATTTATATGAGAGTTCATAAACTTTATTCAGTAATTTTGTTTAGTAATGACTTGGAAAATGTATTTACGATGTAAAAATTGTTTACTCTCAGATTAAAATGAACCCTTAGAAAAATGATGGATTTTTGAGCGCTTTTACAACTTTATAATTTTCTCAAATAATTACCTTTAAAACGACCTATTTTTTGTGCAGCTTCTTTTTTTTTACATTAAATTATAAACAATAATTCCGGAACAAATTTGAAATTATAAAAAAAATAAACCTCACAAATCCCCCCAAAAAGCAAAGACAAGTTCAAAACAATGTGATATAAAACAAGTTTGGGGCTTGAAATGGAAAAACACAAGCCATTTCACATGTACTGTACTTCAAAGGGTTATCTTTTATTTTCACCACTAGATGGCACTGATGACACGACTTTCTGTCTGTAAAATGAAACTGAAAGATGATTGTGCATTTTCTCACATTTTAGTAATTTTCTTTAATTAATTTTAGTAATTTTTTTCTTTTAATTTGGATTATCTTGCTAATTTTGTGTCATAAGTCTCGTAATAAATCGAAACTAATAACCTTTTTGAAAACTACATATTATATACAAACTGATATGTAGATTGCATCATTCCTACTTAGTTCAAAACAGCCGGTGTGAAGACTTCCAAGGGTTAACAAAACTCAGTATGTAGTCCTTCTCTGAATAGTTACAGTGACTCTGGGAAAGATTTGTTGTTTAACCATGTCTTGTTTTATAGATTTCATGGTTGATTTCATCATATAATTCAATTTCAGTTGTTTCAATAATTTGTTTCAACAGTCAGTTTGGATTTTATCATCTCATTATGTTGAACAACTCAAGAGTTTTTTACTATATTCAGAGAGAGACCAAATGTTCTCAAAATGGAGTTCATTTTATTCAGAGCAATAAAAGAGTTTACATTGATTAACAGTTTCAGCTCAATTCAGCGTTGCTATAACCTTTTTGGTTAAACAAGCTGGTCTCTTTTGTGATTGTAATCTATCAATAAAAAAAATGCAGCTTCAAAACTGAATAACAAAATAAAAACATGTCTATACCACCAGCAGATTTTCTTTTTCTAACTTGAAAGCTCAAGGTCAATTTACAAGTTTCTATTATCTAACGAATAGACACCATAGAATAAGCACTAGTACTTACTATATAATATTCAGCTGTGGGCTAACATATCTATAACTACCATTTTTGAGAACCTTTTAGTCTGAGCATGCTAATAATAAAACTGACACGTTCTGTAGCTTTAGGTCTTGTTCTAGCTTGAAAACGCTTTTCTCTATCTCGGATAGAAGGCATTTTAACGATGTAATTGAAAAGTAAGCATGTACTGCAACGTTTCTATTTTTGAAATGTAACGACAGACGCGAAAAAAATGCTGAGAAAAGTTGACCATAAGGCAAAACTACAATCCGGAACATTGCAAGGACTTAGTATGCGTGATGACGTATATACGTGTGACGTCGCAATTACGTCGCGCGTAAGTACGTACGTCTCATAGAAGTTTGAAACTGACGAAGCAACCGAAATATTTATATAAAAGCTGACGCAAGGGCGCTAAATACGAACTTAATTTCAATAAAGTGTGAATATAAAATTCTATCAAGCCATATTCACAGTTAATAATTTGCTGGTAAATGATCGCTAGGTACATTTATTTAATCAATATAAGGTAATTGCTAGCCGCTAGCATGCTAACTGCGCAGATTTACTTGCCTTAATAAAACCATCATTTATTTTTTTTTGTTGAATTAATGTTGCTAAAACAACACAGCTGTCTCGAGCTCGAACGGGTCTTTTAATTTCGGTATGTTTTTTCTCTTAATTTCTGGTCGGGGGGGAAACTGCTATTTGGGATTTGTGTATCTCGCCAGTTCTATGGAAGTTAATTTTAGTAAGCTGTTATCATAAAAAATGAAATCAAAGATGTTGTTCTTCCTGGAGCAATAGATGAAACAGACAAGTGTGTGGTGCATGTAAGCTTAGACTTAAACGTGTTATCTTCAACGTTACTCGTTTGTGACTGCATGCAGCGCATGATGTGTCGATGCTTCATGGTAAATGTGTTCTTGGTTTATATGGCAGTTTCACGGATAGTGTTTCTAATGCGTGTTGTGGTTGTTCAGAATGGCTCCTCGGTTGCAGCTGGAAAAAGCTGCTTGGCGCTGGGCAGAGACGGTCAAACCCGAGGACATCACACTTGAACATATTGAATTGGCTTATAGAATTGCGGTGCCTGCTTGTAAAAGAGGTACATGCAGGTAATAAGATATGAATGGCTTGGTCACTTCTCTTGCAATTAATTAAATGTTATTCATGAGACTTTATTACATAACTAGCGCTAATGTTCTCATGGTTTGCTCCAGATATGACCTATCAGCTAATTGGATAGTTGGAAAAAGACATCCATAAAACCTTGTATTTTATTTCTGCATTTGTATTTAATCAGGAGGAATTGTAGAGGAAATCCAAATTGCCTCGTTGGAATTGGAGAACAATCTTGGCTCGGAGAAATTGATGAAAATACATTTCACAATATTGATGATCCAAATTCAGAAAGACGAGATAAGGTAAGCATATTGTCTGGACAAACGTTATATTAATGTTACATATAGGAACATTATGTATTTAGTTTTTATAATGATCTTCCATTGCACCTTTTGCCAGGTATTTTAATATATTATTTAATATGAAATTCAAACATGAAATGTTGACCTTTTTAATCTTAAACTTAGTTTAAAAAGTTGATTACTTACCATATCTTTAATTTGGTAACATTCACTGACAATGTTGTGTTTAAACAACATTAATCAAATGTTTCTGGGAATAATTGTGCATTGCATCTTTTACATCTTCATGATTGATTCTTTTACAGAACACATTTGTAGGCCTGACGAATCTTGGTGCAACTTGTTACGTGAACACTTTCCTCCAGGTGTGGTTCCACAATCTGGAGCTGCGGAGAGCCCTGTACAGGTTTCAGAATTCCAGAGCAGAGGAGCACAACCCAGATTCAGGTGATATCTATTGCGTCCCTCTTCTGGTTCTGAACAATTATCCACTGTTATTGAACATGTGTACTTTATTTTTATTATCCAACAGAATATGAACCACGGACAATATGTGAGCATCTGCAGTATCTGTTTGCACTGTTACAGAACAGCAACAGGCGGTACATAGATCCCTCTGGCTTGGTGAAGGCCCTTGGGCTCGACACTGGGCAACAGCAGGTATGGCAGCAAGAGATTTAAGTAAATGCCTTGAGTTTAGAAAACTAAACAGCCCTGCACAGTTTAGTTTTAATTAGGGGTAACAATACATTCTGCTCACAGCACGATGAAGGTGTGATTATGCTTCCCCCGTGAAGCCTTCTCATATCCTTTGCAGGAGATGGGCAAAAGCTATAAAACCCTTTAGCGTAGCTTGATGTGCACCTCCCAGAAATTGTAGACAGGGGCCGTAGGCTTTGTGATTGGTAAGTTTAGTAGTTCACAAGAGTAGCATCATTTCTTTTTGTCTCCTCCATAAACACGACGAAGAAGAATAAACACAACAAATGTCTTCTCCTGCCCCAGTTAAAGTTTGAAATGACTAGTTGTTTTTCCACATCAGTGTTCAACACATGCTCACTTTTCTGTCGCCATCTTTACTGAAAGAAAAACGAAATGTGAGTGAAGAAGAGAAAGAGTGTTAAAGAAAGTACACCACAGACTAGTGTTTTAGCACAGAGGTTACACACAGAGGAACACAAAATGCTTGATGGAGAGTTTAAATCCAGCTCAACAGTCAAAAATTCTGAACTGAATTGAAAATGTTATTTTTGCCAATTGTATTTATTTATTTATTATTATTATTATTTTTTTTTTTTTGAAAATATTGACCGTTTCGACATGTAAACTGCCTTTGGAAAGTAAAACTCCATTTAGGGCAGTAATAAAGTGTGTGTTCTCAGAGCAAAAGACGTTTCTCCTAAGCTGGGCGATTATTTTTTTTCTCATAAAAGTTTACTGTTGTTTCTCATGTTTTTGGCAGTGCTTTTATGAAGACACCTAGAAAGTCAAGTTACAGTTCTCCTCAAAATCACGTGGTTATTTAATGTTAGTGAAGTTAGCTTATAGTGAAGAGCTATCATATTTCACAATAATAATGCCTTCAATTTATATAGCAACCTCGTTTGTTGCTATGGCAAGTGTAAACCCACACATCCCATATAGGTTGCAGAAGGTGATAAAAAAAATATAGGCATCAAATTGGAATTGAGCATCAAGGCCTGCAGTGTAAATGTAGCCGGATAGGGTGGTCACACTGCTCTGAAATTTCACTGCATGTAATTGCATCTACCCAGATCCCTCCAACAAAATAGCGTCAAAAAAACACTTCACTATAAAACTTGCCCAAACTATAACAGGATGCTCTCTAATATATATAATTATAGCAATATTAACCAAAATAAATCTAAATTATTGATCTAAAGCTCAAAAAAGTTTTTGAAATGTTTTCAGGATGCTCAGGAATTCTCCAAACTTTTCCTCTCACTTCTTGAAGACACACTTTCCAAGCAGAAGGACCCAAATCTCCAAAATGTAATCCAACAGCAGTTTTGTGGACAGTTCTCTTATGTCACTGTGTAAGTTTCTCTTGTCTTCATCTTTAGCTGTTCATATTTGGTAACTTTCAAGTACAAAATATTGTTGATGTAATTGTTGTGCTCTTGTTTTAGATGCAGTGAATGTGGTCGCGAATCTCCTCTGACATCACGATTTTATGAGCTGGAGCTGAATATTCAAGGACATAAAAACCTAACAGAGTGTGTTACTGAATTTCTGAAGGTGACTTCTGGTGATTTTTAAGTGCTGTATCTTGTTTGGTCTCTGATGAGATATTAAATGCGGACATTTCCTGTATTGTTTAGGAGGAGAGGCTGGAGGGTGATAACCGCTACTATTGCGAGAGTTGTCAGAGCAAGCAAAATGCCACCCGTCGAATCAAGCTTCACAGCCTTCCTCGTACTATCAATTTTCAGCTCATGCGTTTCGTTTTCGATAGGTGAGAACTGCTCTAAGATTATTTATTGCATTTAAATTGCGTTCTCTCTAAAACTCTGCTATTTTTAACAGACAAAGTGGTCACAAGAAGAAACTCAACACCTTCATAAGTTTTCCTGAAGTTTTTGATATGGCACCATTTTTGGAAGGAAAGGGTATGCTGCTTTTTTTATGTATGCTAATTTTTTTTTTTTTTTTTTTTTTGCTACAAGTGAGTTTATAATGATTTTATATAATATTAAAATTGAATTTGATGTAAAGCAGTGTTTTTTTTAACTTCTGTAGCCTTCTGTGATTATTTACTGATGCAGATAGCATTTTATCTAAGAGTTTTTCCTTTTTTTGGACTTTGTTTTATATGGCTTTATTCTGAACAGACAGAAAAGTTTTAAGACAGAAAGAGAAGCGGTTATAGAGAGGGGGGAGAATTTTAAATGACAATTGGGTCGGTATTCAAACCCATGTCGGCCTGTGCAACAACACATTCTTATCTGGCGCACTGTATACTTTACCAGGGGGTTGGACCCGTGTAAGCTGAGAGTTATTGAGAGTTTAATAGAACCAATCACATGACTCACAGCTTCACGTTTGGCCACTAGAGTGCTTATCTTTATTTCGGCCTCTGAATCGGCTGAGGTGTAAACATTAAAGAATTGTGAAATGAAATGAAACAATGAATTATGTGAATTCTTAATGCATTGTTTATTTACAAGTGTTAAGCTTGCAATATACTATTATATCATTAAAGTTCTCAGTAAAAATGCATGGTATTAATACTTTAAAATACGAGTCACGTGTTTATTTTTCTATTTTAACTGATAATCAATAGCTGTAGGAATAGTCACAATTTATTCTTTCTCAAATACATGAATTCCAATGTTTCCTTTTTTATTAACTTGTATTTTTTCTTTTTCGTACAAATTATATTGCTTTATCTTAGAATTACAATTGCAGAGGGACTCAAATAAAAATGTTTTATGAACTTTTTTTTCAGTCATTTCACAAACTGAAATAATGAAAGAAAGGTGTGAGAAAATAACTCAATCATTTGTTTAATTTTTCCTTCATCTCTCAATTCAGAGAAGTGCACATTTGAGCTCAGCGCTGTGTTGATTCATCGTGGTGTGAGCGCGTATTCTGGACACTACATTGCCCATGTAAGAGATGCCCACACCAACGACTGGTACAAATTCAACGATGAGGAGATTGAGAAAATGGAGGGGAAGAAGCTTCAACTGGGCATTGAGGAAGATATTGGTAACATTAATTTATGAGGTGTACAAGTTGTGACATCGTGTTAATATTTAGCTTATGTTTTCTTTGTTTTTTTCGTTCAGCAGAGACTGCAAAGTCTCAAACCCGAAAGCCTAAATGTAGCAAAGGTTACCACTGTTCGAGGAACGCGTACATGTTGGTTTACAAACAGCAGACAGAAAAGATTGTGCAGACAGAAGCTATTGTTGAAGTACCAGGTATGGTCTATGTTGAGAATCAGTTTTTCTCATCATGTCCTGCCACGCTGTTTGTTATTTGGGTAGAAGAGAACTACTCTAGTCCCTCTTTTGTTTGGTTTTCAGCTTTCCTTCAGAGGCTGGTCGACCAGGACAACAGGAAGTTTGAAGAGTGGTGCTGTGAGATGGCAGACATGCGGAAACAGAGTGTTGACAAAGGCAAAGCCAAACACGAGGAGGTGAAGGAGCTCTACGAATTACTACCAGCGGAAGACGGTCTGTAGTAATACTTTGTTAATCATATTATCATATATGTCTAGTTAAAGCAATGTTCCGTTTGTTTTTTTTTTAGTTATTATGTTTTATCCTTTTAGAATATGTAGCAAAGTTTAGCATAGACCATTGAATCTGATGGCTCTTCTAAAACTTTAAGGTGTACCAAAACCAACAGAAACAGAAAACAAACTCATTATGGCATACCAATCAAGGACCTTTGCAGACTTTAATGGTTGCAGCAGTGAAAGCAAGCTGGTTAATATAGAAAATTATTTTTTTGCTTGTGAACAATAACTTTAGAAGATTAAGGTACTGAATTTAAAGGCTTCTTAATGAATCAGATTTAAGGATTTATGCTAAAAATGCTATCACCACACCTGGAGGATGGCTGAAGAGATTCCAAAAATATTCAGGCAAATAACGCGGAACGTTCCTAGTATGTTAATCCTTGTATTATTATTGCATTGCCATTCACAGGTTTCTGTCAAGCTTGCTGGAAAAAAAAATAATTTACAGAAAATGCCCCCAAAAAACCAACAATATTTTAGTATTGTATGTTTTGAAATAAATTTAATAAATTTTATATTTGGTACATTGTTTTGTTTTATGAAAATAAATCAGCTTGCAATATAAAACATTTTTTTGCAAGTTTGTCATATGTAAAACAAATTTTTATAGTCTGATATTCAGATTAGAAACAATTATTGTGGTTTAGAAAATGGTCCAATTCTTTCTATTTAGTCTGAATGAGTAATTACAAATATGAACAGTAATCAAACAATTTTTTTTGATTGATTTCAAGACACTTTAATTAGAATGACTCATGACCTACCCCTCGCTACCATGACTCTTAATTAGCGACTTAATAGATTACAGCATGCATAAAATTCACAAATTAATACATACTGAGCAATTAATTACTTTTAATTTTTACAAAATATCACAAGAACGATTTTTTTGAGGGTGTTGTCATTCACATGTGAAATGCGATGGATGTTCTTGGGTACAGAGCACAGTAGAGATCTGCGTGTTTTTATTTGTTTCTCTTGTTTCCCTTCGTCATATAAATAAATAGAACTTTTTACCATATTAAAATAATTTAAAATAACAAATCACAGAAATCGGAATTAATGAAAGTAGTTTTGCATTAATTAGTTTTTTTTTGTATTACGGGACACAAACGTTTTGATTTGTAATAGTATCATTTGCATTTTTGATGAATGCAGGCTTTGATAAATCTGATAAATGCAGGTTTGAATGATGAGAACATACTTGAAAAAGTTTGTGTCACAAGATACAGGTTATGATTTGTTATAACATTTATTAATCTATAAATGTGATCTATAAAAATTTTGTATAGGACTTTTTAAGAATTTGTTTCATTCTGTAGTAAACATATAAATACAAATTCACAAAATTACAGAGATAAAGTTCCCATGGAAACTTTTGCGACCCTACTTTCCTAGTTAGACACAGACAGTGAAGTAGGGATGGTAAAGCATGGGCGATGTATGTAATCATTTGACCTGTTCACCTCTGCGTACTCTTGCATAGAAACCTTCAGGAAAGACTAGTATCTGCGTAACTGTGGCTCCTCAACGACCATGTGACTGTTGTGCTATTCACGGTTTGTCGGAGTGAGATCATTACATGATTCTTCGCTCACCCCTTAAGACTTTTGTATACCCCAGTTTGTAGTCTCTTTTGTTCAATGAAAATGTGAATCGGTGCAAAAAAGGTTGAAAAACACTGCATTATATGATCAGCTTACATTTGACATGTTCTAAAAAGTCATGCATAAGCAAGGGGTACCTGGCAGACTACAGAGGACTTAATCCAATCAGTCATATCTTTTCTGAGGGTTTTCTGTGGCTGTTCTTGTTTTAAAAGGGCTATATTGACTGAAACGCCACAAGCAAACCATAATGTTGCCAGTGGCCTTATTGGTTTGTATGTTAAAAATGCAGCTTTTTTACAAGTTTGCTGTAATTCATTTGTGATAATTGAATTGAAAGCTACCAAACCCTTGACCAGCAATAAACCTTTTTTCATGTCTTCATATTGGCTTTTATTTTTGATGCAGGAATCACTTCTGTTTATTTTTAGACCAGTCTTATGAGTTTGTGCCACTGGAATGGCTGAAGAAATGGCTTGATGACTCTACAGCCATCAAAGAAATTGACAACAGCGAATTCCTTTGTTCCCATGGTAAACTACATCCAGACAAGATTGGTGATGCTAAAAAAATATCCTTAAAAGCTGCCAATCTCCTTTTCGACCGTTACGGAGGAGGACCTAGGCTGGATCGTAAGGGTCTCAAGTTACTAAAAAAATACTCAGCCATTAGTCAGATTTCTTAAATCTTGATGGATTGTGTTAAGGGTCGTCCCTCTGCAGAGACTGTGTTACACAGCGATGTCGGGTGATTAGACTGAAGAACCAGCTGAATGAAGATTACCGAG
Organism: Danionella cerebrum; assembly: GCA_007224835.1. Classification (NCBI taxonomy): domain Eukaryota; kingdom Metazoa; phylum Chordata; class Actinopteri; order Cypriniformes; family Danionidae; genus Danionella; species Danionella cerebrum. The sequence continues at coordinate 498,332 of SRMA01025415.1, read as the reverse complement.
AGGTCACGAATCTGGCTAAAGCCTCTTTGAAAAGGTAAGATTACCTTGACATATTTCACCTGATGTGGTTGCTCATTCCATATGTGATTTACCTGATGTGGGCTTTGTATTTAGTGAAGATACAGGATTCTGGATCGGTAAGGCTTCATTAAGGAGCTGGAGACAGTTGGCTTTGGACCAGTTAAAGGAAGATGAGGAGGAAATTAAACACAACACTAACAAAATGAATGGAGAGAAAAGCAGTCCAAGTGATACAGGTACTTTGGTTTCTGGTGTTTAGTTTAGCTCTGTTAAGTAATTATAAAGTGAATTGCTTTTCTCTGTGTTAGTTGATTCTGAAAAAGAACATACGGAAGATGGGAACAGTGAGGAGATGAAGAACTTCAATGAAGACATTCTTTGTCATCATGGTTAGATTTCTGCAACTTCCAGTAAACAGTTCTCTGTCTTTTCTGTTTATATTACTTCATTAAATTCTATATATCTGTGCATGTGTAAAGAGATATATTTTAAACATGCCTTTATTTTAAGAGTTAATTTTATTTTTAGACAGGGCAGTAGAGGGAGACAGAAAATAAAGTGGGAGAGATGGTAAAGTCCATCAGTTCAGGAATCAAACCTGTTTTGTCGTTCACATTTCATATGCGTCAAGCTCATTACCCACTATACTACGGGAGCTGTGCAAACATCAGTGCTTCAACATTTATGCAAGACAATGGGCCTAAATGCAGTTTTATTAAAAACAAGGTCTTAAAAAGTCTAAAATCTTTAAAATGATAGTCAAAAGGGCTCCAAATAGTGGTTGACTGTTTTGACAGAATAGGTCAAAATGAAGTGGAATATATGTTGAATTAATTAAAGGGGCCATATTATGGTAAATCAACTTTTAGTGTCATTCCTGAAAACTGCTTGATGTTCCTTGCAACACCCATAGTTCTTAGCCCCGCCCACTGGCCAATCAGATAGTACAGCTCACACTGTGCAGATCAGATGCGCTGAGGATGTGTACGTGAGAACAGCAGACACGCGCTAAAGAACAATGCAGAAAATGTGTTTTCTGTCGATTATAATGTTATAGGCATTAGGGCAATAATCACCAACATAGAATTCTTAACAAATGCAACGTTACAGAAAGAATGTAACCCAGAATTGCACAATGAAATCAGTTAAAAAATATCAATGAAACACCATTAGGAAAAAATAAACACATTCCCGATTTCAAACCCCTACAATATTTGCATGAAATCGATCCAAAATTAACTTAATCTCACAGGCAGTGAACTGCTTGTTGTCATTTCTACACATTTATGGTGGATTCATTAGCTTGCAAAGTGATGAGACTTACACCAAACTCTTCAATGCACTTTGGACTTCATTTATGTCCCTTTCCAGGCCGGGTGGCACACAGAAAACTCTTAATTCTCATTTGAACAACTTCATGCCGTTCTGTTTGACTTGCAACTGGTGGCCATTACGCAGTACATTACCCATGGTTCCCAAACTACAAGTACCAAAAGGGGCGTGGTGAAAGCATGACTGTGGGAGGAACAGGGTAAATGGTGCGTTTTGCAGAGGCAAAAAATATCAGGTGATTCAAAGATGTTTTGTACGATTAATATTCCATTCAGAAAGTAACTTAAAGGTGCAATGCTAGTATAGAGAGCTCAAATATTTATTATAAATGCTTTAATGCTGTAAATTTATTATAAATGGTCCCTTTAATTTACATGTTTGAAATTATTTTTTTTAATGTATTACAACAATTAAGAGCTTTTACAAGAATTATTAATTAGTTTGTTTGTGAAATTATTTACAAATAATTTCTTCAAAAATTTATTGTGTAAATATCCTATGTAGGATTACAAATTTATGATCTTTTGTAAGCTATGGTTTACCTATGTAACATGTTGACAACTGCAAAACGTTTGTTTAACTTTGTATTTGGTGTTTTTAAAACATCATTTATAGAGATTGGTTTATTGAGACAAACCATTTGTAAATAAGACCAGCCAAAGTATGCTGTATTAGTTAAGCAGAATTTATATTCTCAAGGAAGCATTTTCCTGTTCCTCTGTCCATAACCAGCCTGTGATGGCACGTCATAAACACTAGTTGGCGGTGTAGTTTCTATCACGCTCTCTCTCTTCTTCCCTCACATTTCATTTTGTGCCGGTAAACAGCAATGTCATCTGAAACGGAACACATTGTGTTGGAAATTGATGTGACAAAACAATTATTGTCATTTTAACATCAACTGGCAAAGGTGTTAAGATGGTTGTTGTGTTTACTCTTCTTCCTCATGTTTATGGACGAGATGAACAGATATGTCTACTCCAGTGAACTACCAAACTGACCAATCACAAAGCCAACGTGCACAAAGTTACCATTTTTGGGAGGTGCATGTCACACTACGCAGGAGGGTTTTATTGCTTTCAGATGTTACCTGTGAAAAACGTGTGAAGGCTTTACGTGGAAGCATAATTGCACTTTTAGGGCTGGTGGAACTTCTGAGTCCTGTAGGTGTTAATTTACAATCATGCTGTGAATTGATGGCTACTTTTTAAGACATCCCCCAAAGGCTGCCAGTGTATAAGATACAGAGAAAGAATGTTTTTGAGTTAGAAAGATTTTGGATGACTGCAATTTTGAACCTTGTTCTGATGTACCAAATTCTCCTGCTCTTCGTTTCCTACACCTGCTTACTTGTAGTGATATTTCTTTTCCAAAAGGTGGTCTCAGTATCCTCGAGAATGACAGACGACTGGTTTCTTCAGAAGTCTGGAGTAAACTGAGGATGTATTTCCCAAAAGCACCAGAGTTCACTCAGCTGCAGGAGATCTGTCAGCCGTGCATGGTAAGAGGTTGAGCACTTGTTATAAATCTAGAGTAGGTAGTGCTGATGAGTTGATGTTTTTCAGAGATTGGAAAGGGAAGGGAAAGAAAATGAAGCTCTGAACAGAATGATGGCAAATGAACAAAAGAGCTCACTCCTCAATCTCTTCCAGGAGAAAAATCGACCTGTGCTTGATAAATGGCCTCAGGTGATGTCGTCTTGGCGCATATTATCCCAAGTTTTTATTCGTAATTTTGGCGATCTTGGTTTGTTTTGTGTTTTAGGAAACAGATGTTCTGTACATTGTTCCTCTTTATTTTGTGGATGAATGGAAGAAATTTATCAGGTAATATTCATTTATAGGTAAAAACAAAACATTTTATTTATTGTAAACCTAACTGTTTTACCTGATCATGCCACAGGAGGCCAGCAAAGAGTAACCCTGTGTCAAATGTGGGGAATAGCATCTTGCTCTGTCCTCATGGTGGATTTATGTTCACCTATGACTCCATGCTTCAAGGAGATGCGCAGCAGTGAGTTTCAATCTACTGGTGATGACTGTAAAATGTAAAAAAAATGTAATTTGTTGTCAAAAAAAACAGGCAATAGAGAATTAAAGAACAGACCAATTAATTTACAACATTTTACAATCTTTTTGCCCATCCTCTAGATCTGGCTATCTGGCAGACATGACATGGCATTCATTGTCCTCTAATACCAGCATAAAATTCAATGTTATTACTCTATAGACCTAATTGCAGTATAGTTCCGAACAATATCAGTGTTAAAATGTTCTATAATATGCCTTTTTCAACGCATTTAGAATAATATTTAGACCCCTCTAAACTAGACCTGTACTTTTATAACTTTAATAAATGCAAAATATATCATAAACATTATCTTTGAATCAGCTCATATTTTCAGTCTCCCCCAAAATGGGCCGTTTACCCCTGTTATGCTTCAGCGATGCCCCTTTTATGAGTGAACCCTATCTGGTGGTCATAACTCAATGAAATTTCTTTGTAGAGCATCTCTTTTTAAAGCTGTACTAATGCGATAAAGTGGATATTATTTTAAAGTTGCCTGTACATGATGAAGTAGCCTTTTATATGTAAGATCCGGAGGCTGACCAGGATTTACAGTCGACTGATGAAGCACGGAACCACTCACTGTGCTAAACGTTTAATTGTTCATAGGTGTTGTTTCAGGTCGTATATTCTGAAAAATGTAGTATATTCACTAGAAACAACAGGAGAGCTTATGAGATCCACATAACTACTCTTAGGTCATGAATGACACACATACAGATATATGGTAAACACTGCTTGTTGATCTGGTATAATTATGCCTTCTTTAAAAATGCATAAAAATGCAACATACTGGGACCAATATGGCATATATTTGAAAGCCATACTTATTTATTCACGGGGCTAAAAAAATAAAGAATACTCAATGTACTGACTGTAGGATTAGAAAAACATGCAAAAATGATACTAAATACAACTTAATTCATGCCTCTGATGAGAGAACAACACTAAAACATAATAGAAACCGCCCCAAGAGTCGATTTTGTGTAACCTTTCCCATTTAAGTTTATGTTGCTACTACAGCACTACATAACCCTAAAACAAGGTTTAATATCCAAGTCAAAGTTGAACAGAAAACAATTCTTTATTTGTGGTATATTATTTTATTCCAGTACTGGTTTGTTTGGGTTAAATTTTTTATTCTATGCTAAAAGTGCAATCGCCATATCTGGAGAACTACTGAATAGATGGTAACACACTACTTTTTATTTCTGAGCCCATGTCAAACAAAGCGTAGTGATCCTCTTTTACAGCAAGCCTAGCTTTGTTGTCTGACAGATGCCTAGGTGAGCATCAAAGCATATAAAGAGTAAACAGAATAGTCTAACAGTGAACCCTGAGTGACACCACTCCGGCAGTTCTAGAGTTAGCGTTCAATCTTTGTATATGTAAATAATACCACATAAAAAAAAACAATACTTTCATATTCACATGGAAAAATATATTAAATTCTACAAGTTCTGTGCTGCAAATGGGTTCAAACTTGGACGAATTAAACTTGAAATCTTTTTTGGTGAATGAAGTCCATTTTAAGTAATATCAGTAATATCGAATACAATCCCTGAACTGTACACATGCCATGGTTTAAATCTGAGTGTTTGTGTTCATAGTATTGCTCTTCTGTGGCCTGCTGAATGGGAAGTGATGAGCAAATTGTTTTTGGTGGACCAAGTCATCTCTGTCTGTCGAATTCATGACGATACAAATGAAAACGGCAATGTGCAATACCAAACTTGTCCAGGTGAGGCCAACCCCTGACCTGACACTTCCACTTTCACCTGAATTCCTTAAGTGTGTTGTTTTATGTGTGATTTGTCAGATTTGTGTCGAGAATGCAGAGAGGGCTTCATATTTCAACAACAGAGGGACATGAGGGAGTATACACAGGCCACAGTCTATGTCCGCAAAGTCATTGAAGAGAAGAAGGTAAGGTTTCTTAGGGCATTACTAAATATTATGACAAAACAAGCCGAACATATTCTGTCTATCTTTTAGATGATAAAAGAATCTGGGCCTGAATTCAATGCGAGTGGCTCAGATGTTGAAGATGACAAAGAAGAGACAAAAGTTGATGGAGAGAAAGATCCAGACTTCAGCCAGGTACAGTCAGATTGATTCTTAGTTCTACAACATCCACTTTAAATAACTACTCTCTGAAACTTCATTCATGCAATCATATGAGATCAGAATTAACCCATTGGAATCTGAATATTTTTCTGGTGAACCTGAAGGACTTTTGGCTTGAAGACTATTATTACAGGGGTGGGCAAAGTCATTCCTGGAGGGCCGTGGTCCTTCCTGGTTTTTGTTCCAACCTTGCTTCATTTCATGAAGGTTGCAACTAAACTATGCAGGGCTGCAGCACTCCTTGGCCACCTCTGAATTAAGCTCTCTTTGGCTTGTTTAAAGATGCCAGTATTTGTACTGAAGCAGGGCTGGAACAAAAACCAGGAGACACACCGGCCCTCCAGGAATGACTTTGCCCACCTGTGCCATACAACAAACGAGAAGGGTCTGATTGCAGCATGCAGTAAAAAGGGAAGGCGTGAATTGAGCTGTGCATGCCCAGGCCAGCCACGCCCCTTAAATCATTCTTCTTTATTGATTGATGGTGGCTTCAATGCAACTATGCCAACCCAAATTAGTCAATAGTATTGAACCATAACACAACCTAATCTGTATTTTGAGTCACGTTGTCTTCAGGTTGTTTTAAGTTACAGTAGACTCTTCATGTTATTCTGTCTGATTTTGAGAGCTTCAAGTTACACAAGGGCAGATTGATCTGTTACCTTGTACTGTACCCCGAAGTGTGAGTTAGCCAATAATCTCAAAAGAGGGTGCCCCATACCTGCCCCTTTTAGGCACTTTAGAGACTCCAGCAGGGTCTAGCTGGGCAAAATCGGTTCACCAGTCATCATGTAGAGGGTATTTTCCACTTTAGGAGACAGTGTTGTCGAGTAGATCTTTGCTGTCTGAAGAAAATGTAGAAGAAAATGCGAAAACTGAGTAAAACGCACCAAGTTTGATATAAAATCCTAAACATTGCGTGTAATTTCTTAAAAGGGTGGTTTTGGCTTAAAAGACCCCATATCATTATTTTGAAAAGTTAATTATTTGGTTTTTGAAGTCTCCAACAAGTTGAAACGCATCTAAGGTTAAACTCTTTAATTGTCGTTTAAAATATGATACATTTTATCGGATATTTAAACAACGCAGTAATAAGTCGTTTTATGAAGTGTCCGTACGAAACTCCTTTACGAACCGTCTGCTCTCATTTGATACTGTGTGTTGCATGCATCTCTGAAACGGACGACAAACAACAAAATATTAGTCATTATGTAAAAAGTGCATTAAAAGTCAACAATACCATGACGCTACCTTATCAGAATGAACCGATCACGATGAGGAGAAATTGAGAACTCTAACGCGGGAGCTGAAAATTCTGGGCCGGAAAATTTTAAATGCACTTGGCCGAAAACTGATACTGAAACCAAAAATGGCTTTATTAAAAAAAACATGTTTAAAATATTTTCTTTTTTTTGTATGGAAAAAAACTAGAAATTAATTAAGCTATCAAACTTTCTGTAACAAAATTGTGCAAAAAAAATTCTAGCTGCTTTTTTTACTTCAATTTTAAATTACTGTGCCAAGTACACAAACTAAAAATTAATGTAACTTTGCTGTCCTTATCTGAAACTTTGAAGGGCTTCCAAACCGCAGACATACTCCGTGTTTGATGTGTAATGACAGTGCAAACAAGACGGGAGGATGGGAGAGTGGTGGCGAAAATTTCGGCTTTTATTTTCGGCTTCTTCCATTTCAGCCAAAACCGATAATGTTATTTCAGCCGAAAATTTTCGGCGGCCGAAATTACGGTGCATCCCTAAGTGCTGAGTTTTAGGGACACGTGAGGGAGAGCGACGAAGTACAAAGGACACAAGGCCGCTGTAATAAGTCATGAGTGTGGCTGAATGGCGCGCACTAATATATATCAAAACCCAGGGAAGAAGCGATTGGAGCAAGATTCGTCTCAGTGGTAAATATCCAGTTACTTTAATGTTCTGTAAATTTTTGTAAGCGTGATACATTTTTACTTGAATGTATGTTGGTGAACATTTGGAAACTGCACGATACAAGAGGCTTAGCACTGAGAGTAGAAGGAGCTTTGTTTTAAAACATGAATGGATTACGCACTGGTGATGTCACAGTTTTGAGCTAAAGGTTTGGCTGGAAAAAAGAACTTGTCTCAGAGTGGACTCTTTAGTATTAAAGACTATAACTCGATACGCAGAGCACTTTCACTTTTAAAACTCAAAGCATGTGTTCCTCCATCTTAGAGCTATGTTACATACTACATGAAAGGTCATTTTTAAGAAGGTTTTGTTTAATTTACTTGAAATAGTAACAGCCAAACTAAAAGAAAAATCATAAACCATACATTAACCTGTTAGATTTTTATGAATAAAAAATTGGGAAACTTTCATGTATAGAAAACATACTTAGCCGTGACACCAGTTTGTTGTATCAAACTGAATGGATTTTTTTGTGAACTGTTACACCCTACATTATATCTTTATAAGTATATATCTGTCTTCAACATCTCGCTATATGTGTATTTTAACCTTTCATCTATCTATTTCTTGGTTTATTTGTTAAGTTATCTGAAGGACTCTCAACTATCCGCCTATCAACTTTCTATTAAAACAACCCTCTGTCACTCTATTTATCCAATGATGCATCTTACCAGTCTATGCTTTGGTCTACCCTTTTTGAAAATTACTTTTCAAACAAATGTGAATAGAACTATTTTATTCCATGTATGTATGTATATATGTGTGTCTGTTTTACACCTTAGGCTGAGGGCGGAGTGAAGCGGCAGAGGCTGAATGATAGCGTCCCACTTTCCAATGCTGTTGTACATACTTCCTCCAAGTCAAGTATCAGAAGGAGCACAAGGCATAGGAAGCTGAGGGGAGAGAAAGCTCTGATCGTCTCTGCCAACCAGACACTCAAAGAGCTAAAGATCCAGGTCTGTTAAGAAAAGTACCACTTTTATTCTATGCCACAGGATCACATTATTTTTAAAAAATGTTTATTTTTCCCAGATCATGCACGCGTTCTCAGTGGCTCCATTCGATCAAAATCTTTCAATAGATGGACGTGGTTTAACAGATGACTCTGCAACATTAGGGAGTCTGGGGGTCATCCCAGAGAGCATCATATGCCTTAAGGTGCAGCCCCCATTTATACTTTTGATTATCAGTAGTTAATGCTGCACATCATCTAATTTCAAAACAACTCTGAAAGCTTATTAACAGCTTATTAAAATACATTCACCCCAAAAAAATTGTTACCTAACTTTTTCCACTTACAGGCTGATGAACCCATTGCTGATTATGCTGCGATGGATGATGATTATCAGGGTGAGTTCTGTTTTATATTACCTTTTTTATTTTACATCATCCCTCTTTTTAAAAATTTGTGTCTTTATTTTTGACGCTGACTATTTTTGTCCTAGTGTGTATGCCTGAAGAAGGATTTAAAGGTATGAATAAATTATTTTTGTAATTTCAGGACTTGCATTTTAAGTTTTATGTAATATTAAATGTAAATAAATAAGTTCATATTTTAAAGCATTTTTGATAGAAATAGAAACATGTTTAAGAAATTTCTTTTTTTTTTCCTGTTAGGCACTGGGCTTTTAGGACATTGAGGAAGAATTCCCCTGAAACAATGCTCTCTTATGTCTGGTAAAACTTGAATTAACCGTACATGTTCACAATTTGGACGTAGGCACAAGGTTTTGGTTTATTATTATTTTTTGCTTTTACAGTGAACTGAGTTTTAATATTTGAAAGATGTGAATGCATTCTGCAGGCCTACGTGGTCGTGGAAGGCACGAGGTGTTTTCATTCATTTCAACTTTTGAAAATCAAAAGTTCTTGTTTGCTGTAATGTGTTCAGAAATTACAGTCTGATAAGGTTTAGTGTGTTAAACTGTATGTCTCTGTAAATCCTTTGTTAATCAGAAGCTTGTGATGGCACTGCAAGTATAGCTCATATGTATTTAAGTGTGCATGAACAAGTTGAATCTTAAAATAATTATGTCAGGTTCATTATTGTAAATTGTCATCGAAAAAGTAGAGATGATATTTCTGGAAAGTTTAGGATAAATGTAATTACATTGACCTATTGAGCAGGCATTGTGTGAACTTCTGTATGTTCTTTCATAACGGCAATAAATCTTCTTTTTACTTCTTCAAACATGATTTATGTGTTTAAAGCAACTTTATTTAAATTGATTAAGCATTATAAGACAGGAAATTACAAACGGTCTAGTTATTTGGAAGAGGATGCTGTGAAATTAAATAACTTCAGCGTCTAACTTGTTGATCTTGAATTTATGTGGTTCGGTCGTAGATGTTATTTTAATGTGTTTGTGTACCTTGTGTGTTTTGGTTGTTGTTTTTTTTGTCTGTCGACTTCTTGTTAACGGTTTCCAAAAATCCTCTGTACGCATGCGTACAAGAACGTCTCAGATTCTAGCGCGCAGGCGCATTGCATCAATTTTCAGGCTGAATCTTTTTTTCACAGTGAGATGTTGTTCTTCGAAGAAGTTTAAATAAAGAGCCGGATCGTTTGAATTTAAAGGTAAAGGCGTCGTTTAGCTTCAGTCAATGTGTGGGTTGTAATCCACATTTATTCCAGTTGCACTTAACGTTATTCACCAAGGCATTACTCATCGTTGATGGTGTAAACATTTGGTAGCTTAGCCGATTGCTAAAATATCATTCGTTGCATTGGTCATTCCTCTTAGCTCAAGTTATGTAAAGCCGTTGCAATCAGATTACCTAGCGACTTTGCCAGTGCAAATAATATAGAGTCATTTAAAAGTATAGAAGAAATGCTCTGTTTGTGAAACTCGAATAAACATTCTAATTCCCAAATTTACGATACGATCATGGCATGGGAAAGACTGATAGGACCTTTTTTTTACCAGCCATTAACATCAATGTAGATACGTTATTATCATATAATTTTGATAACAAATGTGTATTTTTATCTTCGTAAAAAGTTTTTATTGGCTTTATATTTATTGATATTTTTCATTGAGGCCCCTTATTTGCCTTTTTACGTATAACGTTAGCTGAATTCTGAAAACTAAATGCAGCGTTTTTGTTAAGAGTTTGTCCTGGAATCCAGAAACCTAATGAACTGACCACTAGTGAACACTGAAATTAGAAATAAAAAAACGTTGATAGAAAATAATCTGTTGTAGACGTATAAACATGACCATCCCACATAACTCCTCAAATCGTTTTCCATGAACTTTTTTTCTTTAAATTAAGACTAAAAATGAGTAAATTTCGAAATTAATAAAAAGAAAGTGAAACTTTTCACACTTTGCTGACACATTTATTATAATTTTGCTAAAATCTCATATATCTTAAATCAAGGCAAGGAAAAACAACAAAATATCTGGAGACTTTGGATCTGATAAAGGGAAGTATAGAGGTGCCAAGTATAGAAATGGGGATTAAGCAACAAACTTACTTGATGCAAATAATATCTTCTATCTATATGTCCAGTTTTCAAACCAACTTTATTTTTAAAATGTGAAATAGTGCCCAACTGGACAAGAAAAAAATCTGCTTAAAACTCTGTTATGAGTTTTTTTCTTAATGTTTGAAATTCATAATTAATGTTGAGGAAACAATAATATATTTGGTCTTGGTGTTCATTCATTTAATTCTTTCCCTTTTAATTCCGTCCGGGGTCAGAGGGGTCTGCTGGTGCCGATCTCCAGCACACATTGGGCGAGAGGCAGGGGTACACCCTGGACGGGTCACCAGTCCATCACAGGTCTTAATTGTGGTCCATATTTTTCAGATGAGGTATTACTAGTTTTGACCAAGAATTTTCTGCCTCTCCAGGTGATAAATGGAGCTTCCGCACTACAACCGTCAGCTAATGCTGCAGCTCAATGCTTTACGAAAAAACAAGCGCTTCTGTGACTGCTCCATTCTGGTGGCCGAAACTCCTCATCCAGCTCACAAACTGCTGTTGGCAGCCTCCAGTCTGTTATTCAGATCTGTTCTAGAAAAAGCTGACAGTGTCTCTATTGATGGAGGGCTAGTGTCCTCCGAGGAGTTCTCCTCTCTTCTGGACCTGCTCTATACTGGCAGACTGGCAGTGGGAAAATACAACCTTACTCGCCTCATCACAGCAGCAGACAGCCTGCAGATGTATGATGTGGCTGTCGGGTGCAAAAACATTGTGACGGACCTCATGAAACAAAATTATTCCACAGATTCACCAGTTGTTAAATCAGAGCATGCACAAGAGCAGGCCATGGAGGTAAAAGGAGACCGGGGAGATTTGCAAGGTAATGTACCCAAAATACTGTACAAACATTAAAAAGCCACAGTGTTTTGGGAAGTTGATGCGTTTGGTAAAATGAAATCAAACTGGGGTCAAGTAATTTTTGAAATAGGAGCTTTTACAGAGTAATAGTATTCAAGTTTTTGGAAAACACAAACATGTTTACATTGCATCGAGCCCTTAATAGAGCAAGAAATCGTACATGGAAACATGTACAGTGTCCAAGCACCAGAGCGGCTTTAAAACGAATGCTGACAACAATGAAAAGTCCTGTATTGTGAAGATCAGAATTGGGATGCAAGAACCCACCGAAAGCTGTTTTTGTTCTAGTTGTTCAGGCGATGATTCACATGTCAGTGTGACATTCATTGTTGAAAATAATTATTCATGTTTTCAGATGACGGCACTCTTGAGTTGATTTCTCAGAATCAAGTGGAAATCACAAAAATCTTGCAGAGCGCAAAATCCTATATGAAACTTCTTGATGTCTGGGAGACCGTTTCCACAGAGGAGCGAGAGGTAACTAGAAGGGAACATCTGATGGCCTCTTCTTACAAATTCATATGATCCTTGATGGCACTGAATGTCAGGGCACACTGTGTGCCACACTCTTAACCGTTTGGCACTTGATCTTTACAGTCAATTTTATAAATGATGACTGTCCATGCTCGGAAACCATCAAACATTAACTAGAGATATTTTGTAAAGAAGAAAAGTCCAAATACATCTGCCTGAATCCAGTCTCTTAATTGGAAGCTATTTAGTGTTTAGAGGCTATTTTGCCTGCAAAATTCGGATGCACAAAATATTCACTTAATGCTTTTTTTTTGTGCCTAAATGTATGCACTTGTCTAATTTTTTTTAATAATTCTCACACATTTTCCATAAATCATATCAACTTTTTCACGACTCAAATATCACAGTGTTTGTCCCATACATAACATATGAAACTGAAATTTGTTTTATCCAGAAGACCAATGACTTGCATAGGGATATCATGAAACTGCCAAACGTTTACATGCCACTGTAAATATGTGAGCATTGTGATTCATTTTTATACAAGGGGACTAAATTGAATAAGATTTTAACGTTTACATTTTGACTGTTCATCCAACAACATTGTAAGGTGCTATTTTGACACTAATTGGAATTACAATTACCGTACATTAAACATTTTGCTTTCATTCATTAATTGCAGATGAACTGCAGTTTTATATCTTTTTCCTTCTCCAAATCTTCTTCAGTTTATCTTGGAGCTAATCAGAGGAGATTCCACAGCAGAAGATCTTTACCAGCGCTTGATTACTGGAGTGAAATCCAAGAGACTATCAGCTCGTACAGTCCTTGCTTTATTTGATGAGCTCAAATGTTTCATCCCTGATCCAAGCTCTTTTCTGCAGGATCACAGCCTCTCTGAGACAAAAGGTAAGCTCACCTGGATTCAGTCCAAGTGAAGCTTCTGTTATAAGTGTGATCAAGGTCATTTGGATTCTATTTATCCACAGTTCCAGAATCTGTTAGTGGAATAATGAATTATCAGAACGAGCTCATGCTTCATCTCTCCAGTGTCAGCAACCTCTCAGAAATCTTTAGCAGTGCTGCAAGAAGGTGGACTAATGAAGTGGAAACTGAGGTAGAGTTGGCATTTTCATTTTTTTAAAGAATTAAAACAAAGAAAGTATTGTGTATTAACTAATTAAGGTGACTTTGAGTTATTAAAATGACCAAAGATATCTGTGTGTGCATACAAAATTCACATTGTACACAGGTATGTGGTTTTGCATGCCCAACGACTATAAGAAGGACAGGTTTGTGTGTAGAATGAATTTATGGAACATCGGTTGCCAGGTTAGTCCACACCCATCTAGGTTGAGTCCGTGTCTGCTAATGGAGGCACTATAAAGTTATTTCAGGCTGTATTCCCATCTTGGGTGAAGATTGTTTTTTGAGTGGTAATCTTTTCGCAATATAGTAAAAGATCTATTAGGAATCAAATCTCACTGTGAGATTAACTAGTTTTCCGGACCTGTGCTTGAAACAATTGCCATGACAACGTTTCTTCTCATTGTGGGCCTGTCGTCATCATCAGATTCCGTAATGACAGTTGAACATCATTTTTAAACCAGACCAAGTGTTTCTTACATCGCCGGCAAAGTGCGGTGATCGCCCCCATTTCCACCCCAATACAAGTCTGATGTTATTTACACACACTGTTTTAAAGATTTTCAAAAGTTGTCTATACAGCGAATAGTTCTTTAAAAACAAATATTAAGGCTCACGATGTCTTAGTTGTCCCTTAAAAAAACTAGGTGGTGCCACATGTAATAAAACTTTTATAATAAGTAAGCAAACACTTACTTCCTAACTCTCTTATTTACAGGTTTTCTCCCAATAAAATCCTCTCATAAACAAATTTATGGGTAATTTACTCATACAGAAATTAGTATCCTTAGACATTTAGTCCAATGTGAACTGGGTTGGAGCTCACCAAAGTTTGGGGATGAGGTTACGTCAAAGGCAGGGTTGAGTGTCGAGAATAAAGTCAGTTTAGGGGAAAAAAAGCATCACTAATAGCTAAACCATTTCTTTGTAGTCCATGAACAGAGAATACCAACATTCTGAAGATGGCAACTGTATGCAATGAAAAGGGACAGTTTTCTATAGATCCTCATATTGAGATTGTACTGCACTGTGTACACGGATGAGTGAAATCATTTAATTCTTATTTAATTAATTCATAATCACCAAATTTGACTTCAATTCTGCTACTATAGTTTCTTAGAGTTTGTTTTCCAAGTTAATGACCCTTGAAAAATTTTATTTCGAAACCTGCAGATGCATGATGAATATTGTATCTGCCTGAATTAGACATAAGACTCAAAAACGTGTTCATTATTTTAATGCCTGTATTCACTTCCAAAAAACAAGTTATTACATTATGTTTGTATGAGATAATAGTGTTAAAGTACAGATAATAAATTAACTTTCTAAAATCTTGTGTTTTTGGTTTTCAGGCGGTGCTGCAATGCTGTTCAGTTCCATCATCAGTGATGGAACTGGTAGAAAAGTTGTTTTCTAAACTCAGAAAAGGGCTAATAAGTGAAAGAATGCTTCTGAAGCTTCTGGATGAGGTGAAGGAAAGCTCCTCAGATCTGCTTCAGCTCCTGGAGGGCCTCAAACACACAGGGAGTACAAACATCAGAGCCATCCCTTTAAAAAGCATGAAAAACAGCAGCAGTGGGGTGGATTTATTGAAAGTCTATCAGAAGAAACTTGCTGAGGTGAATTTTGACATCCAGCTCATTAAACAATGCCTTAAGACGGGTCCAGAGCTACCTGCGCGTGACCGAGAGGTAAGATACATAATCAAAACAGCTTTTATATATTTTAAACCAAAAGAAGATCTTTAACATATTTTGGAAACCAGTAGCTATTTATGTTCATATATATAAAAATTGTCTTTCCCTACTGTTGAATTCAGTGAATATTGGTTTCTAATACGGGTGTAACAATACACTCTGCTCACGATATGAAACAAAGCTCATCCCAATGTTTTACAAAACTATTTATAAAAAAAAACATTGAAACTATTTATATAACAAACCACCATTGGAAAAATGGAATTTAAAAAATGTTGACAGCACAAATCTAAGAAGACTAGGGTCTAGTTCGGTTTGTATGAGAGCATTTGATGCCATCCATCCACTAGAGGTCGGTGTTATTGTTAGCATTAAGTTATCTTTTATACTCTAAGTGATGGAGAGAGCTACTTTTATAATCTTTCACATTTAAAATGTGAGTAAAGGATAATTATATTACATAAAACAACACGACAAGGTAAAGAAGTTTCTTCTGCCAGTAGCTCCACGATACGTATACAGTGGTACCCCAAGATACGAATGCTTCGAGTTACCAAATGTTCGAGATACGAAAGGTCTAGCTGGAAATTTTTTGCTTCAAGACGCGAAGAAAAATTTCAGATATGAACATTTACTAGCTGTGCTGCTGTATTTTACGTTTGTATGACGTCGTGTAGCGCTTCCGGGTGCTGGCGCTCTTATCTCCCAGTGCAAAAAGGGTCTGATTCACTTCAAAACGCTTCAACAACACAACGAAACATTATGTATAGATTATCAATAATGTGCTATAACAAATGTTAGAGTCAAGGTGTCGTAAAAGAAATAACGTTTATAACGTTGGAAAGTGCTGTTCTGTAGCCCAAGTTAGAGAAACCCCTGTGACACGTTCTCAGAAGCATCTGCGCTTGTGCTTGAAGCCGTGTTGGTGTTCGTAATTTGTGAAATATCTCTTTCATACGTGGAATAACTTTTTAGACGTGGTGCCGTAAAGTTTTCTGCCATCCGTTCCACCTCCTCAGACACATAGCTTCACTCAAGGTAAGGTTTCACGTTTGTGTACATATTACATATTTTGCTTGTGTTTTATTCTGTTTTATTATCATTTATTACATTAACAATGTGTAGATTTAAAAATTGAAGAAATGTTACTTGATTTTTCTCTGGTTTTCTATTTTTTATCATCTTATACTGTTGTTTCTGAGAGCCGTTGCTCAGATTAGGCGTTTTACATGTAAAACTTGCTTCGACATACGAAATATTCGATATACGAACGCCACCCTGGAACGGATTATATTCGTATCTCGGGGTACCACTGTATTGACAAATTTGTATTACGATATACTGTTACACCCCTAGATTCTATCTTTATACGCAGCAAAAGAAAACAAACATAAGCTAGTGTAGAACATGTAATTGTTGGTAACATTCTTGGGTCTTACTTTTTTTTTTTTTTACCCCATTCAAAACCAGTATGAGTTTATGTTGAAACCAGTAAGCCACTGAATTCCACAAGATGAAAATTAACCGTGGATAACGGAGTTAAAATATTTTTGTAATCAAACTATGTATTCAGTTTATTGTAGATCTGTTGGGAGAAGAAGATGATGCACAGTTTAGTGAAGTGGTTTCAGCAGTGCTGGACGCTTCAGTGCAGGCCGTTAGCGTCTGGAGAATTCTCTTATGGATAGAAACTCACAGTCCAGAGCTGAAGACCCTCATGCAGGAGATCACAGAGAAAGCAGAAGCACAAACTCTGCTCCAAACAAGTGAGCGTTTTCATTGTGCTCCCTTCTTGAAGTGTGTTACCTTTGAAAGTGCCTGAAGTCAGTTTCTGTTTTAGTTAAGGACTTGGATGTTCTGTTCAAGAACAGATCGATTATTCTGGGAACTGCCTGTGATTTAACACGGCTTCAACATGCTTCTCATGGAAATGATTGTCTGACAAAGCAAATTGAAGAGGTAAGACATAGAAAGGTAGGATTCATCAATGTGTATGCGGACCGGTATGCAGCTTCTGTTTGTACGGTAAACATGCATAGAGCTGCCATCCTTGAAAAATAAAATCAGCATCAGTGTTTATGTTTATGTAACAGTGTTTATGTAACCATTTTACTGCACGTTTAAAACGTTTTGCTGCACTTTTATCAATGTACATGATTTTTGGCAGGTTTTTCAACTTTCAAATTTACATTTTATTGCTCACATACACAACAGGTCGACCCTAAAAATGGGGGATTAGATATAAAAGAATGCAGAAAAGTACAGTGCGTAAAAAATGAAGTTAAGTATAGGTATTGAGTATTGTAGCGGGTGACGAGAGAGACACAGACACACTCACACTGTTCAAAGCCACTCAGGGTTTTTATTAAAGTCATGGCACCATTAAAAATATTAAAAGTTACCCAGCGACTTCTTGGAAGCTGGTGGTGAGCAGGTGGGCGAGCGCATCCGCCATGCCCCGAGCTTAGTGTGGCCCGACAGCAACACTCGGCGTTGGGAAATAGTCTGCTTTTCCCACACTGAAACAGTATATTCAGAAGGGAAACAACTCGTTTTCTGACAAATGAAGTGATGCGAGAGGCAGGGGTACACCCTGGACAGGTCGCTAGTCCATCGCAGGTTCATAATTCAATAATCAAGAACATCAAGAACTACTCATGTGGTGCATTTTTAACACTTGCTACATCTATACATATATTGAGATTTTTATTTAATTAATAATATATTACATTTATTTCTGTGTAATTATAAAAAAATTAAGTTGGGATGTAAATATATTACTTAATTTTTAAATACTTTTTAAACAACATTTATTAAATGAAGAACATTCTCAGGTTTAATGTTTGTTTTTCTATCCAGTTTTTGGAGAGCTGTCGAGGAGCAGATGGGGTGATGGAGTCACTTGCTCAGACTCTGGATAGAGTTCTCGGTCAAGACTCAGAGTTTGCCAGTCCTCTTTGCCAGCTGCTTTGTGCCAACATACAGAGCTTCCCTGAGCTGGCTGCTCTTAAATCCACAGGTCAGAGACTTTGCCTTTCATTTTTGACCCAGTGATCCTATGATATTTTCAACAATTGTTTTTAAAAGCTTTTGGTTTGGCAGATTTATCCTTGTTTATTGTGTGAAAAAACTGGAAGTGGACGGTTTCATGATTTATTCAACTCACAAATGACAATTATATTGAACATTTCCATTTAATTTGATAACAATAATCTGTTGGTGCCTTGCCAAATGTTAAACATGGACAAATCTCCATTTTAAATGATATTTAAAATACATTTATTTTATTTAAAATAAATAACTTTTGCTGTTAACAAAATATTTGAAGTCTATTGTTATCTCCCATGTTTTCTTTATATCAGGTCATCAGAAAGAACTGCAGTTCCCTCCAACCCCTCTGGGCAAAAACAAGCAATCTACAGAAGCCTCTGAGTGTGAGCTTGATGAAGATGACAATGAAGCAATGTCCCAAAGCAAAGGCAAGAGGAAAACTGTACCCGCCTTTTACCGCTGTCAATGGTGTAAGAAGAGTTTTGACTTCAAATGCCGCCTGGTGAAACATCAGAAGGGCTGTTTGCTCGCCCCGGGGAGAGAGCAGCGCTGCTCTGAGTGCAGTCTAGCCTTCCCGACACGTAAGAGTCTCGATCAGCACTGCACGGAGAAACACGGAGGCCCACCAACAAAGAAGAAGAAAACTGAGAGCGTGGCTTGTGACATGTGCCACAAGACCTTCAGACACTCCTCAGGTGTGTGAGTATTTTGTTCAAAAGTAGGAGATTAGATTAAACCATTTGACCTGCCATAGAACCAAGTCCGCCAGAGCATATTTTACCTTTTTACATGCTGTTGTGCCATTTTTTTGAGTATTTTAATTTATCGTACATCAATACAACCCTTATATCATAGATTTTAATAATATTAATAGAGTTAGTTCAATATTAACTGAAGAAAGTTTCAAAACTACAAAAAAAAAACACAAAAATTTTTTTTTCATTCCTCCACATATTTTTTTCCAAATACAGACACGTCATAGCTTAGTCCCTCAAGTTTGTAAATGTAAAAAAGTGCACAAAATGCTTTTGAACCACAGTAATTTTATTCTGAGTGTTATAAATCTCAAAAACTAAGCAATGAATTCACTCAAATTTATAAAGTAAGACGAAAAACTATAAACATGCATAAAATTTTGCATAAAACATACAATGAACATCACAATAAACTATTTACAACTGTGCAATCAAATTACACATTGAAAAAATGGTTCTAAGATACTTTTTTATCATAGATAGCTTTGTATTAGACCATTTTAATTAATATACAGTGCAATAAATAATAAAAATGAAATTTTTACTGTGGTGAAGCTTCAGAAGATTTAGATTGAGCGAGTCCAAGCCAAAAGTCCTTGAAAGATGACCTCACGCCGTGATATGTGTGTAATATTGCGGGAATTTATCACTTGTACAATGTAATGAGGAAATATTCTTCATCGGAAGTGCCAACACTTTATGTTTTTATTGTGTAAGCTTTTGAAGGATTTTTTTACTGGTTTTCTTCACACCCACTCATGGAAAAAACGGCTCTATGACGCATATTTCATGTGTCATATGTAAGTCTATCTCCTTCTGTTCATGATGCAAAAAGAATTTATGTGGTTATGATTTTACAGGCATTTCAAAATTGTTATGCAAATGGGATCGCCGGCGCTCCCGTAGGTCGTTAAGGGTTATTGAAAGATATAGAATGGTAACATCTGCGATCGTGGTCTGGCAAGAACCGGACTTACAAAAGTATCAATTTGTATTTTTTAACGTCCTTCTTCTTCTACCACTGAATGTAATGACGGCCCTCTGAACCATTTGCAGGAAATTCGGTACCATGAAATAACTGGTATTTGGTCAGTCACCTGACTCAATTTGTACTCTTTAACTCATTATATGGATATTGGTCTATGTGGTATTTCTATGGTCTGAAATTTAAATATCCAGTTAGAAGGTAGGTTTCGAGGCTCGCTGGTGACCTTCATGGATGGAGTTTGCAGGTTCTCCCTGTGCTTGCATGGGTTTCCTCCGGGTACTCCAGTTTCCCCCACAATCCAAAAAATATGCGGTTAGGTTAATTTATTAATCTAAATTCCCCTTAGGTGTAAATGTGTGAGTGAATGTGGCCCTGCGATGGACTGGTGACATGTCCCTCAGCCTCTCGCCCAATGTGTGTCGGAGAAAGGCACCAGCAGACCCCCGTGACCCCAAAAAAGAGAATAGGCGGGTTGGAAAATAAATGAATGAAAATCTACTATTAAGAATCCTACTATTGTCCTACACTGTTGATCGGTTTTCAATTAATTTTCATCTGCAGACCATCCTGACCAAAAAGAATTTAGATTTGTAGATGGATGTTGTAGCTATTAGTGAAAAACACAATTCTAGTTAAAATGGTCGTAACTTGTATATGTCTCCACACTGCTATTGACACACATCTTTGTTTATGATCTAAGAGCCACAATCTAAGGTTGAGCATAAACATGAGCATATCTCTATGCCCTAAGGTTTCACAGAAAGTTTAATTGCGAGACCAAAAATGTTTTTAGTATGATAAATTACTTTTGAAACCTGTTCCACCCAATAGTCAACATTTCTAAATACTTTTTCGCAAAATGATAATTTAGTTTACTGTTTAGTTGAATTCACTTAAAGGGGTGTAAATTGAATGGGAAATGTGATCCTTTTACTCAAAAGGCCTCTATTTTTAATTAAAACCACATTCAATCTCTTCATTTTCTAGCCAAGGCCTCTTCTGGGAATTAGATTTTCATTCTGAAAACTATGTAACTACTCCCCAGTTACTGACCTATCGCTTACTGATTTGCATATTCATGACATGTATGCAAAGTTACTGTTTGACCATCAACATAGCTGTGAGGGAGATTACAATGTTTAATTACGAGCAACTTCAATACCGAGCCAGCAACATTGATGGACATTGTAGTGGTTTTTGAAGGAAACGTTATTCAACCTTATCTCTATGAGCCAGAATCTGATCTTGTATTAGATGCAGTGGCGTTGCCTGGTCTGGACATCCGGGGCTTTACTCCTGAACGTTTTCTCATTAGCCCTGGATAATTTAACTCCGAAAAACTGTAGATTAATGAGCCACTAAAGAAATTACTTCATTACTCAAAGACCAATCAGAGAGAAGGATTGCAGGTAGCGTCTCATTTTATTGGCTGATCTGAACTGTTTAAAGTGCCTGGATCGAACCAGAGACTCTGCGAGAGAAAGGCAGAAAGTGGATAGTAGACTTTTTTTCAGCTAATTAAAACCCCGACAGATGCTCACGTTTATTATTACATTTTTACTTAGTAAATTGTACATATTTGTACACAATTTGTAACCATCTTCCAGGTCTTCTCTATCACAAGCGCACAGAGCATTTCGAGGAGCGTCCATTCTCCTGTGACGAGTGCGGTGCCAAGTTTGGAGCCACTTCTTCTCTCAAGAACCACATGCGCCTGCACACGGGAGAAAAACCCTACCAGTGCAAACACTGCGACATGAGCTTCAGTGTGGCTGCTGCGCTCTCCTATCACACCAAGAAGAAGCACTCGGAGGGTGAGGGCCAGCTTAAGACACTTGTCTTGATGAAGCTAGCATGGTACAAGCCTCTGGAACTTTTATGTTTGCGAGAAAATATTACTTGAAGGTGAATTCATTTATTTTAAAGGCCTTTTATTCCTGATTCCATCTCCTGTTTTATATAGGACATGCATGTTGAGCAGGTCATTGTTATTGTGCACTAATAGAGAAGCCCTCATTGTGTTTGTTGCAAGGTGTGTCTTGTATTAAATGTCTCGTGTTGTCCCTGTCTTTGTTCTCCTGCAGGTAAGATGTACAGCTGTCAGTACTGCTCTGCCTCCTTTGCTCAGTCCATCGAGCTGACGCGACACGTCCGTACACACACTGGTGACAAACCCTACGTCTGCAGGGAGTGTGGCAAAGGCTTCAAACAGGCCAATGGCTTATCAGTGCATTTACAAACCTTTCACAGTAAGGTCCAACTGATTATTATTATTATTAGTATTATTATTATTATTGATTATTGCTTTATTCTTGGTTAACATGAGCAGGCGAATCAATTCTTAATGTGTGACCTTTAACTCTTTCTTTCTGTACTAGGCACTTAAAACAGGAAACTTCAAACATTACTTCCTCTTTACTCACTTGCTCGTCACAATCAGTAAATCCAAAGTGAGCTGAAATTTTTGTTGACAAAATGTAAAGGGGCAGCAGATACAAAATAGGAACAATAATGTTTAGAGATTGAACAAAAAAATGGTTGCCTGCTTTAGATCTTGGCTTGGATTTAACTCTTGTGTGTTGTTGGGGGTGTTTTCAGCCACCTCATTGTGAGGTGAGTCTGGTCATAGCTTTTTTTCTTGGTGAATTAAATGAGTTCTTCTGACACATCTTATTTTTACAATTATTTTGGGAAAATGCTTTGAAATTTTTTACAAAATTAGTTATACGTTATAATGGGCGTCAAAGGGGCAAAAACAGCCAAGAAAAAATAAATCTGCTGCTACACAAAACCCAACACCGTTTGACATGTCCAAGGTTGAAAGGGAAACAAAATTCAAGCCACTATTAATGTAATTTATCCTAAGATAAGATATTATATTAAGATATTATTAATATAATATCTTGGCAGTTAAATGATACAAATCCTGGATTTAAAAAAATGTAGTTTTGGTAAGAGATTTATGTGAAAAATAACTTTTTTTTTTTAATTGACTGCTACAAACAACATAAAGGGGTAGTGAATTTGAACAATGCTCATGGGTTAATTACTTTTTAGTAATTAGTATGATGAGTCAATGCAACATTAATTTCCTCGGAAATGGTCATTAATTTCCCCGTATAAAAAGTTTATATTGGGATTTGTTTCACTTTCTTTGTCCAAATGACAGTAATTACGTATGTGAAGAAGTGTGATCAGAGTAAAGGATATTGAAAATAATATGACCAAAAATATTCAAAGAATATTCCGATCTTTGATATTTTTTTTGAGAACAATCAACAGATCTTGCTCATTGAATCTCTGAAAGATATTTAGGGGTTGTTTTGTTGGTTTGTTTGTGTACTCAGCAAACTTTGGAGGATTTGAGTTTTTAATGAGTCAGTCCAAACTTGTTCTTGCAAGACTCCAGGTGTGATCGACAAAGACAAGATCAGATTGATATTTGTAGACACAGTATTTTCTTTAATTTTTGTTAATACCTTTGACTTGGCTTAAGATTAGATCACATTTTATGGTATGTATTCAGAAAATAATGAATATCCAAAAGGTTTACAATACATTCTTTTATTTATGCCACTGGACATTAATTTTTAAAAATTGTGCTTTTTACATTTTATAAAAAATAGTTACATACATTTGTCGGTGTTCCTTTGTCCAGCATTCATAAAAAATTTCATCTACTTTACAAAGGTTTGTTTTATTTCATTGTATACTCTTAAAAGTGACAAAGAGAGTTTGATTAGGTTTCCGGATTTAACTTTCTCAATTTACCAGGGCAAGATGATTATTAATGTTCACAAACACAAAGCTATAGAACCACTGTGATTTAACAAATTTGGTTGCTATGGTAAACAGTCTGGTTGCTATGAATGGTCCAGTGACATAATATAATGTTTACTTTGTCATTGAAAGTTTTATAAACCAACCTTTATCATTTTCCAAAGCAGAGATACGAGTTCAGAAGCATGGTTGCTAGGGGAAACTTTTTATTTGTTACTGCCCATGTAACTTACAAGCATACAGAACAATAGTACGTATTTGTGGAAAATAACACGTCTGTTTGCTCTTGTCCATGAATAAAATAACATGTTTAAAGCAGAAAATCATGGTAAAATTGGCTGTTATTTACTGAAGGTTGTAATCCTGGCTGGAAAGCACAGAATCTTGCTTTTGTTGACTCAAGCGGGGTGCTTTCTGTTTCCCCTCAGATCGGATGGAGTCTCACGACTGTCAGAAATGCCGTGTGAGTTTCTCAGCTCTGGAAGATCTCAGGCAGCACATCCAGGAGATACACCCCAAAGACCTCCATCAGTGTCCCGACTGCAACCGCATCTTTAGCAGTGAAGCTACGCTGGAGAAACACAGCAGCAGTCACCACGGCAACAAGCCCTACAGCTGCCAGCGCTGCAACAAGGCCTATCAAGTAACCAATGGTTCTTTCAGTCTTTTTAATGCTTAGAACAACTACTTGGTAATAAGTACAGAACCTCTACATTGTAATTTTGTCTATTTTATTATATGTGCAATGAATTTAAATGAACATTTACTGCACTAGAAACATTTCTTTTCATAAGGGGGGGGGGCACACTCAAGTAACAATTTTACTTACAGTTGGATTGTAATCGGTGTATTTGTCATAAACAACCTCATAGAATTTTGACTTGGCATCTAGGCTGCGTGTAACGCCCTGATATTCACCCGTCTCTTTAAGAGCCCTCTCCTTTCCGACCCGCCCCCTTCAGTGCGTCATATTCCATGCGCACTGCCAACGTTTGTTTTCATTTTCTGAGCGCCGGAACATTTTCATAGTAAAAACTTTAAAATCGTGTTTTTGCAAAAAGCCAATGGAAGATATTGTAGAAGCCTATGCACACGATCCTACGTGGGACACAGAAAGTGAGTTTTCGGCGGAACCCGAGCAAGTACAGACTTTTTCAAGACGTCTGCTTGGTAAATACCCTCTTGTAAATTTACTACATTTTATGGCAGCATTTTACTAGGAAATTAAAAATAGGCATCATAATGAAACTATGTTTTGCTATGAAATAATACATAATAAGCTACATTTAGCTATGAAATCTTTGCCGGAGCTGGAGGGGGAGGAGGGGTTGGTGCAGCAGAGAGGCGGAGCTACGCAAAAGAGCTGGGGCTTCGTAATTTGCATTAATGATTCAAAGTCATGGTTCAGGTGCGTTTTTAATGAGGGACTGATGTTATAACACAACAGAAATCTCAATAAAGTAGATTTTGCAAAATCTCCCTTAAATAAAGAGTAATATTTTATAATGTGTGACTTGGGCACCAGAGGGGCTTAGAACCCTATTGTAATTGCTATACTGTATTAGTATTTTTGTTAAATATTATTATTTTGTGACTTTTGGCACATTTTGAGGGTTTAAATGTGCCCAAAAACTTTTGCACATGTCAAAATTGGTGAATATTTACCTCTGATTGGGGTTCAAAAAGTTGTCATAAACCTCTAAAACTGGCCGCTTTTGCCCCAGTCAAACTTTAACTTCTACTGCTGTTTCAGTCGGTGTTTTAAGGATATCTTTGAAATTTGTAACACTAATGTAAGGGATCAAGAGCTACAAAAGTATAATGTATATGTACGAGTTTCCAAAAGCATTTTTGCTCAATTTCAGACCTTGTATTTTAACGAACTCTTCCTATTTAATGGAGATTTCATGTGATCACCATCAAACTCTGGTCTCTGAAATGTGAAATTTCAGTATGTGTTAGGCACATGGTCAATTTTGCCAGAAGTTGTTAGAACTCGGACATACAGTTTCCGATCCGGATCTAAAACATCGAAATGAAACTTCGTCATGAACAGGAAGTAGTTATAACTCAGACATACCATGGCCAATTAAACTTGCCTCGTGTGTTAAAATACCATGTCTCGATATAGCAGTATCATTATAGCACCACCAGGTGGTCACAGGAAGTACAGCATTTAACATTGACAAGGAACTTCTTTATTGTCCAAAACAATAACAGGACAATTTTCTTTCTCAGTCATTGTGCCACCTGGTGATCTGGGACTTTATTTTATGGTTTTTATTGTTTAATTTGCCCATTTTTTCCTGAAATGTTAACAGTTGAATACATCTCTCACTGGACATGAAAGACTAAATGTGAGAGCCCATTGATCACTGCTTGCAGGTTTAATTCTAATTGTAAATGAGTGCAAAAATTGCCTTTCAAATTAAACTACAAAAAAATACAAATATTGATTCAAACATTGTTTAATAGAAATAAATTCACTAATAATACCTATACTTGAGTTCATACATGTGTTTAATGAAATGGCTCTGTGGTGTTTGTGTTGCAGACATTATCCGGTCTGTGGTATCACAAGCGCACGGCTCACAATGAGAGTGGCCAAGTTCAGGGAGACACAGGCCCCAGATCGTTTGACAGACTGCAGTGTGACGTCTGTAAAAGAAGCTTCAGCAGCAGAGTCCTCCTCCGCAATCACACCTGCGAAGCACACACAGGTCAGCACCAGCACTGAAACACTTAATAGCTGCCTGATGATATACACATGATGATGACGACCGGTGCGTCTGTGCTGTCCAGAGGTGCAAGTGTCCATTTGTGCAAGCTGCAGCATCCCACTCAGCAGTGAGCAGGATCTCGAGGAACACGTCTGCTCTAATGTTCAGGCCACTCACTCCAGCTCTTTGTTCCGTTGTGAGCTCTGTTTGCAACACTTCCTGTCCGAACAAGACTTCCAGCAGCATTTCCTGTCCACACATGTCCAGGTGGCGCAAGAGGAGGTTCCCTCTGAGACGGTGAGCACAGACACAGAGATCAAACGTTTGAACTCTGGGAATGGAGCACTTTTTTTTGTGATAATGTGGTGCATATACTTTTCACTGGTTTGGTCTAAAAATACAGCACTGTGCAAATATTTTAAGAAAGAATGCTCTACATTAAGAATCCTTTCAGAAATGTAAATAAAGATGGTGTATGTATTTGTAAATTTCCTTAATGAAATGTGGCTGAACAAAAGAAAAATCCAAATAAATCAGTATTTGGCATAACATCAATTCTTCCAGGTGCACTTGCACAAATTATAGTCGTGAGTATAATCAGTTTAACCAAATAGATACCAATGATAGTCATGGTGACACAAAGGTTGAAACCCATTTTTGAACTGAAACAGAAACAGCTATGTAGGAGGCTTAAAACCTGCAGCAACAAGCTCTTTCCCAGAAAAAGCTTTCAAAGATTTTCAGATGTGTGGAATCTTAGTGCAGCAGACGAAAGACATCAAGCTCATAACCTTTTGTAAATGGATTGTGTGTAGCAGTCCTGTTAGTGCAGAACTAGGGTCACAAATACACCCAGACGTTTAGCCAGAGTTTGAAGCATTTGGCAGTAACAGAAATCAGTTTGTTGCTGAGAAACAATACAATAAATAGTGTTTGCTGGCAACAGTGAAGCATGGTGGAGGTTCCTTTAATGGTTGGAACTACATTTCTGCAACTGAAGCTGAAGATTTGTTCAGGATTAAGGTCTAATACACACCAACCCAAATTTTCAGTGCAAAGGTCTGTGCGACAACGTGCCTTGATTGAAGACCATTGGTGCCAATGGGACATCACACATCAAACCAAAAAAATAGCAAAGAAATCAAAGAACACTCTTTTTCGTTGCCGTCATCATTTTCTTTCCTGTTTTCCCTGTGTGGTATCTGTACTGCTAACACCATCTTCAGGCAGGGAGGTTTAGATTTCTCTTTTATTCACTCTCTGAATTTTGACCATTTTTTTTTAAATCACTCTTTTCGTTTTTTTTTTTTTGTCTAAACCTGTTGCACAAGACTGTATATATTTGTTTAAAGTTAAAACATGTAATTCCTGTCTTTTTATTTTACTTTATTTTAAGGTTTGCACGTGTTGCAATCTTTTTTTTAGTTTGGATGTTAAATTTTATTTATTTTTTTAACCGTGTCCTGTCCCACTCAAAGCCATCACATGGGAGAGTAAATGCTTTGCTGAGTTGGACCGTTTTGTTATCTCCAGGGGAGTAAAACACCTGGTGTGGTGTTTTCTCCTCTGGATTGGAGCATTGAATGTATGTAAATATTTATTAGTTGTTTCCCATGGAACAGTTTACATTAGTTGCGTCAGGACAAGGGGGAGTGAATAAGGTGTTAAATTTTATTAAATTTAATATTCAACTTCACAAAACAATACAAACTAAGGAAGACTTAAAATGTTTTATTTTAAAAAAAAATAAATAATTGGTCTCAAAATTAATTTTATGTTTTGTTCTTTTCAAGGAAAATGTCCAGGTGGCTCAGAACGAAAATGCAGCCGCTGAAGGGGCAGAGCCTCTGTTGAGCCTCAGCCAATCACATGCAGAAACATCTCAACAGGTGTTTGTGGCTCTAGCGAATCAGCAGGAAACCACATCTGGTTCTGAAGTACTGGCGGTGAACATGGAAGATTTGCTCAATGGAAGCGTGACACTCATCTGTGAACAGAGCCGAAATGATTCGTGATCATCATCATCCAGTACTCCCAAGCGGCATACGGTGTTCGTACCAAATCAGGGAAAATGTATCTCTCATCAAAAGATTATTCTTTTGATTGTGGATGTACCTGGTAACACATATTTAGCTAAAATATCCAACAAAAAAGATTTTGCGACATAATGGACATGTTTTATTTCCACAAAAACAAGTTTGCTCATCACAAAATGTCAAACATCAAGCCAAGATAAAGCGTACAATAGTGATGTACAATACAATAGAATACAATACAATATTGTGCTGTAACAATAAACTACTTCATAAATTAAAAGTGAATAAGATCATCTTAATTGTAAAATGCTTAAAGTACAAAACATGAAGATAAAACCTGAGCTTATTATTTTGCATTGGGAGCATAGCTTTAAATATCAAAACAAACAGAATCATATCATCAAACCAAATCAGTAAACCCCTCGTGATTCTGAACTCTTACTTGAGAGCAACTGACCTTTAATCGTTGACCTGCTATTGAATGAATATATAAAAGTAGGGGTGTAACAGTTCACGGGGATGTATTGAACCGTTTCGGTACGGCCTGTTCGGTTCGGGACACTTGCGTACCGTTTCGGTATTCGGTATTTTTATAATAATTTAAATTTATTATTGGCGCGATATTAAGCGCAGCGGAACAATGTTCCATGGCGAGTTTCCGCACGGACGCTATTGAGTGACGAGCACGAGTAAGAAAATGGTATCATGGCAAAAGCGAAAGAGAAACCAGAGCTTGAAGACCCTCCCACTTCACTACGGTCTCGTGTTTGGGAACACTTTGGCTTCTCTGTTAAAATACATAATGGGGATAGACGAGTGGATAAATTTAAAGTTGTATGCCGACATTGTTCCACGGAGATCGGGCAGGCAACACATCTAACATTTTCTACTGCTGGAGATATTGTCACTGCAACCAGATCTGTGCTCTCTTCAGAAAATGTGGATAGGTAATCTATCCTAACTAGTTGCAGTATTTCATTTTTTATTTAAAAAAATGTGCTTTTCTTTATAAAGAGTGCAATTTATTTAAAATGTCACCCAAATGTGTCACTTTTATTTACTTTATGCAAGAATTCTACTGTGTATTGGCAGCTTTTCAAAATAAAGAATATGTAAGTTCTTATTGTTTTGTACCGAACCGAATAAACCGAACCGAACTCTCCAAGACACTGTACCGAACCGAATACGATTTTAGCGTACCGTTACACCCCTAATAAAAAGCAATTGATAATTTTGAACTGATATGCTACTGGTCAAATCAGATCTGATGAACTGCTGGATATTTTCCACAATGTCATCTCCTTGTCATTCTGCGGGAAATCGAGGCGGAATCTTCAGCTCGTAATCTTCTTCTTAGGCAAGAAGGCACTGGAGATCTGATTCATCACCACTAATGCAGGAAGCAGGGGTAGGAAGAGGAATATGTACCATGCGTTTCCTGTCACTGAGGCCTGAAACCAGTCTGTGAACATGGCAGAGACCAGAGTGAGGGTGGCCAGCAGGTATGCGAGAAGCCCACAGGTGGCGTGGTAGAGGCGAAGACGTGGGTATGAGCGCCCGCTGCTCGTTTTAGGGAAGAGAAGCACCAGGCCACAGATGCTCTGGAGTACGACTGCCACCAGAGACGAAAGCCCCAGCAGGCTGTGCCAGGAGGATAGATGCGAGTGAGACATGCTGTTCTTACTGGCCACCATGAAGCACAGACCACTTCCACCACACAGCAGAAGAAGACCCTGGAGGAACCAGTGCACTCGAACCTTCCAGTGGCGGGAAGAGAGGAAGAGTGGGCTGAACTCTCCTGAGAACAACAGTATGCCCTCCGTCATGCACAGACTGAACTGAAACAGGCAACAAACAAGTTCTTCAGTTACCGTATTCTCTAGGGTGCGTGTCGAAAAGTGTTCTTGTTCTTAAAGCACATTTAATTGTTTTTGTTGGTTCTTGTTTTCTAGAGCTTGAGCACTGAAGGTGCTTAGAACCTTGTTGTAATTGCTCAGGGTATTACTGATCACATTTTTGAGGGTCAAAGCATGCTTGTAATGTAATTAAATTTCCCACACGTGTCAGAACTTGTGAAAAGTTACACCTGATCAGAGTTTGAAAAGTGAGTGGCTCTACAGCGCCACCTACCACATTTCTGCTTAAGGTGTGCTGATTTTTGTAACCGAATGAAATTGTGAGCCAGACTAGGGGCGGAGCTCTGAAACCACGTCGGTTCTAACAGGAAGTAAGTGGCAGCCTCCTCACCAGCTCTGAAACGGCTTCATTCGAGCCCATTGGCAGTAGGTGGTGTCACGTCGTCTATCTTTTTTTTTAATGTCTGTTTTATACTGCTATTTTAGGCTTTGTTTGAAAGACAGTTTAAATTTTGAACACTTATGTTTCAAGGCCTTCAAAAAAATTTTAAAAGTCTGTACTTCTTTTTTTATTGAATTTGGCATGTGTTTCAATAATATGGTCCAAAACAACAATAGGAATTAACTCCACATGGCACCCCGTGGTGGTAATGAGAGCTTGTTTTCATTGTTTGATTTTTTTTTTCCCCTTTGATCCCTGCTTGCAGCTTTAAATTATATTGAATTTCAAACAGTTGGAATAATTTTGGGAATAAAGCCTTAAAATATAAATTTCTGCTTTTTGTGCTGGTTCCTATATGCACAATGTCTGGGAAATTCAAAATATTCGCTTCCCAAAATAACAAATGTTGATTACTCAATTTTAGCATGCATTCAGAACAGTGAAAAAGGAAACGAATACATAATGTTTGACACCTGTTTTCATTTTTTTTTTTTTTTTTTTACGATAGTTTACATTTATAACCTGCAACAGGCACCGGCAGACCTCTGTGACCCCCAAAAACGGGAATAAATGGGTTTGAAAATGAATGAATGTATACATTTAAAGCACAAATTAAATGGCATTACGCTGTTTCCATCCAATACTACTGTTATACGGCTGTCCTTAAATTTAAAACAACAGGGAAAATGCATACGAGTCTTTGAAGCCCTCAGCAATTTTTCCATATGTAATTGATTTTGCCATTTACAATTAGTAAGCACTGCAATTCCTTATCCTTTCCTTGGCAGTGTTTCTTGCTTCATAAAGGGTGCAACATCGAGTGTGAATGCGGAATGGGCATATTACAGGTATATTCACCAAGCGGAGCTTGAGGACAAGTTGAAAACTGAAAAACTTAATCACGTCATGTTAAAAATACAGGAAACTTCCTCTTTGAAAAATGTTTGTCAATACTCACTTGTGAATTATCACTGGCCGCTTTGCATCAAGCTTGCCAAAAATTGTTGAAAGAGCTCCATCAACGTCACAGAGCTGTGAATGTGTTAGCCAGTGTAATGGGATACTCATGGTGAAGCATCCCAGGCTAATTCCACTGGCTCTGTGTTTCACCAGACATTATTCATTATTCACTAAAGGCATGTTTAATTCATTCCCAGAGAGCTGAACATCAATGAGCCCTGATCAATAATTCAAAAACTGCAGAAGTGATTATAAGAAAAAGAAATCTCAATGTTTTTAGGCTTGGGGCTAAAACTTCATAGCAAGACAGGTGTTGTGTTGGTTAAGCTTACCCCGAATGACATGCAGACAGGATGCCAAGAAAACAAACCTGAAATTCAACAACTCACCATTAGACTGTGATTCTGATAATTGGAAAAACGTGATTTATAAAATTGTAATATTTAAATAGTTTAGAATTTTGGGTTGTAATTAGCTTAAATTATTATAATTATCGATCAAAGGAGTTGTAGTATGCAAACAGCAGTATCACGTGACACCTTCACGTAAATAAAGGAACTGTGGATTTACAAAATCAAAAATTTATTAATAGTAATTTTAATACTTATAGATTAATATTCAATTGCAGCTTTTTAACAGCTCTACAATGTTTAATAACTTAATGTAAGTTAAGAAAAATAAACAAATATATAAAAATACGATACATAAAGATTTTTTTGTGAAGTTCATATTGTATATTAAACAATACATGTCACTAGTAGCTTGAGGAGCAAAAAGCGAATTCTTAAAGTTACGTTCCTGTACTGTTTCATAGCTTCAATTTATATACATCACCTCTAATGATATAAGTAAATAAAATAATTACTTGTTCCAGGTCTGGCCAAGATGCACGTGAGGACCACTAGGCCGAGAGAAGCGATGTGTGCCGCCGCCACAGACAGTCTGCGCAGCCAGAGATAAAGGCAGAAATCCCGCATCCCGAGCCCGTCCCCAACCGCGCTGTACTCCACATCCACCGAGCGCTGTCCTCGCGCCATAATTTACGTTCGAGTCCAAATCACTGTATGAACTCCACAGCACATGATTTGAATACGAAACGCGTGATATAGCAACTTTTGTGGCTGCTCGTTATAACTAGAAAACTTGCTGTGGATAAGTGGTTAGTCCTGTTTGGTACCATTTTCATGGTTGCGCTGTGATGGTGGCTAGAGGAAATGCAGTTCCTGGATGGGAGCTTCATTACTGTAAAGGAAAGCTTATTAATATTCAGGAGTCTCTGCGTTATGATTGGGTGATTTCCTAAACAAGCGGATTAAAGTATTTTAATATTTAAGACAAGGAGGCTCACCATTGGATGGACGTAGTATGACGTGACATTTAAAACACAAAAAATTTTTGCAAGATTTTCAAAGAGAAACAGAACAGAAACACGTTTAAATTACCCCAAAGCATTTTATATACTCATAAAAATACGATATGTACGAATTAGAATCATTTGGCATTGGATGGTATCAACAGGTTTTCAAAAACAGTTTAGATTAAAATAAAAACAAAAACAAAAGAAATGTCCACCGTTATTTGAAGTAATTATTATCTGGCATTTTTAAATGCAAAATTTTTACAGCAACACCACTGCAAAAGTGAAGTCGGCTTAACAAGAAGACACAAGTCTTGTTTATATAATTTTCAGCTCATGTGTTTCAACATGTTGCTTGTCAATCCAATAGAAACCTGAAAGAAGAAACACCAAGTGGAAATGCCATGTTACATATTTTGCAAAATTAAGTTTATTAACATGAGAGCACTTTTGTAGACAAAATAATCAGGCTGTGAAGCACTACAGGTTTCAGGTTTGATAATTGCTTGTCATTTATCTTTAATTTCTAAACCATGAAAGTGTATTATATAAGGTTAACTACTAATTTCTGTTTATTGTGAAAAAGAAGGGATTACATTTCAGGTGAAGAGAAGTTTTAGCTTGAAATGTAATCGTTCTATATATAAATAATCTACAAGTAATCAAAATCGCCATTCAGAAAATATAATTGTTCATATCTGTGAATGCTTTTTAGGCAATGTGTGCTTTAATTTCAGTTGTTCAATAAACAGTCATATAGTAGATAATGTGTTTTGTTCAAGTATTTTAATAACCAAGCAATGTACCCTTCGTTCTAAAATCTCTCACTTCTAAACTCTAAGCATTTTTACTGTACAAAACCTCTCAGTGAACTATGAGAGTAAAACTAATAAAATAATCGTAAATAGAGCTAAAAATCAAGTAACAGAGAATTTCTTTTTTTCCTTATGTCCTTACTTTTACTGTATACTTTTCGCATGTGTGTATTTCAAACAAAAGTTTCACGGAGTCAAAACATGTGTATAAAGAATATTTTATTCCATTTTATAAACACCATTTATGTAGCAGCATTTTTAGAAGGTTCTGAGGTATTTTCTGAATTCACAGAGAAATTCACGCCTCCGTCTGATCCACAGACATACAAACATTCACAGAAGCAAACCATGTGTAACACACTCGCACCATCGGTCAGACACACACACACACACACATACACGCGCACACCCCGAGACTTTGCGTCCATAGCTCTGTCTGGTTCAAAGGGCTCGCTCTGTTGGTGGCTTGTAAGGCTGGCACCCTCAGTGGTGCAATTTTGGCTGCAAGAGGGAAAAAAAAAAAAAACATTAACAGAACAAAATTACTTTTCATAAATCCCAGCACCTAAAATGCACAAAACCACATTTTGCACAAGTAGCTTACGAGAGAACACAGAAAGCTCGATTTTATTTATGTCGAGACTGAGTTTAGCCCAGTTCTGCAGCTACAGTAACATGTATAAGTGATGGTGTCGAAGCTTTTAGACGGGTTCGCCATGTTTACACAAGTATATCTGAGTAAGAAAATAAATTCTCTATTAGCGAGTACCATCACATCAATCATTATATCATATTTCAGACATTTATAGTGAGATCCAATTAACAAATGGACATTTAAACACTGACTAAACTTATTTTCTAAAGCAGTTAATACTTTGTATTAATCTTAATTGCAAAAAGAAGACTTTTCTGAGTAAAGTTAGCATGTTCTCATTCTTTTTTTTTTTTTGCTTCATCAATTCTTTATGCACACTAAAGACTTTCTCTCTGTTGGGCTTCAAAGTAGTTCGGTGTGTACCCCATGTAAGTTGGAACACCAGCAGAACCATGTGACTCCAAACTTCGTTTTTGGGCAGGTCAAGATTTCCTAAAAAGAAAGTTTTTTTAAGATGGATTTAAGCAGAGTTGCGAAAGAAGCTAATCAAATAGTAAGTTGGTTCCCCTTTGCATTAGAAGTACACAACCCGAAAGTTAAAATCTAACCATGTTTTTTTTTTTTAACACACAAATCTAACTCCATGCCAAATGAGCCAGTCCCAGATCTCACCCACAACTCGACAAGAGAATTCTGAAGAGCAAATCCCTAGTTACGGTCTAAGGATCTGTCCACACAAACCCAGTTATTTTTAAAACTGGCATTTCTCTGCAATCATCACACACTGCCACAGCACAACGTTCATTTAATGTTGAATTGTATTTGATAGGATCCGCACCCCAGGTACATGTGTACAGGATAACCATTGTATTTTGTTTTCGGGAGTGGGATTTGTTGTTGTCTTCACGCTCGGTCACCATTGTGTTTACAGCAGCCAGAGGAATGGTGGTCGAAAGCAAGGATTATCTTGCCGTTTATTCCGCTATTGTAGCTAACAGCATGTACAGGATAACATCCGCTTCTTTCCTATCTGATCACCAAACAGAGGTGCTTGTGTTTTTGCTCATGGAGTGTTAATCGTTTTTAAATGCCTTTAACCAGCTGCCCCCTGTTGGTTTGGTAGAGTCGTATATGGTGTGAGAAAACAAAAAATAAATAAATAAAAGACCCAGGTACCTACAGACACAGGCTAAAGTTCATTACCCTTCACCCACACGCAAAATATTACGGTCTACAAAATCTGCTAAACGATGAGCGGGTGTAAAGACAACAACTGACACTGTGAGCTCAGCAAATTCCATGACTCATCAAAAGAGCCACATCACAAAATGTGTGCGATAAAACAGGTCTTCAACACCGGAAAAACGGTTCTAGAAACATGATTTAATTAGGTCACCCAAGAAATAAAATAATTAACACTTAAATTAAAAAAAAAATGTATGTAATATATATATATATATATTTTTTAATTAATTTTATTAATAACACTTTAATCATTTTCTTTAAGCCTCGATGAAAGAAACATGGCAATTTCAAAGCTACAATAAGTTATTGAATACACATTTGTAAACACAATTCCATCCATATAAGTAATTTGTGTTCTAAAATGAACACTTCCAAGTCCAAAAAGACATCTTTTTAGATAGTCCGCCAAATGTTTATTGTTACTTAAAACCTGAGATTTATTGAATCATTGTAGATTCCTGTAGAGACTGTTCATTCAGATACGTCTTACTCATGCTTTCGTATTTAAGGAAGTCTGCTTGACCATGTTTTATAGATAGTTTACGTTGGCATAATTCAAATTCTGGTGCTTTTGGTAGGAATACATAGGTCAGCCTAGTTGTCCTATTCAGCATCTTGACAATAAGACTTTTTCCCATCCATCACTCCATTCCTTATGACCTGATCCTATTTACAGAGTGGATTTTTCTCCAACTTTTTTGCCAGAAAGGATGTCATTTTAATAAAATAAATAAATGGAACTGGTAGAAGCATGTCATTTCCATATAAAATCGTAAACTTTCTTTGTACAAATTATATGATTTTACCAAATTAGGAGGCATGATAGGCCTATACATAAGAAAATATGCTCTTTTTCTACAGTAGTTAAAAAAAAAGTAATGAAATCTTAAAATTAGTTGACAAAACACGTCATAGAATGGTTTAATCTCTTTACTGTTAAAAGAGAGTACTATTTACCTGTAAAATAAACCATCACTCACCTTTTGTGTGCTGAGTTTCTTCTCCCCTCCGATAGAAAGCCCAGTCAATTTGCCCTCTTTCCAGGGGTAGAACCCAGAGTGCGACGAGGAGGGCAGCCGGTGGGGTTTGGAGTGTGGCGATGAACCACTGCTCTTCCGCTTCTTACCCAGATTTTTATCAAAACTAGGTGTCCTGTGTGAGTCTGGGGGTGAGGGGTGACCCGAGGTATGTGTCCTTTTAAATGGCCATGGGGGGGGTGTATGGGGATCTGAAGGGGGCCGTGGTTTGCTCGCCGGTGACAAAGAGCCGTTGATTTGTCCATGAGAGCCTGATGGGGGTGTTTTATGAATGAGAGGGCGCACCTTATTCTGAGACGCACAGTTTTTGTCTGGGTTGAGTGTGTCTGCGTCTTGAAAAGAGGCTTTACGTTTACGCAGAGCAGCAGCATCTGGAGTGGGTGACTGCTCTGCTTCCCTGAGACGTGTCTGCTGTTTGTTGGGACGCCCGCTGGGGTTTTTAGGCCTCCCTGGGCCTGATTGAGTAGGAGAACGTCCGTGTTTAGAAGGGGCTGCCGTAGACCCAGAGTTCTCGATTTGACTGTAAGCTTTGCTGGTGGAGGAACACTGCAGGTTTGGCTCCTTGCCTGGTCCATGAAAAGAGTAGAGGGAGGTCTTGAGAGAGGAAATGGGGTTGTGACTTCCAGGTCTTGGTTTGGAATGCTGGGAAATGGAGGAAGGAGAGGCAGGAACAGCTGCGGGCTTGGCTGGGGTATTCTGGGATTGAGGATCTGACGCTTGAGGTATTTTTCTGCAAGGTGGAGAGGATTCGGGGATCAGTAAATTGTTCACTTTCACATGGAGCACACAGGGTGTGGAGAAAAAGGTTTTGTGAGGGACTGAAGAGCTTTAGCTAATAGGGATTAACCTTGAAACTACCTTACAGAAACAAACAGCATGGATTCAGAGCAAGTCACCTTACCAAACTGGTCAGAAACATGAAGAAATCAAGCAAAAACTTTTGGAATTCTTTTCATAAAGAAATGTCTTCATTTGGAACCATTTCCTCAAACTGAGTCAGTTGTGTAACTGAACACTGTATTCGTTTACAATCAGTGCTTTTTCAACTGCATGACAATAAACACTTTTGACAGATTTTCTACTGTTTGCTTAAGTAGTTCTTTCTATGCTGGGAATGACGCTAATGACAGAAAATCTACACTAAATGTGATTAACACATTGCTTTATTAGAATAGATAGAAAACATTAGATAAGGCCTGAATTAAGAGTTTGGGCCATATCTGGGGAGCAGATTTCATGTTTTGATTAAATATTGGCGTATATGAACCTTTGAAAATGTACTAGAGCGTACACTCTTAATAAATTATTATTTTGAATGTCATTCTTCATAAACCATAAAAATAATACACATCAATAGACAGAATTTTCAAGTAAATTGGAACAAATAATGAATCTCCAGAGCATAAACAGTACACCACAATACAACCCTATGTTTCCCTATGTTCACTGCCACTTTGGTGGCTTCTTCACTTGTGTTTAGATTTCCTGTTGATATCTTTGTAAATTATCAGCAGTCTTACAATCTTTGTTCTCCGCTAAAAGAACAGTCACAAAACTCATTCTTTCTACACTTGCTCTGCTACCAAACCAATCAAATCACAGACCTACGCTAGTCTGGCCATATGCAGCCAGTTACCATATTTGCAAGTGTACATCTGTGCAGAGGCCATGCTAAGGTTTGACGCAAAAGAATAAAGGCCTCTACACACCGATCCGAATTGAGATTCGCACAAATATTTTGATGGCCCATCCACAGGGTGCGCCCCCTCTGGGGCAAGAAAATATTGAGGCAATGACACTCCCTGCCTGAAGATGGCATTTGCGAAACAAATCCAAGGCAACACCATACCTCAAATCTTCTTTTCTTCACATTTTGTAATATTTATGGTGTTTATCAAACAGCTCCCTGTGATTAGCCACCAATAATATAAACTATTTGAAATCATTTCTTCTCTGGCGTCATCTTCTTTCATGAAGTCACTATGAAAATGTGGGATAAGACCTGCAGAGCGATCTTTTACATCCTTCTCATGAAACACCAATCCGATTTGGCAGAGTCAACCTTTTCGTTGGCACCACGCAGTCATGGTTTTCAATCGAAATGCATTCTTGTACAAAAGTAGGAATGCAAACGTAACACAAAGCTCATGGTTCTGATGGCTTGGCAAAGTGTAATTAAATTTTTATTATTATTTTTTTTAAATCATTCTTTGTAAATGGGAGTTCATAGAATTCACTTTATTTTGCCATATCAAACATCAAGACATCTACCAAAAAAAAAATTATCACATTAAATTAAGACTAAAAATTAAACAATCGTAGCAAGGTGGACATGAGCTTTATCAGTGAGCAGATTAGCACAGCAATAAAGGGATTTAAGGCAGACAAAATTTACGGGCACCTAGGGGTCCTGAAACCAGGAACAGCTGTCTGAAGACAGAGCAGAAGAGCACTTGTGTTTTATTTGTCAAGTTTTGCATAATTACATATGTTAAAACATTGCTGGCACGCAGACATTTTTTGTTTACCGTTATTTTTCATCTTTGTCATATTCTTATGCAATGCAGTCAGCAAAAAAAGGACAGTGTCCTCTCCGGCTGTGAAAAATATGCAAAAATCCACCCTTTTCTAACTATATTCACACAAAGGAGCAGTTCATTGATTGGATAGTTGCCCGCGTTTCATTCCCTAATGCAATACATACAGGAGGTGTTCAAATGAGGAACCGAAAAACCATGGTTTACAAGGGTGTACCGATCCGACGGGGTGTATACTAGGGGTGGGCGATATCTCGATATTTAAAATATAACAAGATATTTTTAAACTCGATATGAATTCTGGCATATCGTACATATCGATATAATGTCTATATTTAATTTCTCCAATTTGCTTGTGTGCCTTCTCTGTGCTGCGCTCGTCCGCGCCTCCTTGCTTTTGTTCCCCCTCCCCTTGCCTGTCGTCTCATTCAACATGGCGGCGCCCGCAACCAGCCCGGAGGTTACAGAACTTGTTGCAAAAAAAGAACAGCTGGCTCCATTATATGGAAATACTTTGGTTTTAAGTCGTCAGACGAACAACAGACAGATGTCTACTGCCGTGAATGCCGTGAAAGTTGCTGCCAACCAAAGCTCCACTAATCTCCACAATTCTATAACGCGGAGTGTAGAATATGAAAGACAGAGCGCAAGGTGGTGTAGCATCACAGAGTCCGTGGCATTTCACATAGCGGTGGACATGGCACCCATATCCGTCGTTGAACAACGTGGCTTTAAACGTATGCTAAAACACTTGATCCCAGTCAGATACAGTTTACCTAGTCGGCATTACTTTTCGAGACAGGAACTCCCGCGACTGTACACTACAGAGAGAGCGCGGCTTGCTGATGAATTGGAAAAGGTTACTTACAACAGAGGTCCTGCAAAGATGAGCTTGAGTTTAGTTGTTTTATTTTTGAATGAAAAGAAGGCAATGTGTATTATTTTACAGTTAAATTATTATTTATGTTATCAGGGATTTTGTATATATCCAAAATGTTACAGGAGCACTTTGTTCCTATGCACTGCCTGTTTTTTAGTTGTTTTATTTTTGAATGAAAAGGCAATATGTATACAAGGATTTCTGAAAGAAAATTTGCAGAAGCACCTCTGAGCTTCAATAAAAAACGACTTTGACATTTGTATTATTTATTTTTTTGCAGTAGAGTTTTTTTGGGGGGTGGGGTGGTGGTTATAAATCCTGTAAAGATACCGAGATATAAGTCGTATATCGAGATATATTTTTTGCTTCATATCGCCCAGCCCTAGTGTATACCGAACGGTTCGTATAAAACCGAGTATTGTGGCATCCCTACAGTGTAGAGGCCTTAAAGTAGGCTTTAAACACAGCAAAAAAAACTACTCTAGAAAGTGCAGTGAAAAGCTGCAGTAGCTGAATAATCATTTGCCCTAAGCTGAAATCATACTAATTTCTTGATTATTTTGTATTTAATGTTTACAGCTTTCTTCATATAATAGGCACGAAACAAGAAAAACATCTGGAGAGAGGGAAAAAAAAGCAGTCAAGAGTTCTTGACTGAAAAGGGTTTTTCCTTCATCATCAAATATGAATTTCAATGTTTTCCCTTTTTAATGTGGTGGTAATATGTCAGTGTCTGTCTGTCCAATTCTTCCATATAGCATTTAAACAATAAAATAAAGTATGTATAGAAAAATAAAGCACTTCTTACTTCCACAGATGGGCACTAAGGTGGCTCTCCACCATGGCACACATGGCAGATCGTAGATGATGCAAGCGGCGATCAAAAGTGAATATACCATGGCCCAAAGAATGACTCCCAAATGAACAAATCTGAGGAGAAACAACAAAGACTTCCTCAGAGAATGAAGACTAAAACTTGTGAGTAAAAGACATTAAAAGACTCATACGTATAGTTTATAGTAATAATGATACTAGACTAAGCTGAGGAGCTGTACCGCGGCTGGCTTGGGGTGCCATGGAGTCGAGTGCAAGTCTGCCATTTCCTCTGTGGCATCTGCTTCACTCTCATCACCCGAGATGTGTGCCTGGATGAGAGGAGAGTGTGTTCGTGTGCTACCGTCATCTGTATGGTTTTTATCCTCCTCTATGCTTTCAGACACAGATGTTCTGAAAAACCAGCAAAAACAACCAGATTTTAAAATGGGGGATAAGTTGAATCCAAAAAAAAAAACAGAAAAGAACATTCCAACCTAAAGGCAGGGCTATTGGTCAGTGGTCTGCGGCAGGCAGGTGCTGGCAAAGCATCACGGGGAGCCTCTGGGCTCTTGTTTGGAACTGTCGAACTCTCAGAGACTTGAGAAACTCGATCCCGAGCTTTGGAACTCATTTTCAGCTCGGCCACCAGCTGGTCAAAGTTCTTACTCCTACCCACCACCTTCCTGCGCTGATGGATGGAATGAATCTGCAAGGGAGAGGAGAATTTGCCCAATTCAGAACACACTCTCCCAGTCACTCTTTATAAACTGACATGTTTATATCCAAGTCAAAAATACTGAACTCTTGGGGCTGTGCAGATTTTGATAGATCTTTATTAAGCAATCCTGTTCCAACCCAGGTTAACCAGAAAAAAACCTGTGGAAA
Organism: Danionella cerebrum; assembly: GCA_007224835.1. Classification (NCBI taxonomy): domain Eukaryota; kingdom Metazoa; phylum Chordata; class Actinopteri; order Cypriniformes; family Danionidae; genus Danionella; species Danionella cerebrum. The sequence goes on along the minus strand of SRMA01025415.1, from coordinate 456,416 downwards.
AAGCCTATTGCGAATTTGACCCATGAAAAAAATTTCAATGGGAAAAAGCTGTTTGAAAGACCGCTTGAATAGATTTTCAAAGACACCATTGATGCATTACTAAGAAAATATCTGGAATCCAGGAGCTGAAACCTGGATTTGTGTTCCCCTTTTGGAGTCTGGCAAGTCTTTTGCTAAATTCCCTAATTTACAAATCTGCCAAAATGAAATGTTTTGCATCTTTAGGTTATGTGCAATTCACTTAATAAGATTTTAAAACATTTACCTTCACCCTTTACCATGATTATAGTTCATGTGATCAAGACTTTATTGTGCATTAGCTTCCTGAAAATTTTTATGAAGGGTTACTGAGAATTTTAATATTTCCTAGTCCTTAGTCTCAGTCCTATAGGCAGGAGGTTTCTTTAAAGTCAAGTTACATAAATGAAAAGAGGCCTTTCCTGTAATCCCTTCCCCATTTCCTGTTGGTCATGTCCGTTGAACTTCCCGTCTACAATATACCCTCAAACCTCAGTGTGTTTACGCTCAGAGTGTAATGTACACAAAGAGTTTTTTTTTTCTGAATGCCATAACTCTTTTTGATGAATTTGAGTAAAAATGTGTTTTCTTTAAGTAGTTTGAGGAAAATCCTAATTTTCTGTTCCAAACTTTGATAAAGCACCTCAAAGTCAAACAAACAACGTTTCAAAAACGCAATGTGATGGATTTTTATTATCCTCCACACGCATCAATATAGTTTTTTTTTCTTTTTCAAGTGACTGGTTCCAGAATAGACTGGTTAAACAGTGGCAGAACCCACACACAGATATTGGACTCACTGCTCTGAACCACTGAGTTATCCTCTGCTTGGTCAAGTGAGCCGTGTCCCACAGTCTCCCTTTTATCCTCATGGTGACTTATGGACGTCTCTGGTGGACATTATTGACTAATCAACGAAAAAATGGCTTGATTCTTTTCCGTCGTAGTGAAATGATTTTAAAAAAATTCAAAACTTTTGCTGCAGATGACAACTGTCATTTTTCCACCTCCTCATCTTCTTTGCGCTGTGCTTGGTTTAACAGACTTATTGTATTTTTGTTCAACTGTTTATTGCAGTTTGGAAAGAAACTGGCATTATTTTTTCTTCAAAATGCCGTTTATTGTGTTTTGAAACCAAACTTCTCACTTGTTTTATTATTCCTAGCTTGCTTCATTTTGGCAAGCAGATGGTTTGATGATGTGGAAGGAACGGTCGACTTACATTGCAGGTCAGAAGTCGAGTACAAACTTTCTTTCGCTCAGGGTCCAACACACCACAGTGTTTGTCGAGATCACATTCTTTTTCTGTAAAAAAAAAAAAAAATCTTCAATGAAAAATTACAAAACAATGGAACTCAAGAGCAGTGTATTTATATAGTGCTTTATACTTGAAAAAAAAACACTGGCTACATAGCCAACATGCTATAAAATTATTAGAATGTTGTAAGATGCATTAAAGGGGTTCATATTTACGCTCTTTCTTTATAAAGAACTGTTGTGAGATACTACAATCTTTTCTTCTAATAATCAATAAACAATGTGTTCTCGTGTGGTTATCTCCCTTGGTAACTCACTAGAGATAGTCTTGTGCGTCTTGGTCCCTCTGATGTGTCCTGAGGCAAGCGGGCCCGAGGCACCCTCTCCTCTCTGGGACTGAGGCCTCTCAGCTGAAGGCAGCCGATTGGGTGAGGGACCTCCGTGTGGCCAGGGGGGGTCTCTGTGTGGAGGAGGAGGGGAGCTGCGAGTGGGTTCAAGAGGAGGGGGCTGCTTAAATACAGCTGGTTCTGAATGACTGGAGTTGGATGGCGAGTGCCTGAGGGAAGGATCATAATAATGAGTAATAAAGCGGTGCACACAATCTTAAAAGAATACTTCAGGTAAACGCAAGATTTACTCATTACACACACATCCTAAACTCTTATTTTCCTTGGTGAACACAAGATGTTCTGTACTTTTTGAAGAAACCAGCGAACCAAATTATTCCTTTAACTGTAGAAGAATCTCACCAGACTCTTTCATCTTTCAGAGGTTTCGAGTGTCTAAACTGTGGCGGTGTTGAAGGAGATTGTGGGGATGCCCGCGGGGGTCCAATGTTCTGGTTCCTGCTCCAGTTGGAGGGTGGTGTGTGCCCATGCCGTGGTCTTGGCTGCTGCGTTGGAGGAGGGGTGGAGCGGAGGTGTGCATAGAGCTTCCCCAAAGGGCCGTGCCTCCTCTCGCAGTGCTTCTCGAAGGCCTGTGGCTTCACCACCTGATTACAGTGGCTGCATACCACCAGATAGAAATCATCGTGACCAGGATAGTGTCCAAATATGGACATATCTATAAAAGATGAGGAAGTAGTTTAGTGTTTATCGATCACATTCAGTTGTACACTTTAAGCAGTCTTTCAAGGTTGTACGTCAGTACTACTTTGACAGATAATAAAATAGTTTTTTTTTTTTATTTTAGAACAAATTACCAGCATCAATGGGTCATGAATATCAGTTTTGTTTACCCTGCGTACGGAGTCTCAACATTTAAAACCTGCACTGTATGAGTCTTCTGTATGAAATATCAAGAAAACGAATATGGCCTAAAAGTGTGTAAGAAGAATAACTTTCTTTTTAGATCTGGGTTAATTAAACTAAAAAGGTTATTAAATACTTCAAAGTCCAGTCTACGAACAACCAGTTGATCTGTTTGTAGACCAACTCATGATTAAAAACTGAGAAAATAAATAACCAACCCTCTTTCCTAAGTGTCATGGTTTCTGTGGTCTTTTTGCCATTCTTGCTGTGGTCATCTCCATCGGACCCTGTTGAAAGCAATTGGGGAGGAATGTGTAAGAATGGGCATTAAAACAAGTCTGGGCATCTTTAGGAAGTGCTAGTATATAGTGCTAATATAATAGTCTCGACCACGGTAAGAGTATTCCCGAAACCCAAACTAGGTTCAGCTTACAAGGACCATATTGGTTTAGAAAGCGAGAACACATTGAACGCAACAGTGGCAAACCATGGAGAATGAAAATTGTTTCTTGTGGAATTTTTGTCTAGTTCTGTGATTATTGGGCGCAATAAATCATCAACTGATTATTTATTCAGGGATGATTCCTCAAGATCGACTGTGTAAAAAGCAATCTGTGCCATGAACTGCTCATCTGTAAAGCAGCACAAGCTCTTCTGTGGGTGGGGCCAATTTTAAACTACCTGTAAAGGAGCTCTATGCAGTTAACCAGCGCGATAATGTGCTCGCTGAAGAAAGGAGATGTGTGCTTTTGGACAGCGTGAGTTTGTTACATTTAAACTTACAGAAAAATCGAACGCGGAACACGGTCTATAATGACGACACTGATCAGAGACAGAGCGCAAGCGCGAAACCGGCCGGCGTTAAGACCCGGCGGCTTCTTTGTTTGGGTAACATGGCTGGGGATGCCTTGCCTTTTCCACGAAAAATAAAGCACATCCGAATTACTTTTTACGGGTGGATGGATTAATACTGGCAACGCAGTGCTCACTCACCGTCCGATGCTGTCAGGTTGGCTCTTTCCGTCCAGACACTCCAGTTTTGGCCAACGAAATCATCGAGACAAGGCAGCCGCCGATCCAGAGCAGCCATTACTTTAACTGCGCGTTCACGCACCGCCATCATCACTGCGCGGCACGGCAATGACGTCACTTTGCGCGCCTCCGTGAATGATGGGGAACCTGCGTGCGCGCCCACGTTACGTGAAAAATAGATTTTCCTGAATGAATGCCGGTGACATTCCTGGAAGGAGTTTGCATGTTCTCCCCGTGCTTGCGTGGGTTTCCTCAGGGTACTCAGGCTTTCCCCACAATCCCCAAAACATGCGGTTAGATTAACTGAATAATCCAAATTCCCCCTTAGGTGTGAATGTGAAGTTGAATCTTTCCCTGATGGACTGGCGACCTGTCCAGGGTGTACCCCCGTCTCTTGCCAGCTATAGATAGTAGAGAGGCACTAGCAGAAGTGACCCAGAAAAGTATTAAGCGGTTTAGAAGATGAATGAATGAAACTGAATGTAGTTTGGGAGTTGAATTTACCATTGTTCATATTCATGTAAATATGGACAATTTCAAAATACTGTAAATGGTAAATATAGCTGCAAGCAGCATTTACCGGGATTTAAGCACATTAAGGTTGTTGGCACTCCAACCATTTATGCCGATTATTTCATGTTTTTTTGGTCCTCAAAAAAATGTAGGGTGAAATCGAACATCTACATTTTCTTCATCATGTGCCAGTAGCTGTGTTTCCATCCATTTTTATAATTTTATTTTTTTTCCATCTATTTCATTTTGGAATATTGCATAAAAAACCTGGATGGAACCGCCATTAAAAAAAATTATGCGACTTCATTGTACGTCTGAAATGGTTTTGGTCATTCTAAAATTCCTTAGCCAAAATCTGTGGTTTGGGATTATCGCCTACCATAACTTTCTTGACCGGCTGCGTTCCCAAAGAGCATTTTCCCGCTTCCCAAAGCAAGATGACATGACTGCACATATTGTGTTTTGTGTATGAGTTCTAAGACACAAGTAATTCATTATAAACGGAAAAAGGCCTTCTGCTCATGCAGCAACTTCCATTTTTCTTTTGAGATATGGTGCAGTTTATCAGAATGGTGTTCTCTTGGGACTCATTTGATGGAAAATGTGCCTTGTTTTCAACTATTTTAAGCAATATTCCTTTGCAACACTTACACCCACCGACTCATTTATTTAATCCATATATCTTCATTCCCCCCCTTCCCTTTACATACTCAAGCTGCCTTGCAGCTCCATGTCCAACATTCTCCTACCAAAACACTCACTCTTTTTTAACCGTTATTGCACCACCTACTGGCTTCAAATTGAAACAACCTCCTCAGGTTGATGTATTCCATCTGGCCAAGTCTTTATCCTTTACGGTTTTTGCAGCACATTGTTTTACAGGAATAGTCATAACATTCTAACAATTAAAATAGGTTTTAAGCACCCCCCCCCCCCAAAATAAATATGGCTAGACCATTTAAAAAAAAAGAACTAAAGGAAAAGGGCAAAATTGTATGCCTTTCCCACAATTTTTTTTATTTAAATTTCTATTGATTTAATTTTAATTTCAGAAAAATAAAATAATTATGCTTTAGTAATAGATTTTTGTGGTTAATGTTTATGAAAAAGTTAAACCAAGACTTGTTCAAATTTGAATTTTACAATTTCGCCCATCTCAATCTATTAAATGTAAAATAAATCTTTAGACCAATAAAGGAAAAGCTACTCACATTTATCATAGATGTTGGTTTACAGTAGTTTTTAAATATTTATCTGAATTCCACCCTGGAAAAAAAAAGCTGAACGTTTGAATTGTTTGGATAGCACTGCCATCTCGTGGCGATGAAGTGAACAGCAGTGTTCAACAGAATACAAAAAAAGTATATTAACAAAAGTAATCTAAGAGCACAATCGCTGTTTTTAAACAATCGTTGTTATTTTTTTTTAGATAAAAAAAACAGTAAAACCTACTACAGATGAACAAATATTTCAATACACACATCAGGCTGTGTTTCAGACGTTTCATTTAGAGTTTTAAGTCAGAAAACAATGAAAACGTTAATAGCGAACGGTAGCAAAATAATTACAGAAACATTTCCATTTGTTGAACAAACACTAGGATTGAACACTTCTTGGTGGCATAGAAATACAGCCTCCGACACTGAAATATATAAAAATACAAAAACCAAATGTTTAAAATAAAGGGTATTAGCTAATCAGCAGAATTTATGGCTGAACTCAATCTTTATTTCTCCTTTTTATTCTTCTCTGACAATCTAATGGTTGAGAAGACAAGAAAACTAATGTAACGGCACTTTAACCAATAAATATCTTTTGTAAAACAACATGAAAAGTGACAGACTAAATGGACAGAGGAATAAAGGTACTTGTAGTGTTTTAACTGCTCTGACTGTAGTGGCAATCCCAGACTAAACATATTAATAGTAATTATTGAACATAAATAACCCCAAAACACGGTGGATGATCTACCAAAATTAGTTCTACGTGTCAATCAATGTATTCAGCTCACAGCGAGTTTAAAGAGATAGAACATCCTCAAATGAAAACAGATGCAACAATTCCTCACTTCATTTTAACTCATTAACGATGTAGTTTTTTTTGGAAGGCTCAAAAAGACTTAATTAATTCAATTAATTAACCACACACTTCCGTTCTGAAGCTGAATGGAAAACAACAGAAGGGCAAAAAAAAATCAACGTCGAGTTTTCTTTCATGGATGAACTATCGCTGTAGGAACTAAACTGCGGCGTACAAAACTTTTGGCTGTCACTGTGTTTGAACAAACATAGAAAGCTTCTCCTCTCTGGAGGGGTGTTGAGGAGAGGACGATTAGGAGCTGGAAACTCCTTCCTCTGCCGTCGCTGCAGGAATCTGCGGTTTGTGAAACGAAGTCTCCTTGTAGATGAACCAACAGTTTCCCGCCCACAGAATCAGGTTGAGGAATCCGAAGAGCTACAGAAGAGAGAATGAGGAGTTAATTTATTAAAAAGTATTAACATTTCTCATTCATAGATATTAATATTATATTTGTGCCATTTAAAGGCAGCGCAGATCATTACACTGAAATATGCCAAACCTTTAGATTTCAAAGTGAAATATGGAGGACTTCAGAACTGATGAAATCTACACTGGGTCATTTTTAGAAATAATTCTTTGATATTATTACATTTAGAAGGCAATTGGATAATAAGTTAAGACTGACCACTGAAGAATTGAGGCGGCCCATGGAGGGATAGCTCTTCATCACGCAATTATCTTCAGGGAGACAGTGTTTTATCAGACGTGTTGGATCCGTGGCGTACTTGACATCTGTTAGACCCTTCCCCCAGGCTGAGGAGCACACCAGCCACAGGAAGGCAAAGATCCCAGTCAAAATCAGATCCTGTGTGAGAAACGTACACCATTCGAAACTTCATTATTTTACTCGCTTAGTCCTGGTTCTGTGTGTGCGTTTCTAGCAGACGTTAAGAAAGGGGGGTACACCCTGCCCAGGACATGTTTCTAGTCCATCACAGCGCAAGAATCACTCACGTTCACCTGACGCATGTTCATGGGGCACTGTGAGAACAAGCAGCATTCATACTTCCGCAATGCAAACTACTTCAGCTGAACTTGAAACATTTCACTAGAGCAGGGGTGTCAAACTCATTTTCCCCGAGAGCCAAATTAGCATAATGGCTGTCCTCAAAGTGCCTGATGTAACTTATAAATGTAAAACAATGTAATCGAATATAATGTAAAATACATGTAACTACTCCTTAATGTTAAATAACTCATTATTTATAACTTATTCAAGTGACAATTCAGTTGCATAGAAACAATGGTATGCTTGTTGTTCTAATGTAAATCCTTTTGATTTTTGTCAGCTTATGAAAACCCACATAACTCCATTAATGAAGGATCAAACTGTCCAAGTGAATAAAGAAAAATAGCATTTTGTAATTTGTTTAGCGCAAAAAAAACCCCTCACAGACTGAAGACGATGCATATCGATCATCATCTTTTATCCTCAGGCTCAAGAAACAGATCACTGATAAACGATTAGCTGTGTCCATTTCACATCTTGAAATTTACTTTAGCGTGAGAGTCTTACGTTCAATGTGTGAGTTGGCAGCTCTGCAGTTTCACTCGCGAGTATGGATGCGGTAACACCGTTGCGGCTAAAGGCATTGTAGGAAATGTAGTTTTTTTTTTTAAGACATTCAAAACTTTTAAGCTCTCGCGGGCCACATTAGATTACATGGCGGGCCACCTCTGGCCTGCGGGCCTTGAGTTTGACACATGTGCACTAGATAATACAGCGCTTCACTACCAAAGCTCTGCCGAGGATGTAACAAACACTTTGGAACCAACCAGAAATATTTTGAATAAAATGCATCTGCTAACTTACAATAGTGGGACCACTGCGGTTTGGATCCCGGTAAACGTGCTGGTAACCCAAATACAGGATGAGTGTGAAAGTACAGTAGAGGAAACCCAGGACGCCCACAGAGACGAAGAACTCAGCGGAGGAGGAGAAGTCTCCTTGCAGGTACGTCACGTTCTTGGTGCCATTGCAATGGACGATTTCGTATGACTTACTGGGGAGCCTGGAAAATTGAGGCAAATGACATTTCATAAAATTAGAACATTTTGCAACATCTTATTGTTCCATTTATTTTAAGAAAATGCTTTGAAACTCAAAAATACCCTTTGGGCAAATGTTCTAAATGGTGATCAACATTAAATTTCTAATTTTAACAGGGACCACCACCAACAATGAAGAATGTATGAGATAAATATAATAGTTTTGATTAGAACTCAGATAGAAAAAAAGGGAAAACCATTGTTCAGATAGATTTGCACATTTTAGTAATTTGTTTAATTTAGTGGCTGACTTCACAAAGAACATGTAAAGTATAATGAATTTGAACAAAGCACAAGTGTTCTGCTCAAAACTACTGGCAATGCTCACATTATCTTAGTTCAAATAAAAAGTATTTTATTAAATAATATGCAAACAATTAAAACTCAGATATCTGAGCTCACGAAGGGGATTTGGCATGAAAAAAAAAACAAAAGATTGGTTTAAAATTATGTTTTTTCAAAGCACTAATTTTTTTAACATTTAAAAACTACATTTAATAAGATGGACTGTTTTAATAATCACACATTTGCCCATTTTTTTTTTTTTAGTGTTTAAAACCCATGCTGTTTTAAATCGCTGGCAACCCTAATGCTACTAGCAATTGTGGGCAAAGGTTTCTCATTATCTGGCAGCACCCTTCTCAGCCCGCACGCTGAATTTAAATAATTCTGAAAAATGTATTTCACTTTATTTATCAGATATAAACATCATACCCCTGGCAAGTATTAGTGTGTAAATATTAAGAACATCTGTGCTTACATTTATGGGAAACTCACCCGTTACAATTTGAGATAATGCAGCATTAGGCTTTTAAACTCTTTTAGAGCCGCTTGAATTGGTGTTACGCAACTTGCTTTTTAATGCTTGTTTCTAAGCTCTATAGACTGATTGCTCTTGATTATGTGCTGTAAAAAATGCTGCAGATATCCAGAATGGCTGACAGTTCCAACGAGGAAAGGTCACCTAAATCTTGTGATGGGATCGTACCTAAAGGGATATCCAAAATGAGCTACAATATCATTTTCTTTTGCTGCACACGTAAGTGAGAAGGTGGTCGATCCGACGTAACCTCCAGTGGTAGCAAAGGCACAAATGGTGAAAATCTGAAAACACAAACACACTTGGTATATTATAAAATGGCTCTAGAATTAAACACGTTACAAAAGTCATTCAAATGTGCTTTATTTTGACCATTTATGGGCCAGAAAGTTGAATTTGTTAGCAATTTTTGTTAGAGATGGACCGATTTACCACATAGAACAAATACCACACAAGAAAATAGTGTTTGCAGATGACATTTTGATCTACTGTGAAAACAGGGAGCAGGTGGAGGAAACCTGGAGAGGTGGGGGTATGCGCTGAAGAGAAGGGGAATGAAAGTCAGCAGTAGTGTGTAAATAATAGGGAGGGAGGTGGAGATAATAGAAAAATGTGAATAAGAATCAAGAATACTGTGTTAGATAGAGAGAGAGAGAGAGAGAAGGGAGTCAAGGCTGGTGGTAACAGAGCCGCAGATTCTCTTTAGGAGTGACAACACAGTACAATGCTAGAGAGGCCAGGTTAAGGCGACTGGACATGTTCAGAGGAGGGAGAGTGTATCGGTAGGAGAATGTTGGACATGGAGCTGTGAGTATGTAAAGGGAAGGGGGGGGGGTATATGGATGTAATAAATGAGGCGGTGGGTGCAAGTGTTACAAAAGTTAGGGTAAGGTGAAAAGAAATGGTTCTCTGTGGCAACCCCAGAAGGGAAGGGAAGAGCCAAAAGACAAAGAAGAAGATACACCACACAAGACACTGGGTACAGTTAATATGTTACTATAACATCCAAACCATTCCTTTCATTAAAGTCAAAATGTCAATGACTCATCACATGCTTGCTGCTGTTTTCTATGCATTTGTATGCAAAAGTGCAGTTGGTCACAGTGCAATAATTGGACAAGACTTCAGCAATTAGTCCTAATAGCCATGGTTATATCCAAAGATGAGAATTAAATTTAAGCATGAAACTGGAATATTGCATAAAATATTTGCGATTAAAGCACCATTTGCATCCAACGAGTCCACAAGAACAAAAACTGTTACTTCCTGATAAACTGGCCCAATATATCAGAAGAAAAGTGGAAGTTGCTGCATTAGAAGGCCTTTGTTCGTATATAACAAACGTACTTGCATCTAAGAACACTTAGACGATATACAATATGCGCAATCAAGTCATCTTTTTGGGAGGCTGCTCTTTGGGAGCACAGCCGATCAAGACAGTTCCGGAAGGTGATAATCCTGAACTACTTTGATGACAGACTTTGGTTACGGAATATTAGAAACACCAAAACAACATTTCAGATTGGTATTGCGCTGTATGGTAAGGCATCCTGGGATTTGTTCAGTAAAGGCGTTACTATCCTAGTTCATGCGCAACTTTTATGAGCATTTTCCAAATGTTTGTGCATCTTGGCGTTTCCTTCCAGGTTTTTTTTATGCCATATTCCTAAGTGTTCATAAAATAGTGGATGAAAATGCAGCGAATGAGTGTGTTCCATGATACCCTTACTAAGTTCCACTGTTGTTTTTTTTGCATTCAAACAATGCTCATTAGAAACAGTGTGTTTACAAATCTATTTTTGTTCCTTTTTTAAGATTTATCTACACGCTAAAAACACAGTTTTTCAGTCTTCTACATACTTGTTTACAAGTCTTTTATTTACTTTTGTTTATTGTATAGTGAGGTCAAAATTATGCATGAGATTAATTTGAAATATCTAATATGTTAGAAAACATTAAACAACTAACACCTCACAGTTTTTTTTTGTATTTCCGTGTAAAAACCGTGGAAAGAAGTATGAATAAGACCAAGGACTTTTTTGTCACAGTCTGTTATATTCATGCCTTTATTTTTTGCATTTTTGCCTGTTTCATAGTTTTCCCCCATTTATTTACTTCTGCTTGTGTCGTGTGATCGGAGTTCATTCTGTGTTTCAGCACTGTCTGGCTTTAGTTTTGTTACTCTCTGGGTGTCTTGTGTTATCCTGTGCGCTGAATTTATATATATAAAGATGACAATATATATATTTTGCCGTGTGAATGTGCATTCATTCATTTAGTTTATTCCTCCTCCTTTGGAGAAGTCTTATGTTATTCAGGTTTCCAAACTAGGGTTTCTTTCATGTTTCCTTTTGTTTATAAGACTTGTTTTTGTAATCAATATACTACAATAAATATGGCTTTCAAGCAAACAGTTAATTTGGATGAAGAATATTATGAGAATATCTGTGTTACAAGTAAAAAAACAAACAAACAATAAACACCCAGATTTATGATTTAAATATTTTCTTTGTCTTGAGTTTACATATCCCCAAAAAAATTGCGATTCATTGAAAAAAATTTGTGTGATTACCAATGTTCATTACCATTTTCTTTTAAATTATATTAAAGAACAGAAATTCATTTTGTATCTAATTTTCCATTTTGTACGCACTTATCTAAATTACATTTTAATAAATCACTTTCTGAAACCCAAAGACAAAAACAATGAATTATGAACCAACCCATGCTTTAAGTGATACAGAAAAGGATGACAATTCTATAGTGAAGCTTTATGCCCACTTTTAGTAAATGTAAGAGGACTAACTGGTTAAAACAGCTTCAATTTACATTTTTTATAGCCAACTTCAACGTCCATGAGATCTGTGAATGATCCATCAGAGCTTTGCCCTCACTGACTCCCTCATATCTTGGCACGTGGCCTGCAGCTTTCCTTTTACAAAAGGCCCACTTCCACACAGGAAGAAGCTTCTGTAGACCTTCATGAAACTGCCTAGAGTAGCAGAGTTATGATTTATGCTTCAACAGACATTGTTTTGCAGCTCTATGAATTGAGTTCACTGAACAGTTACACTAACCGGCTTGCTTTTGAGTGAGAAATAAACGTCTTCCAACTCAGAGATGTACTTTTGCTTTAAGACTGCACCTCAGGCTATGAAACACTACACAGATAACCAAAGGTAGTTAAAGTTCAACCATGCTTTTACATTTCAGGTACATATTAAAGAATTACACAGCTTGTCTAATTGCTGAAGCATGCACAGAGCACAGAATCCCCCCTCTGAGAAACAATGATCTCTCCAGAGGCCGGAGCTTCTATACAGGAAATAATACAGCGGGACTTCCCTCAAGAGCAGAGACTACGACATTTAATAAAGTGAACCTCATGTAAAATAAGACGTCATTTAGAAGATAACAGATGGAAATCAAACTGCATATTTCTGATTTTTAAAACTTTTTTTGTTAAGTGCCATTTTTAAAATTTCCTCTAGAAAATGTGATTAGTTCTTCCTCAACAAAAAAAAAAACACAGGGTTTTTTATAAATAATTTTAGAATTCCGATTTTTAAGCAGTGTCTTCCACAATTACAGTCTGTGAATTTGGTATTAAGAGTGTTGTAATGAAGATGGCTTAGTCAAAAAACAGCAAAAATCTGTCTCTGAGTATTATATGTTCCTCCCAAAAGAAGGAATATTAGTCCTTGGCAGCGTAGTGTGTTACTGATGGTAGCCTTTGTTACTTTGGTCATTCACTAGGTCCCCTCCGTGTGGTTCTGGGATTTTTGCTCACTGTTCTTGTGATCATGTTGACCCCACGGGTTGAGATCTTGCGTGGAGCTCCAGATCGAGGGAGATTATCAGTGGTCTTGTATGTGTTCCATTTTCTAGTAATTGCTCCCACACCAAGCTGTTTACCTATTGCAGATTCTGTCTTCCCAGCCTGGTGCAGGTCTATAACTTTGTTTTGGGTGTCCTTTGACAGCTCTCTAGTTTTGGCCATGGTGGAGTTGTGAGTGTGAGTGTTTGTGGACAGGTGTCTTTTATACTAATGATGAGTTCAAACAGGTGCCATTAATACAGGTAACGAGTGGAGGACAGAGGAGCCTCTTTCAGAAGGTCTGTGAGAGCCAGAAATCTTGCTTGTTTGTAGCTGACCAAATACTTATTTTCCACCATATTTTGCGAATAAATTCTTTAAAAAAAAATCAGACAATGTGATTTTCTGGATTTTTCTTTCTCCTTTCGTCTCTCATAGTTGAGGTCCATCTATGATGAAAATTACGGGCCTCTCTCATCTTTTTAAGTGGGAGAACTTGCACAATTGGTGGCTGACTAAATATTTTTTCACCCCACTGTATGCACATGCAAATCGACGTGATGAAGAGGAACACAACAGTCTGCAGCAGATAATCAAGCTTACTTCCACGAGTTGTTTTTCTATAAAGCACAGGCACATGTCTGAACCTCAGAGGTGGTCTGCATTACATCCCAAAACGATGCTAAAAATAATCCTTCATTCTCGCTTCCCTGAAATTCCCCCTGCTTTCTAGGAGTGGGCATGCAAGCTTCAAACTTCTGCCAAGCAACCTTTTGGCTTCCTTCCCGTCAAAGTGTGTTCAGGTGCTTGGCACAGAGAAGCTCAGTGAGAACCAAGTAAGCCTGGTAACCGATGGCATGCAGAAATGCCCTCCTACATCAGGCAAATGAGTACAAAAAAGGCTTTTGTGTGAACAGAGCATCCTTAGGAAACAAAGCTATTGTGACCTAAGCACGCTTTACCTGTCAGACTCCTTGAATCATGAGATCTGGATTGGGGTGTAAAAACATCATTGACTTTTTGTAGGAGTGGCTGACATTCTTGCTTTACAAGTAAATAAAGTTAACCACCTGCTTCCTTTGCTTTTTGCAATTCAGGAGGATTTTCTAAGACAATGCTTATGTAGGCTTGAACATATCCTCTTTCACACCCAAGCACTTTAAAACAATTATGCATGAACTTGGTTTTGAAAGAATAAACTAAATAGATGGTTATGATTGTAGTTATTAAATTTTAAAGAAGTCGTCTTTATTTTTTAGATTATTAGTTTCAACTCCGTCCAAATTCAGTTAAAAGTACAAATATAAAAGTTGCATTTCAGTTGAGTCAAAAACTCAAGATGAAAGTGAAAAAGAAACCTTCTCAGTGAAAAAGAAACCTTGAGAATCTCAGTGAAATCACCTTGAGATTTAAATAATTACTGCACCATTTTACACATTTGAGTCTCTGCTGTTGGTTCTTTTCTGCTGAATACTTTCCTCAAACATTGAAATGTTTGCAATGCACAACATTGTGATTCAGTTTAATCCAGCAAAAGAGCCATTAAAGTAATGGCAAACCGAAAGCTTTTTTTATTATCTTTTTACACTTGTATATCTGCTGGGATGTTGCATTGAATTTTTGCAGTAGTGAGTCTCTCTTTGAAAGCACCATCTTCACAGCCTGGAATCTGGATTAAGTTACAGAAATTCCACTTCCTCCACACAAAGGATTAAAAACGGAAAAAATAACATCCCCCCTTTGTCTAGCACCTTGTTGACTGCAGCTTTTTCGAATAAAAGTTTTTCTATTAACCTATTGTTTTTATGGATTTCATTTAATCATTATATACTCATAACGTGAAACCTTATTTTAATATGATCAAACACTGACTATGAAATATTTCATAATACCCTCTTAAACCATCAACAGGAAAGCCTTCTGGATATGTGAGGCAACACAGACCAGAATTACAATTTTGGATTTTGCAGGTGTGTTTGTCTCACAATAAATAATAATAAAAACTAATAATAATAAATAATAACAATGCCTTATATAGTGCTTTTCCAGATGCTCAAAGATGCGTTACAATGGTCAAAGCATTATTCATTCCCTCCACATTCACACACTGGTTACCTTGGTAGCCCTCAGCTGCCCTGGGGCAGTCTGACAGAACGTGGCTGCCATTTTGCACCTATGGCCACCACATGCACACATACACACACACACGGCAATGAGGGTGAAGTGGCTTTCCCAAGACGGCAGGCCATCTTCTATGCTGTGACCCACTAACTGTTCTGCTGGTTTGTTTGCAACCTTCTAATACCAAATTGGAACCTGCTTGCATTAACCACCTTTGACTGAACAAATGTGACCAATCAACCTAAACACTAAACACTAACTCCAAAAGCACTAGGTGTTAAAAAAAAATAATTGGCAAAACGCACCAAATTAAAAGTTGGTCAGGGGTTACAGAAGTGTACACACTAAAGTGATTCATGCTAACGCCTTTGTTTAGTGTTAGCATTTTAAACATTCACACCAAAACATTTTAGCTACGAGTTAAGTTTTATGAACCACCTCCTGATGTTTGATGGCATACAATAAGTGCAACGTGACACAAGACACTATTCTTCACGTCTAACAGAAAATGCAATTGATGGCATTTTAGTCAATCTAGAGAGGACTTAAAGGGCCATTATATATACAGGATGTCACCCTAATAATATTTTCTAAGATTTACATGCATTTACATACATCTCTTGTTTACGATATCTCAAGAGCCTGACCTCCATTATCCTCAATTTTTCATAAGCCTAACCTCTTATCCTATTAGAAGACGCTGTGTATTGTTAATGATAATTAATAATAGTCCAAACACCAACAACTGACATGTTGAAACTGAATTTAAAGCAAGCTTTTTCTTCAAGAAAGCTACAAGAACTGGAGAATGGTGGACCTTAACATTGCTAATCAATGCAGTATCTTATGGTGTGGTTTGGGTTTGATTTTGGGAGGACTTAGAATTTCAGTCCAGCACTTTATCTGGAGTTTTTCCACCAAGCTCCAGCCACACCCCAACCTACTCTGCACAATTTGTACATAACCATTTTTTGTTGCATTAAAAAAAAAAAAAAAAAAAGATCTCGGACAGGTGAGACCTGAAACAGGCAGGGCTCATGGCTTTTTGAGTCTTTAGAGCTCCATTTCAGTGTCCAGGAATTTAGATATTCCGAACAATCAATTCTAAGTTTGGAAGACTGGTGCAATAACACCAAGATTGGTCCAAACGACTGATGAAAACTTCAGCAAATTTTGAAATTAAAAAAAAAAAAAAACATTAACGTAACCCTGTCAAATCACGTTATACACGAGCAGCACCAGCTAGAGCTGTGTAAACATCTCTTCTAAAAATGACCTTGGCCCATTTCCTGATATTTAGGCCAGGTATACTGTCACATACATCAATCAACACAGTGGCGGTTAGACCCTTCCTCTTGGAGCTGTAAACTACACGAGAGCAGATGGATAGAGTTTCAGTCTAGTCTAAAACTAAATCAAGAACAAACAGCATATATTTAGCTTGAAGGATGAGCAAAGGCAGCACATAACGTGCCCACGTTCATATTCCGTTTTTAATCTGGCTGCAAGTGAGAAAACCTGTTATCAAAATCAAAAAGTTAATCTCAAAACCAGTCTGATTTCTTAGTAAGTTCATAAAACTCAAGATTTATTTGCACACATCTGCCAACAACCCTTGCTAATGGGTGAGTTTTACAGCATCTATAGTCCAGATTTTCCATTGTTTGCCATGGTAAATGTATCATTGGTCTAAAGTCCAGACACAAATGGGACTTCCATGGTTGCTCCTGCCGTTGACAATGTAAACATCATTTATTTCTTAAAAGACAGGGATTAAGGAAGGACTAGCATGCATTTCCGTGCTTGAAAGATGCATCTTCTCATTTAGCACATTTACACATCTCCAGGGGTTTAGCGTTATATTAACTTTATAATTGAATAAAGATGATTACATGGTTTTAAGTTTAGACCTTTATGGGTGTTGGCCCATATTGACACAACAGCACCATATGTTACTGTAAAACACTTGTAAAACGGTTTGAAGAGCTACAATATGTGGTTTTGAACGAGTAATATAGTGTTGCAACAAAGCACCGTGCAACCTACAGTACTGGGAAATAAACACGCTTATGAACTTGCTTCCATATCGCAAAAACTTACCCATTCCAGTATCCGGATAAATCCCAGTGGCTCTTTCACGGGTCCCAAATCCAGACTAAAACCCGACATGACTTTCTGCAAATGAAGTGAACAACAGTGAACTTCTCACTTGACTCTTCTTGACTGCCAGAGAATACGACATTCACCAGAGCGCTGTTTGTTTATTACCTGTACGATTTCCATGTTTGGGCGTGTTCACGCTTGCTCTGTGACAGAAAGCCTCGTCGCCGATTGTTTTTCGTGCTTGTTAAGCCAAAAAGACGAAGTTAACAGAAAATGACATTCAAGGTTTTCGATGAAAACAAAAGACTCTGTCGAGTTACTTGTCAAACTTTCTACGGTGGGGCACGTGATTTCAACTTTCTCTTAAAGTCACAAAGCCCTTCAAATGCCCGGATGAGATGCCAGATCCACATGAAACACACATCTATCTATCTATCTATCTATCTATCTATCTATCTATCTATCTATCTATCTATCTATCTATCTATCTATCTATCTATCTATCTATCTATCTATCTATCTATCTATCTATCTATCTATCTATCTGTCTATCTGTCTATCTGTCTGTCTGTCTGTCTGTCTGTCCGTCCGTCCGTATGTCTATCTATCTATCTATCTATCTATCTATCTATCTATCTATCTATCTATCTGTCTATCTGTCTATCTGTCTATCTGTCTATCTGTCTGTCTGTCTGTCTGTCTGTCTGTCTGTCTGTCTGTCTGTCCGTCCGTCCGTCCGTCCGTCCGTCCGTCTGTCCACCCATCCATCCAATTTTAGTTTACTTTAAATCGACGTTATTTCGACGTAACCTTATTGACATTTAAATTTTAAATAAGTGAAACGTCAAACGAATGTATTTGATGATGGAAATTAAAAAAAAAAAGTCAACTGAGATGTGCAAGTATTTCACTAACATTCAACTAATTCTGACGCGAATGTGAAAGTATGTTAGAAACTAATTATGATAGTATTTATTATACTTTGAATATGGTTTCTGTGCATATTTGTTTTATATGTGACATTTAAATTGATATGAACTCAGATGTGGTCGAGATAGTAATTATTAATAAAAAATAAAAAAAGCAATAAACCGAGCATGCCACCAATGTTTTAACGTAGTAGTAGGAACCCGTTTTGAACTACATTGTTTCTGTCGAGCAGTAATGTGTGAACACTTCCTTTACTGTTGAATCTAGCAAACTCACCCTCCACTGCAGCAGGTAAGAAACTCACGATAACAATTTTTGTATTGTAAGCTGTGTAAGTTCAAATATTATAGTGCACACAACTGTGACTTATTGGGCTACAACAATGCAGTATAAATTTATAAAATGCTGAGCGTATAATTGAATAAGGGCTGAACCGGTTAGCTGAAGGCAAATGCTCGTGTGTTTTGTGCTAGTATTGATTTAATTGATCTCTGATAGCAAATACACATCTCAAAACACAAATAAGCTAATTTATGACTTTAGTATTATTTCGGCATGATATTATGAAATAGCCGTTTTTGTACAATTCTATAGAGTTCATCTGTGAATGACGAGGATTGAAACGAAACATGCCTTGTCATTGAATGACAACTGGTTAGGCCAATGGAATAGTCGGTACACGTTTAGTCCCGCCTTTTATCTGTTACCCATCCAATCAACATAACCGAAACCAGTTTCTGATTAGGTAGAAGCGGTAAATCCACCGCGACTCGCCAACGTTAGCTAGCGGAACAGTTTGTGTTACAATCGAAGTTACTTTATTCAGTCCTGTTTTTACTTTTCCTCGCTGTTTAGGTCCACTATGTTTCTGACAAGATCGGAATATGACAGGTAAGATAAAAATAAAACTTAATGATGTGTATTTTAGTTGCTTGGCTCGAAAGCGAATTTAAAGCATAAAATCCCCTCCTCTCAACTTTGTTTGATTGTTTGTGTCAGTGCTAGAGTTGCTAACTGGCATTTTTAAACTATTCTGTCTCATCTTCAGAGGTGTGAATACATTCTCTCCAGAGGGAAGGCTTTTTCAAGTCGAATATGCCATTGAAGCAATTAAGGTAACAATTTTCACATGATAACCAAGTATCATGTTTTTTTTTTGTTTTTTTTTCAAATGTGTATTTGTAAAACTGAAGTTTTCAAGAATAATTTTTACAAAATAAAACATTCTTTTGTTTTCTCAAAATGTTATCCAAATTGAACAGAACACACAGCTCTATTCACATTCTCAATTATAGTTCTATTTACAAAATGAAGATGTTTAATATGTTTCACTGAACCGTGTCTACAGAGAGCAGCTTTTCAGTTTGAACTCGACAAAATGGACAGTTGAGCTAATATAAAGCTTGGTTTATACTCTTCTTGAAGCGTTTTGTGTTCCTCAGTGCGTAACCACTCCGTGAAAGCATGTCATTGACACCGACTTCTTCGCTCACCTTTAGATTTGAGGCAGTAAACAACAATGCCGATTGTGTTGAACATTGATGTGGAAAACAATTATTGTCACTCAAAGTTCAACTGGGGAAAGAGAGAATTGTGTTTGTTCCTCTTCCTCGTGTTTATAGAGGAGATGAATGAATAAGACTACTCCTATGAGCTACTAAACTGACCAATCATAGAACCTACGTCCCCATCTACGTGCGTAAAGTTACAATTTTTGGGAAGTGCATGTCAAGTTACACAGGAGGGTTTTATTGCTTTAGCACGTGTCCTGCAAAGGCTTGACTGGGAAGCATATTGACACCCTCAGGTTCACTTTCCTTGCTGGACCACAGGGTTGTTATTGCTTTTTCAATTATATATGACCGAAAATGGCTGTACATTTATTAGTGACCTGTACTTCGGTGCGGTTCTGGTGTTCTTACACTTCATCAGGCAGAGCATCTGCTCTGCATAAGGATGAGCTATACTAGCAGTTAATCTGATAGGGCAGTGCTAGGAAGACTGAGCCATTTTCAGCTCATAAAAAGGAAAACAGAATTACACAGACGTGAAAGATTCCAAATAAATGTAGAGGGTTTTTTTTTTGATAAACAACTTTAAAAGATGACAGAAATGTTGAGTTTACATAATATGGCCTCTTTAACCCTTTCCAAATCTCTAACTCCATTTGCAGAAATGCAGCCACAAACATTCAATGAACATTTTCTTTTTTCATGTGTTTCCAGTTGGGTTCCACAGCCATTGGCATACAGACATCAGAGGGAGTTTGTCTCGCTGTGGAGAAGAGAATAACATCTCCTCTAATGGAGCCCAGCAGCATCGAAAAGATCGTAGAGATCGACACTCACATTGGTAAGACCATTTTCAGGATTAACTTCTTAAGCCCAAAAGTCCCAGGTACAGGGGACTTGCCCCCTTGTGCATTATATCTCCGCTCATAGCTCACTAACCCTGAGAGTGACTCACACATATTACATACTAATTCAATTTCGTATCTGCCAACCACAGCTCTAATGCCATGCAAATAACCACCAACATGTCCAGAGTTGGTGTGAAGTATTTCAGAGCAGGGAGCAAAAGTTTCCACAAAAAAACACCAGCAAAAACAAATCAAGCGTGTAAATCTTGTCAAACCTTTGCCATTTTTTCAACAAAAGTTATTTCCATAACGATAAAAGTCCTTTTGTTGTTATATCCGGTCGATAGCTTTGCAAAAACTCAATTTTGGCTCTCTCCTATCTCTTTGCTTAGAATAACATGACCAAATATGGAAACACTCCCAGTGCGTAAAAGCAGTCCTGTCCATGTTCCGCTCAGCTTTCCTGTGGCTCAGTTGGTAGAGCATTGCGCTAACAACGCAAAGGTTGTGGGTTCAAATCCCAGGGAAAGCAAGAACTGACAGAAAAAAAAGCTTTCCAACGAGGTATAGCGCTCCCTGATTGGACAGACGGTCGAGGCGTCGGCACACGGGGAAGGTTGGAAGAGGTATAAATAGGAGCTTACGCATAGCTCACAGCGTATAGGGGCTTCAACAACCCTTTTGCAGCGTTTCTTTAGGAGTTTTTTTTGCTGAAATAATGTCACGTAAGCAAGAAAAGAAGACCATTAACGTAGCAGAAGCTTTGGACAAGATTTTTTCCATATTTCAATTATTGTGCCAAAATGCATTACGCCTGAACTTTGTTCAATCAAAACCAGTACAGAATATTAGTTTCTTGTAGTATGAACACCAAACTTGCTACAAATGTCCTTCACATGTAGTGGTTACAATTGATTGTGTTTATTTGCTTGTTTATAAGTAAAATAAGGGGATATTAGAGGAAATATGTGTGTGTGTGTGTGTGTGTGTTTTTTTTTTTTTTAGGTGGAGTTCATTTTTTGGCCAATTCAACATCAATTACTCTTACCCAGTGTTCTTGACTGTCAATTTAACTCATCCACACCACTCCCCAAGAACTCATCTTCATTTTGATACCAAGATTTGCAGTTTAGACCTTGTAAAAGCTGAGAAATGCCTTTTAAAGTAAAGGTATAAGATTTTCAGAAATAGGCCTTACGGGTTAACAGGTTAAACCTTTTTCATTATTTACTCACCTTGTTTTAGAGTTTCTGCTGTCTAAAATGAATTTATATAGACGCTCTGGGGTTGGGTATAACTGAAATTAAAAAAACAATTTCTAAATGTGTATCATTGACTTTTTCAGGTTTGACAATGTTGTAATCATAATCAACAGAAGAAGAATACTTAACTTTTTAGTCATTTGTGTTGGTCATTGATTTCTGATTCATGTTGATTTTTTTTTTTAAATGCAGGCTGTGCTATGAGTGGCTTAATAGCTGATGCAAAAACACTTATTGACAAAGCAAGAGTTGAAACACAGGTGAGTGAATGTCTAGAAATGTCCATAATGTTGAATTACTCTTGCTTTATGATGATACCGGGTCTCACTATTAATTGGTCAATTTTTTTAATGCAGAACCATTGGTTTACCTACAATGAGACGATGACTGTGGAAAGTGTGACACAAGCAGTTTCAAACCTTGCTCTGCAGTTTGGGGAGGAGGATGCTGATCCTGGTGCTATGGTACGAAACACCTGGATTTTCAATGGTTTTCACACATTTCCTATGAGTCTTGTACTTTAATCCAATTTTTTCACCTTTAGAGCCGTCCTTTTGGAGTTGCTTTGCTTTTCGGAGGTGTGGATGAGAAAGGCCCGCAGCTGTAAGTAAACTCTCTCTCAGGCTTTCATTTTCTGTCTACAAAACAAGCTCATAATCACTTTTTTTTTCAAAGCTCACAAACATTTAAAGATCAAACATGATCTTTGCAGTTAGAGAAATGGAAATGCTTTGAATTTTACCTTTGCTACAAACACAAAGTTCAGTTAAGGTTTTAATTATACAGAAATCTCTACGTTTTTTTTAAATCATACAAATCTATCTTTTTGTCCAGGTACCACATGGATCCTTCAGGCACGTTTGTCCAGTGTGATGCCAGGGCAACCGGGTCAGCATCTGAAGGTGCTCAGAGCTCACTTCAAGAGGTTTACCACAAGGTATGTTTTTTTCACATGGTGTGAATAGTAGACCATAGAGGTGTGCGAAATGGCCCTTAAATAATATCACAATATTTCCTGGAATTTTATTCATAATGATATGATACTATATTGGATGACTAATAGAGTTATAACTTTATTGGTGCGCACACAAAAACAACACCTTAAATTATTGCACACGTGTTCATTATTGCACTAACAAAAAAATTACAAACATGTCAAGTTTGTCTTCAAATATTCAGAATGTCAATTCTGTTAAAAACAATCATATAAAACAGAATACAGCCTGAAATCATTCAAATGAAATATCACGAGGCGGGCGGTAAAGAACCACTCCAAGAAGTGCATATAATACAGTGGAAACCATAGCTGTAACCAAAGTTGACGATCACATTTATGCCCTAAAAACTAACAACACTCTAATGTATTCCATCGAATCTAAATTTAAAATAAATTTTAATTTACACTGTCAAACACTATTTTATTTTATTTTTCCCCAGTCAATGACATTAAAAGAAGCTATAAAGTCTTCTCTCACTATCCTGAAACAAGTGATGGAGGAGAAACTCAATGCCACCAATATTGAGGTAATGCAAAGGATTGATGTTCGTAATGTGAAATTTCGAGTCATTAGAAACATTTTAGGTTTAACTGTTGCATTTTTTTCCCTTGCAGCTTGCTACAGTTGAGCCAGGCAAGACCTTTCACATGTACACAAAAGAAGAGCTGGAGGATGTCATCAAGGATATCTAGAGCTGAGCAGATCTGTGAAAAATGCTGTGTGAATCATCACACTGAAACTTTGGTTTGTCTGCTCAGACAGGAACTTGAGCATTTATACTTTTCTCATCTGTCAATCCCAATATTTCTAGTTCTGCTCAAGCACAGGACACCAGATCTTGTCATTGGATGGGGGTGGGGGTGGGGGTCTTTTTGTTACCTATCTCTGAGTTAATAAACTGTTGGAAAACTTGGTTTTGGACATTCAGTGCCTTTCTCAATAGCACCTCTGCACATCTGTGCTGTGCGGGTTAACATATAAACCTGCCCCTATTTTGAAGATAAAGATATCCAACTTAACTTTTTTTTTTTTTCCAACATTCATCATAGCATGATGCACATTCAAGTGTGCTTTATTAAGCACTCATTCATGATGACATTGTGATCTGTAGTGAGAACAGAGAGCAGGTGGAGGAACACCTGAAAGGTTGGAGGTCTGCTCTAGAAATAAGAGGAGTGAAAGTCAGTCACAGTGAGACAGAATACATGTGTTTGAACAAGAGGGAGGGAAGTAGAACAGTGAGGTTACAGGGGGCTGAGGTCAAGATGGTGCAAGAGTTTAGGTATTTGGGGTCAGGCACAACAGTCCAGTGCGACGGGGAGTGTGGAAAAGAGGTGAAGAGGCAAGTGCAGGCAGGTTGGAGTGGGTGGAGAAAAGTTTCAGGGGTGTTGTGTGACAGAAGAGTGTCAGCAAGAATCAAAGGAAAGGTGTACAGAACAGTAGTGAGACCAGCTATGATGTATGGGTTAGAGACTGTAGCAGTGAGGAAGAGACAAGGGGCAGAGATGAGGATGTTGAGGTTCAGTTTAGGAGTGACGAGGATGGACAAGTTTAGGAACGAGCACATCAGAGGGACAGCTCAGGTTGGTTGTTTTCCAACTTCTTGCTGGGAAATTACTTAGCCGGTGGCTTGGTCTTTCCTGTTCTAAACGTTGGAGATGAACCAGTTTTGTCTATTTTGAGAGATAATGATTACTCAGACCTTTAGATATAAGGATGTGCTGAAAGAGGACATGAATGTAGTTGGTGCAAGAGTAGAGGATACTGAGGACAGAGTTAGGTGGAAACAGATAATTCGCCGTGGCGACCCCTAAACAGGGAACAGCCGAAAGTAAAAGAAGTGTTATGTGTATATTAAGATTTCTACTTAGATTTTTGATCCAATCAGAAAAATATGTAACATGTTTACAATTTTGACAAAAAAAAAAACAGCTTTCAATAAGGTTCTCAAGCAATTTGTTTACCATTGTCATAAGGTTTGGGAGAATTTATTGAAAATATTTTGAAAGATATAATAAGCGATGTCCTCTGCATGATGATTTAGAAAAATAAACCAAATTACCAGATTTTCACTCAGAAATGTTAAATATCAAAGATATGACTAAATTGAAATGTATTCGAGTTTGAAAATATATAAAGTGATATATATTCAAGTGAAGTATAAAAATTGTAAAGTGAGAGACAATTGCTTGATGACAATTGTCATTATTTGGAAATTTAAGAGTCAGAACAACACAAAAGATAAATATTGTGAAAATGTTTAAACTGTACATTTAAACTTTAGAAATAAACGCACAAAAACGTCACACATAAAACTTATCGAATCATAAACAATTTTAAATTAACGTTTCACAGGATTTTCTTGTATAAACATATTTTATTATGTACCTATATCTCATGTTGCCAGAAGGCGTGGAGTTTGACTTTTATTGAGTTCTTATTTTGGAGAAAAACGCATTCGCCATTGGTAAGCGCCATAGTGACATCAAAACGTACTTTTTTATATTAAGGATTTAGCATCAACCATTGGAAAATTAGCGACGTCAGAAAACATTACATATTCAGGAGACTGTAGACCAATACAAAATGTTTCCTACGTAACGTCACGGTCTTTATAAATATTCACAGTGGGCATGGCTAAAATGGCCCCTCCTCCAAGTTTTGAACAATTCGTGAGTTTAACAGGGTGACGGGCGACGTGGGTGCTCTTCAGACATGCGTCAGAGAGTAAACACGGTACAGTTTGTCCGACTACAAATCAGTCTGCTTTCTATGGATGTTTAAACGGAAGATTTTGGTGCAAATTTAACTGAAGCCATGAGCACCGAGTTCTGCTGTGTTTTGGTGTTGTTCATCTCAGCGACTCTGTGCGCGGACTTTGAAGAGAGTGCCCGTGGCTCCAGGAAAAGTGAACAAGCGATGTTGCTACAGCGTTACAAACCAAGAAATCTGCTAAATCTAAGAGATTTACCACAACAGAAGCTTGTCAGGATGAGACGAAATGAAGAAAATTCACAAAATCAATGTACAGCATTGCAAGGATATGAATCTACTTTGCAAAATAATACCCATGCGGTAAGTGGTTTTCACTCTTTTACGTCTATGTTCATGTCTGAATAACTGTCTTTCTCGGTTTAATTTAGCATTTTACTTGATGTTTAAACCGTGTTTGTTTCATGTTTGCAGGGCTTTTAAATAATCACTGATATGTTGCAAAAAAAAGTTCTTAGAGACATAGTAAAAAAAACTCATTCTGTGAACAAGAATAATTTAATTACACCAGGCTTACACCCCCCCTATACACAAATTTTGTTGGGTAGACTATTAAAACGGATATATTCCCATATTAATAAGTACTCCATATACTTATATGTGGTAGAAATCTCAGAAGTGAGATCATAAACTGGCATCAGGTCTGGCATTATCTAATTATGTGCTTACACTCACTGCCTTCTTCAGCAACTAAATGTTAGTTTTCCAATTCCACTTCAAATGCCACACTACACTGGCGCTCCTGGCATTTCATGCTGCCAGTGTAGACTAAATACAAACTCTAAAATCAACTAATGTATGGAATGTTTTAAATTTTTAAAAAATATATTCCAATACAAAGGGGCTGTTCTTTTGGTTGGAAGTTTCTTTAAGACATCCCACAGATTTCCTCCTTAGCCAAAAGAGCAAATGCGTTTATCCTCATGATGGGACTTTAATTACTTGGGTACTGTTTCTTCAGTAGTTATGTACTGTCTCTGCGGGGTCAGGTGATTCTGCTTAACCAGATCCAGTCATGCTCATTCATTATCAATGTGCCCCATGAGTACTAGCCCTTAATTGGACAGTTAGTTAAAAAAAGAAACCTCACCGCTGACTAAAACGATTACCATCTAAAGAAATGGTATAACCGATATCAAGATTTATCACATTTAGCTTAATGCACATTTATGAATCCCACACAAATCAGTATGCACATGTTGTTTTCTTCTTCTGTAGCCTTTTATGAATTCCAGTTGATCTACTGCTCCACCACAACACTAGTGTTCATCTAATCACAGGAGCTTGGACAAAATTGGCTTTTGGTTCCATTACATGACAAAATTACATTCCTATTTTTTCCCCTTTACTAAAATAGCTCTCTTACTATCTATAACAGATGTCCCCAGAGGATTGGCAAATGAGTCTAGTTCATTCTTTTTCCGAAACCAAACGAAGACTGGGATCAATATCTGCTTTGGAAGTTGTCTTGGTTGGGCACTGTGTAAACATAACATCCAGAAGTTCAATAAGGATGTCTATTTTTGATCTAAGGCAGGTATTTTTATTTGTTTCTGGGCTAAAATATGTGAGTATGAATTAGTACTACTTGCTAGAAAAATGTTTAAAAACACATTAATTACAAATGAATTAAATCTTATTGATGAAAAGTGTTAATCCTGGATACGAACATCCTGATTTTATGCTCACTGATGTGTGTAATTCTGAATGTCTCTCTCTCACATATTTATCATGATTTTTCATAAAATATATTTTGCATGTACCCTGGGGCATAGCCTTCACATGTTTAGGAAACATTATTGCAGAGAGAGTTCAGTAGAAAAGCTTATGAGATGGTAAGGCTTTGCTTGTAGGTTGAGGTGCTCGCTATGCCGTAACCTCGGTGCCGAAGATGGCTTTAAGGTATGTAGAGCCTGTGTCTGGGTCAAAAACAGGAATGTTTTTCCCCATTTCAGGTTCACATTCAAGCCTTCAAGAGTTCCATTTATCCCATTTGCCCTTTTTCATTTCCCTTATCACTTTCCTAATGCCTACCCTTGAGCCCTTGAAACTGAGGGCTAAGAGGAAAGGCCGGTTCACATCTACTCAAATTTTCGTTGCAAAGTTTTGTGTTCTGAAGCACCTCGCCATTAAACGATGGGCGCCAAAGGCACATCACAAATCGGCCGAAATGAATGGTTCCAATGAAAAAGGGTTTTGGAGTGACGTAATCATGGATTTGGTTTTTCACAAGGAGAAGACCATAGATAGCTGGCTCCTTTGATGACGTAAAGAGGAGGTAAAAGAACTGCTCGGGGGCGCTCAACTCACATTTTCATAGTGACTTTGTACAGGAAAGAAATTGCTTACTACAAATCCTCTCTTTTCTCCACATTTTTGACAAACAGTTCCTTGTGATTAGCCACCAACAGTATAAACCATTCAACATCAATGATTTTGTAATGCGTACTTTGAATTCTCCTCTGTTGCTGGCTTCTTCCTTTCTTCCTGTTTGGCGCGGTGAGCCTCTGTCAGAGCGCAGTCGCCATCTTTGGGCAGGGAGCGTCATTGCATTAATATTTCCTTGACGCAGACGAAAAGCACCCTGCTGAAAAGCCATCAGTAGTTCACATCAGGAGCCACAAATTCGGGTCGATGTGAACAGGCCTGAAAATAGAAACAAAGTCATACAGTCAGCAAATGTTCCTTAAGGATCAGCAAATGCCTCCCTAAGAAAGGAGGGCTACACCATCCTTGGTCTTGGCCCTTTCTAAGCATTCATAAGAAAAATGGTACACCGCTGCAAGTGGCGTAGTGGTGGAGTTGGTCATCAAATAACTGGAAGGTTGGCAGTTTGATCTTCCCCCAGGTCCATTCTGTTGTTTTGCCCTTGGGCAAGCCACTTCACCCGCACTGTTTGGGTGTGTTTGGTAGGGGTGTAACGGTTCACAGTATGTATTAAACCGTTTCGGTACGGCCTGTTCGGTTCGGGACACTTGCGTACCGTTTCGGTATTCGGTATTTTTATTAAATGATATAAATGTATTATCAGCGCGATATTAAGCGCAGCGGAACTATGTTCCTAGGCGAGTTTCCGCACGGACGCTATTGACTGACGAGCACGAGCGCGAGTAGGAAAATGGAATCATATTAAAAGCGAAAGAGAAGCCAGAGCTTGAAGACCCTCCCATCTCACTACGGTCTCATGTTTGAAAACACTTTGGCTTCTCTGTTAAAAGACATAACGGGGATAGACGAGTGGATAAATTTAAAGTTGTATGCCGACATTGTTCCACGGAGATAGTTTCCGCACAGACGCTATTGAGTGACGAGCGCGAGTAAGAAAATTACATGGCAAAAGCGAAAGGGAAGCCAGAGCTTGAAGACCCTCTCACCTCACTACGATCTCGTGTTTGGGAACACTCTGGCTTCTCTGTTAAAATACATAACCGAACCGAACTCTCCAAGACACTGTACCGAACCGAATACGATTTTAGCGTACCGTTACACCCCTAGTGTTTGGTGTTGGGCAGGACACCGTAGGTGCGAATGGCAGCCACGTTCTCTCAGATTGCCCCAGGCCAGCTGAGGGCCACCAGTGTGTGATGAATAATGCTCTGAATTTTGTAAAGCATCTTTGAGTCTTTTTCATTACCCAGAGCTCATCATTCACATTCACTCTTTCAAAAAATTGTGGAAAGGAGTCTCTTAATAAAAAAGCAGTACTAATTGTATATAAGATGGGAATAAGCATGCTCGCTGTAAGCCCCTCTTTATCGATTGTCTCTTTCGTCTAACTCTACGTCCCACAATCATCAGTGATGCTTCACCACCAGTTGGCATGACCTCTTATTATTCGCTTGACCTCATAGGCATCATTGCTTAATGATTAGCTACATGTATGCCAATCTATAACTTCCATATCTATGAATAGCAGGCACTATTTATTCAAATACAGCACACGTTGACCATTTAGATGAAGGTGAAAGCAGTCAGTTCTGAATTGGGCTCCAGTTCTGGGCAAGGCCCCTGTTGTTAAAGAAAGAGATTGGAGCCAGCTCTTTTATTGCCTGTGTTTCTGGCCCTCGTCCTCTTACATTCCGTCCAGTATAAATGAGTGTTCTCAAGCTGAAACATTTTCTCCAAGAAAGAAACAGGGAAAAGCTTGGGACATGACAGAATTTCCTGGGATGTCTATTTTTAAGGCAGAGTATTAGAAACATTACCTTATTGATTTCTTGCGAGTGTATATTTTTAACAGATGTTTGAAAAATCAAAAGCTATTATGAACGTTGTGTTAAAATCCCTCAGGACCTTCAAATTCTTGAATCAAGTGTAATATTACATGTTTTTGGTTGAAAGTCAAACAATGTGGCTCTTTAGTTTGGTTTAGAAGTACATTTTGTGGCTTGGTATTGTCTTCTTTTGAAGTGTCTCTGGAATTGCTTTCCTAGAAATTCTGTTATAATCTGGAAAGGTTTGATTTTAACATCTAATAGTTCTAAAAATATTAGTTTGAAGTCCTTTCTATGTGTTCACTTTTCAATCGTGGATATACTATTCGCATAGAGGGATAAGTACATGATGCATATGAATATTAATGTCTTAGAATATGAAACTTTCTCCATATTTTGAAATTCAGAATAAAGGGTAAAAAAAAAGGTTTCAGTTTGTGTTCTGAAATCCACTCGCATTGCATGAGGTTGAGGTTGAGATGTTTCAAATTGTTTTAAAAGCCAGATTCTCGTTTTTGTTAAATAGTCTCAGTTTTGCAGCAAAGATGGAGGAGCACATGCCATGTGATTTTTGATTTAGGCCAGTAAACTACGGTGAGCCCACCTGGCTGTGGTTAATTCTGCCAGTTCATCCCCAAAAAGCTTTTGATAGACAGAGGACATTATAGCTCTAACTATTGACAAGAGTCGCGGTAGGGCATTCAAAAGACTGCAGACCATTTAACCATAAAAATATAGACAAGATGTCAGTATCTTCTGCTATTGGGCCATTTTAGGGTAAAATCGGAAGGATTTTGGTTTCAACATGACCGCACATACTCAGAAGAGATGGTTGACAACCACCTATATCAGGCCCCACCTTTAATGTCTGCCTTTTCTTCTGCAGTCTCATTCATTGAAATGTAATGGTGGACTACACGAAGATTTCATTTACTGTGTGTTTTGAACAGGATGTTTCCTTTTTGGTGGTGTTTTTGCAAATGTAATGCTGAATGATCATTTTAAAAGTAGCATTTCAGCATTGTGCCACTTGTTGGTTTGGTAAAGTGTTTACGAGGTTTTAACGTGTTGGTTTTAAAAAGAAAAACTGTTTATGGCCTATTTGTTCTGAGAATGCACAACGTTACATCATTTTCCTTTAGGGGTATCTGTGGTTTATTGATAAGTGAGTAAATTTCATTTTCGAAAGTAAGTCTATTGTCTTCGATGTGTTTCAAAATACTGAAAGCAAAAACATCTTTTCTCTAGAGTTTCCTTCTGATGGTTTTATTGTGGCATTAATAGGATGTTAGAAGAGGTATTCCATAATTCATTCCATGTTGTTTCGTAAGAATCAGTGGTGTCTGAATGTGAAAATGGGCTCCTGATCAACTTCCTATTAATGGAGTTTATGACTTGCCAGAGACTTAACACATTCTCAGTGAAGTTCGTCTAGCAAAAATGTGCAGAGTCTGACCACTTTTGGGATTCAAGTTGGAATAACACAGTGGGCTGAGCGTGAGAGGTTTTGGGAAGCAAATTCAAGACTGACTGCTCTGGATGTTTTAATATGAGTAGTGCCAGCAGGGAGGTATTTATGTGAGTCCAAGGAAAATACAAACAAAGCACCATCCAGCAAAATACTGACCTCTTACCCATTTTGGCACAGCTTTGCTGTTAAGGAAACATGGTGGTTCTTGATTGCGATATATTTTTGCGCATGCTTTAGATTTTCACAGCTGTATAAATGGAACGAAAGCTTGAAATAGGTCCTTTATTGAACCCATATTTTTACTGACTTTAGATGAAGTCATGTTTGTTGTTTGTTCTCCAAGTGTAAAACCCTTGGATTAAGGCTAAAACTTGGCTCAACAAGAGCTCAAAATATGTTTTCAAGTCCAGCTTAATGAGAAGATTCCACCTCCATTCTTATTGAAAGAAGTCCACAGTTGGGAGTGAGGAGGATTCATAACATAACGTAGTAGGTTACTTAATTTCATTCTTGGAAACTAATACTTAAAAGAACCATTTGTTCCTAAAATACAGGAACATGATCAGTCAACAAACCATGTTTTTCTCTAAAGAAGCTTCTCATTGATTTTTAAATGCCATTCATAGACCTTTAATTGTTTAAGGGATCACAAATGGACAAATATAAATAGATGAGATCATATTGCGATCAGTAGCAGCTGGTGCATTTTTCACTGGGGGGAGGGGGGCTTTAAAATAAGTCATTCTTGTCTGACGACATACTCAGTCCATCCTGAGTCTTATCCAAGGAAAGCAGCATAAAGCATTTACCTTAGCATGTCAAGATAGCCTGTTCTTTTTTTTTTTTAATTCCACAACCTGAAAATTGACTTGGGTTGGAGTGATTAACCTGTTAACACCCACCTCTCTTTTTAAACATGGGTCCAAAAAAGGCATACCCAAAATAAAATGTCTGTAACTCTCAGATTTTATGGGTTCAATTAATGTCATTGAAAAGGTAACCCTTTCTAGTCTATCATGTAAATGTAAGGAACTGGTTACCTTAATCATAACTAAAGTTATAGATTCACAAACTTTGTAGAAATAGTACAAATTATCCTCGCCTAAATTTTACGTACACTGTAAGGTATTCAGCTACTCAAAGTGAATTAAGGTATTCAGCTACTTATCTCACAAACATGTAAAATCATACAAAATATTATGTAATCATAAATATTTAAAAGAAATGCTATATAAGCAATTGTTATACAAGAATGTAATAAGATTTTAGTTTATGTAATTAGTAACCGTTTCCCGTGTGGCTTAATTTTAGCCATATTTTAATAATACCATGTACTCTGCGCGTTGTGCTATTATTCATAAGTAAAAACCATGAACCAATGTTTCCAAACATTATATATACTCCGGTTTCACCCACAATCCCCTAAAACATGTGGCAGGTTAATTGAATAATCGAAATTCTCCTTTGGTGTGAATGTGTGAGTGAATCTTGCCCTGCGATGGACTGGCGACCTGTCCAGAGTGTACCCCTGGCTCTCGCTCAATGTCCACCCCAAATAAAGGAATAAACTGGTTTGAAAGTGTGTGTAGCTTACTAAAAATCAAGTTTCTCCTCATTTATATAATTTAATAATTGACTTCATTGGTGCCTCTAAGAAATACAACAAAATTCCCTTTTTTTTATTTATTTGTTAATCCCTGCTGTTCTGTTAAAGTCTGGGTACAACAGGTCGGCACCCTGGGCTCTCCCAATTCCATGTATTGAAATTTTCTCTTTTTGAGCTATGAGTTCACTTTGATTGTGCCCTCCGGATTGTGGAAACAAATCCATTTACATATTTCTGACCAGGCTGAATCTAATGCAAATTAAAAATAAAGTAAAATTTACTTGCTAACTGATCACTTTAGATACAAAGATATGTCCCCTCTTGACAATAACCGCCACTGATGTGATTAATCAATTCACATTAATGTTTGCTTTGATGAGTTCTGAAATTTATTAATTTGATCACTTAGTAATAAATGTATTTGTTCACCTTCACCAAAGATCTCAGCATTTTGTGACTCCTTTAAGAGTGCCCCAGTCATGAGGAATGGTGCACAGAGGGCTTTCTCTATGAAATGCTCAATGTTGGTGTGATGCCAGATTATCAGCCCGAATTACTCTCCTCAGAGTTTTGATGTGTTCATTGGAGAGGAAGAGGTGAAACTGTAGATGGCAAGAAGCGTGTAATAAGTACTTTGAAGCATTTTTATGCAGTTCGAATAGATGACCCCACATACTAGGGGCTGTTTTGAGTCTTTCCGGCACAGACATGGTTTAATAATCTCTGCCGCTCTCCCTGCAGGAAAGACTTTCTCTTCAAAAAATTCCTCTACTGGGCCATTGCTTGATTGTATCTTTGAGCTCTGAGACAGACCTCAGTAATCCACCACTGACCTCTGGTCAGTTGGAAAGCCTTGTAATGGAGGTGGGGATTCACAAAGTTCTGGTCAGAGTTAATCAAGTAGAATGGCCATAAATGCCCGGAGGCCATCAGACACACTCAGACTTTTTCAGACTCTCAAAGAGCCCATGAAATTCCCAATTCAGTGTAAATATGGGCAACAGCCTGGATTCAGAGCTTCTCAAGTGGAATTTTACCAAAACACTGGCTTTGTTCTGTTCATTGTTGTGTATATATAAATGTTCTCTTTTACATTTTTCAAAAAATTATGTCCATCCATGCCTGAGCTTGTAGTGTTTCTCCACCGAATAGCATGGTTCAGTTTGGCATGCCTTTTGGTACCATTTTTGATGAAGTTCCATAAATTCAAAGAATAAAGCTGACTATTTTCTCACCCCAATTTACTTAAATAATGATAATTATCTTAATATACATTTTCTCAGTAAGACGACACAGACAGGTCCATATAAGAGATCAATAATGTTTATGATGTGATATGGTGCGTGACACATATGCATTTTGGGACACTACGGTAGTTTGGTTTTGGAATCATTGTGAGAGATATGCGAAAAACAAGAAAACAAAAATGACACACAACAGTTGTCTGGACATGGTTTTCATCTGTATTGTATTTGGCATGTTCTGATAGTACAAAAAGTAGTTTAAACCAATTACACAATAAATAGATTATTGTGATATTGTTTTTGCCCATATTGCTCATCCCTACTTGAAAGTTCAGTGAAATAGTTGGAAAACCAAACTGAACCAATCTGTTCGATTAAAAAGCTGTTGTACAGCATCTTAGGGGTCATAGGGTCTTTTGGTACATGTGCCATTTCACATTGAACAAAACGCAGGGGGTGCACCATTTACTGCCATTCATGCAAAAATTTGTCAAGCAACCGAATTCTTATTTGTAATTTATTTTGGTAGCAAAGTGGCTTTGTGGGTAGCAGCCTTGCAATTATAAAGTTGCTTGTTCAAGGGCATTTTGCAAGTTTGAATACTGGTTTAATGTGGTTCTGCTTCGGATTGGCAACTTGTCTAGGGTGTACTCGATTATCAGCCAATGTGAGGTAAAAATAAGAGATCCGCGTATGCCCTTATTGGGTATCTGAGAAAAATGCACGTGTGGAAGATTCCATTGGGGTCCTGGTTCGTAGTCTCTGGTATAACCAGACAACTTTGCTGACTTCAAATTAATAAAGACAATAGAGGAAAGATTTTGAACTACACAATTATATGCAAGTCATATGAAGTAGTGCTAAAGAGATATCAGTATGTAATTGCTTGCTTAATTTTTTTACATTATTAAAAATAAAATAGAAAGTAATCACATAAGATCGAGTAATTTTCTTAATTATTCAAGCTTATTTATTTTATAAACCCCTTTTGGACATTTTCTGGAATAAAAGTCTTTATAAATGTTGTACTATACAAACTGATTGTACATCATTTTTAGTGACAATGCTAAGTGCATAATCAAAAAATTGAGATATGAAGCTGAACATGAAACCAACAAAGAATGCTGTGTATTTAATCAACAATAATGATGAATAAATTTAGAATTTTTGTTTTTTAAATGGTCAATATTTTATTATTTTTGTTTTGGGGTTGATTTTTTTTTTCTTTATCAATTTATTTTTGTTAGCTTTAGCTGAAATTATTTTTTTACTAAATTTTATTTAGTAACTTTACATATGCACATTTTCTGTCCAATACTTTCTTGTCATAATTCCAACCTGCTAAATATGTTGAGGTTGCACTTGCACATAATAATCAGATGCCTGTGTAGTAATGTAGAAAGTAGCCAGGCAGTCTGAGTGTGCCTTTGTGTGTTTCCAGTCTCCTTTTATTCTTTTCCCTCCTTTTCTCTCCCATAGTCTTCTGGACATCAGTTGTGCTCTTGTTCTGTGGCAGATGAAAATGTGGGTCAGTCTCTCTCTCCCTTGCATTCCAGTGAAAGATACTGAAAGGGAGGTTACACACTCGACTGACAGCAGGCCCGTCCTCTCAAATGTGCCCCGACACACACATTCCAGAGCAGTGTGGGGTGGCCGACAGCGGCGCAGCCATCTGTCGGATCAGCAGTGGGTTCTGTGTGCATGTTTCGGCATGTTTCTGCTTTCCGGTGGAAAGATACATCCCTGCAGCACTTGTGTTTTTCTTCCTAGAAGCTCAAGGGTTGTTCTGATTAATCTTGGTAAAGGTTTGCGTAGCTGCTTTTTATTACAGTTTTTTTCTATGTTATGCTGAAAGCTGCTCTGTTTTGGACTCTCTGTTGCCATCTATGCAATAAACGAGGTATTGCAGCTTCATGTGCTAGGATACGCTGTGCTGCATGTTGTCAAGAAATCTTGTTTGAAAGACACTAGATTCCATTAATGATTTGCTGATTTCAGATTCTGAATTAATGATCACCTTTAAACTGATCTTTAACTTCCCTTTTTAACTCCAGCTTGCACTTATTATCACTGAAATGAAAATATTACACGCCTAAATTTCTGAAAAGTGCAGAGATAAAGTAATTTCAACTAGAAGGCTAGGCTTTGATATTGGCTTGTAAAAGTGCAGTTTAGAACTATTTTGTCAATAAATTTTCTTTAGCTGAGCCATAGATTTTTAAAATCAGTTGCTTGGGTAAACAATCTGGTTGTTGGGGTGAAATCAACAACAAGGAAATCAATTCTAAATCCCAAATTGGTTACTTGTTCAGTTGTTCAGGGGGGGGGGTGAATAAGCCAACCCCCTTTTTTCTATTTTTCTATCATTTACCAAAGTTGACGTTTCAGAAATGTTGGTATCTAGGATCAACAGGTTTTTAGGGATCTGTCATTAATGTTATGATAAGCGTGAACAAACCCTTGTTTCTTTATGATATTTTTTTCTTGAATATATTTCGTTCAAAGTTTCACTCTGTGTTAAGTCAATGGAAAATGTAACTGTTTTAGTGGTTAACAGAGTGTTCACCACAACAGTCTGCTGGATGGCAGTTAAAGTGTTCACTCCTTTCAGAGTAAAATTAATTCTGCTTTTACTACAATTTCAGACACATCAATATTTCCATCTGTAAAACTATCTGATTACAAAAAAATGTGGAAATACATAGTTTGTATATCCATGAGGCTCACACAGAAAATACCTTACTTAACCAAACATAACTTACTTAACCCAGACTAACCATCAACAGATGTCAGACCACAAAGAGTTTCACTTTTATGGTGATCAGAAAAAAAAGAAAGCCTATAAATGGTGATATCCACACAACAATTTTAACGCATTCCCTCTTTATTTTTCTATACAAGTGTGGTTTGCATCCACACTTTTTCAGTCATCGTTGTTCTTATCTGCTTCTTTATTTTTAGTTCTGATTCCAGCCCACAGTCTCTTCCCAGTGGACTTCAGTTAAACAGAGTGCAGTGTTCAGTTTCACCACTCTTAAAACAACCCTGTATTTGTTAAACTGAAGGGAGAGATTTTAACAATACATTTATTCCACGAAAAAGTTCTGTTTCACTTGTGGTATTTATTATAAGCACTGACATGTTTATCTGTGAAATATTCTGGGCCTCATTATTTCTTTTTGTGTATTTTCAGCACAATTTTAATGACCTGAGTGGTTCTGTGTCTCTGGCCTGGGTAGGAGATGGCACAGGGGTGAGTCATCAACATTCACAAAAAGTATATATATATATATATACACCACTTTACTTTCTAACTCTCCACCTTACTTCCTGTCACCTTCTACTGCCTTGGGTTAATAAAAAATCTGTAAAGTCGAAAAATTGAGGGTAGAAGTGAGAAAAAAGCGTCACTGATTCTGTCCAGTCAGTTTTCCTCATTTGGGTTTCCTCAGCTCTGAGGGCATCCAGCATCA
>SRMA01025415.1:151519-419008 GCA_007224835.1 Danionella cerebrum | reverse complement strand
AATCACAACAGACTTGTGAATCCAGGCTTGGCCATCTGACCAATCAGGACAGACTTATAAATCCAGGCTTGGCCATCTGACTAATCACAACAGACTTGTAAATCCAGGCATGGTCATCTGACCAATCAGAACAGACTTGTTATTCCAAGCTTGGCCATCTGACCAATCACAACAGACTTGTGAATCCAGGCTTGGCCATCTGACCAATCAGGACAGACTTATAAATCCAGGCTTGGCCATCTGACTAATCAAAACAGACTTGTAAATACAGGCGTGGTCATCTGACCAATCAGAACAGACTTGTTATTCCAGGCTTGGCCATCTGACCAATCACAACAGACTTGTGAATCCAGGCCTGGCCATCTGACCAGTTACAGCAGACTTGTGATTCCAGGCTCAATCATCTGACCAATCAGAACACACTTGTAACTCCAGGCTTGTCCATCTGACTTATAACAAAGGACTTGTGAATCAAGACTCAGTCATCTGACCAATCACAACAGACTTGTGAATCCAGTCTTGGCCATCTGACCAATCAGGACAGACTTATAAATCCAGGCTTGGCCATCTGACTAATCACAACAGACTTGTAAATCCAGGCATGGTCATCTGACCAATCAGAACAGACTTGTTATTCCAGGTTTGGCCATCTGACCAATCACAACAGACTTGTGAATCCAGGCTTGGCCATCTGACCAATCAGGACAGACTTATAAATCCAGGCTTGGCCATCTGACTAATCACAACGGACTTGTAAATCCAGGCACGGTCATCTGACCAATCAGAACAGACTTGTTATTCCAGGCTTGGCCATCTGACCAATCGGGACAGACTTATAAATCCAGGCTCGGTCATCTGACCTATCAGAACAGACTTGTTATTCCAGGCTTGGCCATCTGACCAATCACAACAGACTTGTGAATCCAGGCTTGGCCATCTGACCAGTTACAGCAGACTTGTGATTCCAGGCTCAATCATCTGACCAATCAGAACACACTTGTAACTCCAGGCTTGGCCATCTGACTTATAACAAAGGACTTGTGAATCAAGACTCAGTCATCTGACCAATCGCAACAGACTTGTGAATCAAGACTCAGTCATCTGACCAATCACAACAGACTTGTGAATCAAGACTCAGTCATCTGACCAATCACAACAGACTTGTGAATCAAGACTCAGTCATCTGACCAATCACAACAGACTTGTGAATCCAGGCTTGACCACCCAACGAATCATAACCGCCTTCTAAATGTAGACCAGTATGTTTGACAAGTTACAACTGACTTGCTCTTGGTAAAGCAAAGCCGATGCTGCAGTGTACATTATATTTTATAATAAAACCTTTCTTCTTTTTAAGGGTTCTGCGCGCATGATTCATGTGTCTGTGGATCAGGGGGAGACATGGGATATGGCACAGCTCCCAACTGTTGGCCATGAACAGTTCTACTCTATTTTATCAGCAAACAACGATATGGTCTTCATGCATGTGGATGAACCTGGAGGTATATATATATTATTCATAAAATGGCACGTCCTTTACATTAAAATGCTTATACACAGCTTTATATTTGATTTTCTCACCGATGATTACAGAAATGAATCACAATAAAAATTTCATTTAATCTGCATGTCAATTGTTGGATATTGCAGCCGATATGATTAGATGTTTTTGTGGTTCTCTTGCTGTCACAAGCATGATTCTGTCTCCGTTTAGACTCTGGTATTGGGACCATATATGTGTCAGATGACAGAGGCATAGTGTTTTCCAAGTCTCTGGACCGGCATCTTTACACGACAACAGGGGGCGACACCGACTTCACCAACATCACGTCTCTGAGAGGCGTTTATATGACCAGTGTGCTCGCAGAAGGTGTGCTTTTAATCGAGTTTATCATTTGTAGTTTATCATTTCAGTTCTGTTGCTAAACCACTTAGAAACGTTTAGTGAAGCATTCCTGTCTGAAAAGGGAAGATCCTAATAAACAGCAGAACAACGGAATGTCTATCATTTAATTTCAGTGATTTATAGTCCAACTTTGGGTCATTTCTTTCAACCATCTTTAAAGAGCTCCTCAAGTTTCCTAATGTTTTC
Source organism: Danionella cerebrum (assembly GCA_007224835.1). Lineage (NCBI taxonomy): Eukaryota > Metazoa > Chordata > Actinopteri > Cypriniformes > Danionidae > Danionella > Danionella cerebrum. The sequence continues at coordinate 416,916 of SRMA01025415.1, read as the reverse complement.
CATCTACAGACGGCTCAGTGCAGACCGTGATCACATTTAATCAAGGTGGAGAGTGGAGACCACTGCTAAAGCCTTGGAATGGGGTGTGTGACTCCACAGCTAAACACCCAGACAAGGTGAGTCACAGGGGAGTTTCTTGGGACTAAAAACATTCAGGACTCGGCCAGTTTATATATGTTTAGAGGATCCTTGCAAGGAATAAAAGCTCAATCTTCTCTATACTTTCTTGAGCCACAATTCTGCCAATGTTTACTTCAGAATGCGTGAAAATGTATAACTACCGACTTAACATTTTTCATTTAAGTTCTAAAACAAGATGAAGCACTGATTACATAATGGAGAGATGAAGGCAAAAATAAATGTATGACTATTTTGATTGAAGTTTAGTCTCATTTACAATTTTTTTACATGTGAGAGTGTAAATGATTTGTGATTTTATTTATTTTTTTTGTTTGTTTATAGCCAAGACAACAGCACAGGTTGTTTTATGGCTGAATGTTGTATTTGGTATAAACAAATAGTCTAAATATTGGGAAAAAAATATTTCCTCAATTATTCAGTTTTTAAAATAAAATGTAATAGTCTGAGAGGATTTCTTTCCCTGTATACAAGGGTGAAGTTTGTCGTTGTGTTGATACCAGTTAATGGACCATGTTGCTGTCTGTGGTTACTGGTTGATCACGGAACACTTGTGTTTTTCCTCATGCAGTGTTAAAACTTAATTTTTAAAAAGCTATGATTGGACTGCCACCTGTTGGTTTGGTAGAGTCATTACAGCGTTTCAGGGGTTTTTTGTACGTGATGCAAGAAACCCATTTTCAAAAATACCTGGGTATGTGAGAGGAAAAGGTGCTTTAGCACGCTGTCTGCCCGGTCTCCTTCACTGTTGCCAGTTCACCACAGGAGCCCACCTCTGCCTTGAAATAGACTTAATGTTAGTGTGTAAATGTAAAAAAGGTGTACTAAAAACTTGTCTACATCAACAATCATCAATTTTTGAAGCATGTTTCTAGAGCTGGTAATAAAAAAAAATCAACACAAAACATGAAAACATTTTCAGTGTTTGTTTTTATTGTTGCAACATCTCATAGATGTCAAAAGATAAAGCACATTTGTATTTACAACCTCCCAATGAGATTTTAAATATAATTGTTGTAATTTCTGGTGGAATTGATATAAATGTTTGGTTTCTTGTGTCCCCTGCAGTGCAGCCTGCACCTCCATGCCTCCTATAGCATTTCGATGAAACTGAATGTCCCCATGCAACCACTCACAGAGACCAATGCTGTGGGCATCATCTTGGCACATGGTGAATAAAATAAGTTCTCTTTAAATAGCATCTATGACCTTCAAATTGTTTTCAAATGAATCTATTGAAAGTTTTGGTTTCTCACTGTATGCATTATATACACTCTATACACTCTCTGGATATTCTAGACATTCATAAAATGCATTTTTTTTTCTCTCACTCTCAGGCAGTGTTGGTGGCGCCGTCTCTGTTCTTTCTCCAGATGTGTATGTGTCAGATGATGGAGGGTACTCATGGTTCCTAGCACTGAAAGGCCCCCATCACTATGCTATCCTGGATTCAGGAGGACTGCTGGTGGCAGTGGAACACAACCCCACTCACCCTGTTTCACAGATCAAGTGAGTTACAAGCAGTCTTGGGCAATTTACTTCAGAGATGTAATTACTTTACTAATTACTTGTTTTAAAAGTAATCCAGTTACTCTTTTGATTTTTTTTATTTGTAAGGTAACATGTTACATTACTAGTTAAATTATCAATAATAATACAAACAAATAATTGGCTCATTCATGTGATTTTGTTTTTTAATTTATTTATTTATTTTTTTTTTTTATTCTGGAAATGATCACCATTTTGTGAATGAGGGTACTAGGAGCTTTCTTTGGCTGTCTTCTTTAATTTGTTCAGATGACACAGTTAATCTGTTTGCTGTTAGTTATTTTTTTTATCAATCATTTGTATAGAATAAAAAAAATAGGTGTATAGAAAATAATGAACTTTATTTTGCTCTTTCAAACATCAATACAGGTCTTCAAAATTGTATGCTTTTATTAATCTAATTTATTAACAAGTAATCCAGCACTTGTTAATCTCTCTTTCTCTGTCTCTCTCTCTGTGTCTGTCTCTCTACTCGAATCAGAGTTGCTTGGTAATTATTAAAACAGTTCTTGTACACAGTGAGAGTTGTTTACCGTTCTTCTCCCATCTTTGTCGTATTTGTCAGCGAAATGTCCCCCAAGGCTGACTGTACCTCTAGTGCTGACAGAGGAATCTCCGCTCTTTGGCCAGAGTGTAACACAAGAAGTCCCGCCCCCTTTACACTTTATCACGTGCTGATTGGATATTAACACAGGGAAAAGTTCATTGATTGGACATTTGCTCCAGAAATGCACTCCCCCTCCCCCAAGCACCTACTCCAGTCCAGACTGACACTGACAAAGCTGTTTTATAACGTTGAATTATAAATATGCGCTTTCTCTAAGCAACTCAGTAACACATAGTTACTTGGTCAGTAACTGTAATCTGTAAAATTATAACGCATTTAATTACTGCATTTCTAAAAAAGTAATCTAATTGCAGTAACTAAAAACTGTGATAAATACAAGTTAACAATATGTGCTCTACATGCCTATAGTGTTTTAATTCTGCTTCAGAAATGTTCAGTTTTCTGTTGTTTGTTTATTGGGTCAAAATAAAACATTTGGGAACATGTAAAAGCAAACACAAGTACAACGTAGACTCCAATGGAAATCAATTGCGTTCAATTTAAGTGTTAATTTAGCAGAACGAAACCTAGCCTGGATTTCACTGCTGCATCAAATTAATAGAAGATATTAAAGGAATAGAAATACACAGAAATTAATTTTAATCTAAAAAAACTGCTGAATAATTCTTGTTTGGGGACCCTGATCATTTAGTGTTTTCGCCAGGTTCTCCACTGATGAAGGACAGTGTTGGCACGTTCACAACTTCACAGATGAGCCTATTTATTTCACTGGGCTGGCGTCTGAGCCTGGTGCCCGCTCCATGAATGTGAGCCTGTGGGGCTACAGAGACACAGTCATGAACCAGTACTGGGTCTCCATCACCATTGACTTCAGGCGGCTCATCTCCCGAGACTGTGAGGGCCAGTTAGAAAATTCTTTTTTTTGAGTGAATCATGTACTTAATGGCAATAAATTAATTGGTTTCGACATTCTGCTCCCTCTGCAGGCCAGGAGAGCGATTACATCCAGTGGCTTGCTCATTCCAGTGACATAAGCAGCCCTACTGACGGATGCATCCTGGGATACAAGGAGAGATTTCTACGCTTGAGGAAAGACTCTGTCTGCTGGAACGGGCGTGACTATTCAGTCACCAAAGAGCCAACCACTTGTCCCTGCACACTGAGCGACTTTCAGTGGTAAAGTCACACAGAATGATTGAAAAAGACTGAGGAAAGAACACAGATCTTCATTTATGTTATAAATGCTTGTCTGCAGTGATTTTGGGTTTTACCATGAGGATAACAGCTCTGTGTGTGTGGAGCAGCCTGATCTGATTGGTCATTCTCTGGAGTTCTGTCTACATGGGCGCAAAGAGCAGCTACAGACCAGCGGGTAAAGGATTCCTAATTTTTTAATGGTTTTACGATTGCGTCCCTTCAACTGGGCCTCATAGTGGCTTGCTCAGGGGTTGGCTAATGACTTTCTGTTTGCTGAAAACTTTTAAAACCATTTCAGCGCACGACTGCTCTTTTATTTGCTTGCAAATCTTTGAATAAAACCAATGTGGTCTGATTTTACTTATTGTTTATTAGCTTATACAGTACAAAAAAATAATTTAATGACATTTTTTATAAATGTAATCAGGAAAAAACTGAGAAATTGGTAATAGTTGATTGAAAAGAGCATCTTTCTTGATTGACACTAGAAATTATATGAGGAATGAACCTGACGTATGATTTAAACTGTTGGAGTAAACACTTTATGTTTTCAAGAACATTCATACCTTCACTGAGAACTAGAGAACTGAGAACTTTTTCCAAGTTCATTTTACTTCATCAGTATTAGTCATGCACATATGCACATGCAAACGTTAAAGTAAAAAAATATATATTGGACTTTAACAATCAAGTTACTGTGTTTATAGTTATAGGAAAATTGCCGGGGATCACTGTAAAGGAGGAATGACGCCAGAACGAAAGGAGATTGATCTGAGTAAGAAATGCGTCAGTAATTTGCTCCGAACAGAGCAACTGGTAAGTGTAACGCACTTTAAAAATCATGTCATTTTTGCAAAAATTTTACAACTATTGTGAAATATTTTTACAATTTAGAATAAATGCTTGCTATGAATTTTTAAATAAGATTTATACATTATTAAATCTATGCGAGTTGACTCTTATTTGATCACCTGTAATAAAAGGTTTTTTTGAACTATATTTTTCCTCATGGGTTTTTCAGAGTAAACAATTCAATTCAGGTCCTATAATTGCTGTGGTCATCGCTGTCCTGCTGATCAGCTCTGTCGCAGGGGTTCTTTTCATCAAAAAATATGTCTGTGGAGGAAGGTTCGTGCATCATTTTTTATATAAATATATATAAATTTAACAAACATCCTGTTACTACGTGGGTTGTGTGTCCCTGCCCTCCTGTGTCCTTTTGTGTGTTTTTTTTTAACACAAATTTAACACATTTATACAAAAATAATAAGAAACCCCTGGCTTCATCAGGCTCTGATTGACTGGCTGATGTGCACAGCTCATGATGGCATGCCACAGAACCTGATTCCCCCAACAGAACCATAATATAAATCATAATGGCAATAATGTGAACAATTAATATGAGATGTGAATATAATATGTTAACATTAATATGAACAATAATGAAAATAAACAACACATAAACATTTTTTCACTCATCCACACATTAAATTGAATACTGTTCAAGTTATATATTTCATTTTAACAAACCCAGAAATGGTGCCATCAGTGCCATCTAGTGGTTAAAAGAAGGGTAAACCCTTTAAAGTACAAGACCCGTGACATGGCTTGTGTTTTTCAAAGTACTGGTATAAAAAAGCACTATGGATCTAAGTGTTGAGAGCAGTGTATAAAGCTTAGGAAATGTTTTCCTGTTTTAGGACAATGTTCAGACCTTGGGTTTGTCACTTTTGATTTTTGTTATAAAACATAAAAACTGTTCATTCTCTCTTTTTTTATTTTTGCATTTAAAAAATCACAATTTAATGCTATGTGGGATTATTGTGTAATGCAATGAAAATATTTGTAAAAAAAAAAAAAGAACCAGGGGTTTTACAAAAAAAATAATCAAGCATTGCCACACAAAAAAAACAGTTTTAAAGGTAATTTATTAAAGCAAATTGTAAAGTAGTAAAAAATGTTCAAAAAGACTCAGTTCTTCCAATGGTTAATACTGTTTTCTATGAAACAGTGCTTTGAGAATATTGTAAAGTCCCATTTTTTGAAGCAATCATTGACAATACATTTGAGCAATGTATTTTATTTTTATTTTTTATTTTAATTCTTAACACTATTGTCTTGTAGATTCCTGGTGCACAGATATTCAGTTTTACAGCAGCATGCTGAAGCAAATGGGATTGATGGTGTAGATGACCTGGAAACACTGGAGGCTGGCAAGACACACTACCATGATGACTCAGATGAGGTACATACTCCTTTTTTGTTTTCCATTATTTCATTATCTCTTTATCTGTTCGAGTGCATGTTCACAACAGCCTAGTGCTTAAGATTTCTAGGTTGAGGTCTCCTCACATTTGCCTGTAAGTCATGTATGAAATTTTGAGACTTGCTACAAAGCAAAGAGTGCCAACCATAACATTAATGCTTGGCCGAAAAGTGAAATGTCATATCAGCAGCACAGTGTGTGAATGTCACCCCATGCAGATGCAACCATTATGAGCCCACCCACTGGATAGCATAATTTAAATATTTTACTATGTAATTTGTCTAAAATACCACACTCTGCTTATACAATACTGGTGTCTTAAAAATTTACATTTGCTTTGTAATTTAAAAAAATATTTTGAATTCTATGATTGAACAGGAAGTTACATCTCAAAATGAAATTAAATAAGGCAGCACAGCAGAGGGTCTTCCCTTTTTTAGCTCTGGACCCTGAAAGAGACACACAGAAGCTCTCTCTGGGTCTTGCCCTCCCACCTTCTTTTGCAATGGCTTGACTTGCTGTAGCACACAGAGACAAAGAAGGTGTTATAACCATATCTGTCTATGGGACGACCCATGAAAGGAGGAGTAAGAACTTGATAGACATTGGAGATACAGCACAGCTATAAATCAAGAGATTACAGAAAGGTAACTACCGGCCATGACTCCTCTGAGTTTCAACTGCTGTCAGTTGACCATAAATGGTCTTGAGGTTACAAAAGTTTGCAAAATTTTCAACTGGAACTTTAGCTGGGGATTTCCAAGAACCTGCAAAAAGAATTACGTTAATCACCTCTGACCACAGAGTCTCCGCCAGAGGTGAGGGCCACTTGAAGCAACACTAAAAAGGTTGTCGGTTTTGAACGCAACTTAGAAAAGTTCATTTTAATCTTTATTGGGTGACTGCTGTTTTCTTTTTAAAATGTTATATATAATAACCTATTAAAATAAATGTAATTGATGATAAACATTTTCTACTAAATATTTGAATATAAGATTTTAAGACTTATCTTTACTTAACCTAATCCGAGAATAATAATTAATTCCTTTTGAGTTAAAAAGATACAAATAGAACTACCAATCATTGCAGGTTCCGCCACATAAAGGAGTTTTGTACGAACAAGTCATAAAACGATTCATTAATTCTACGTAATTTAAAGTAATAAAAGTATATTAAAAAATAATTAAATGTTTTTTTGTTTTTTTTTTACTTTGTGTTTAAACCTGTTGTCGAAGAATTAAAATTAACTTTTCAAAATGATGATATAGGCTCTTTAAGTAATTGCTTAGGGAAGATTTGACGTAACTTGAGAACAATAAATAATAAGGTTAAAGATGCTAGAGTTACAAAGGATGCACCATAAAACAATCTTAGCATATAAAACCAGATGGATGGTTTGCACTTAACTATTAAATAATTTTCAATACATTCTTACAGAACTGATTTACTTCATAAGGCTACAGTAGGTCATCAGGTATTTAAAAAAAACTAAAAACTGCTACATTATTGTTAAAATGTAAAATATAATGCATAGAAAACTAACTTTTGGATGTTGAATTTAATTACAGCATTAAATAGGAATCTGAAAAAATTTGTTTTCATCTGCAGGACCTTCTGGAGTGACAGGGACATGGGTCAGAAGAAGAAAGAAGCCATGGAGAGAAACCACAGACTGTATTCTGCCGTGTGACCCTTTTCAGGCTTGATGGGGATCATTTGTTCATCAACTCAAGCAAAGTTGAACCAAAAGAACAGGAATTGATGGAAACACATGAAGCGCATGAAAGCTACTGCTGAAGGATTTAAATTTTTCACAATTTTTCGTTTTCCTTCTAAATTTGGCTTCAGTTGGAAGTTGCTGTATTTGGAATGATTGTTTCATTGCTGATTTCGTGTATCAGGTTTTAAACTTCACCAAAGGATTCCCAGCTTCCCTTTCAACATTAGGAAACTCTGGGTTCAGTCTGCTTTTTGAAATCAAGTGAACATAGTTTGTTTAGAACTTATCTTTGAGAATTTGAAACTTACAAGAATGAGTCATTTGTAAGGATTCTCTTTTAAAATGTCTACAGACCAGAACTTTGATAGTAGTTACGGAGTCAATCAGTGCGGTTCTCTTGCTTGCACACAGTATTTCTCGAACCTGTCTTCCATTTCAGTATTAGCTATGCTGTTTTCTTTTTGGTACAGTGTCATTTGATGCAAGGACGATTTGAGAAAAGGCACATTGCGTGGTTTTCAATCAGCTTAAAAATATGCTGCATCTTATATAGGGAATAAATGGTTGAGCTAAACATAATAACAATGTGCTCAGTATTGACAACATGTTTAAAGCTAACTCTGGCATTAATCATGATTTTGTTTTCATACCATTCCTTTTTCTGGATGTTGACTATGTTACAAGCATCTAATGAACGGTTTTAAAACGTGTTGGAATCATATTGACTTGCGTTCATAAATAAGCTAATTTGTAGTCCATAAGCTGATTTGAGAGCTTTCTTTTTGCACAGATTCTTAATAGATACCTCAGGGTTTATAGATGACAACGGATCACACTTTCCATTGATGGTTTTGCATGTTGAAAGAGGGATCCTAAAACTTCAGATGTAAGACCAAGTTTAAAATGCTGTACCAGTAAATGTGACTGCCAAGAGTAATAATAAAACAAATCTTCTTGAGACTGGTTTCTCGCATTAATAATTTGAAACACCTGTTGTTTGTGTAACTGAAATCACATTTTTTTGATGTAAACTTTGAGAGAATCATTATATTAATATTTATGCTAAATAAATGTTAGCCTGTTTGGAAAAAACATTAATACCTAATACGTCACAGTGACTCATGTAATGATGTTTGATCTCTGTGGGGAAGTAGAAGATATGTGTGCCGACTGGTTGGCGCTCTCTTACTCTCCAGACATACATAGAGCAAAGCTGGAGCAGCACACACAAAGATTGGTAATTAATGCTATTTTTTATCTGTTTTGCAATAAAATAAATTGTCCATGTTACTGTGTTCATACTCCTTGCCACAAGAGTCATAGAAATATCAATGTCTTTTTCATATTAATAACACCAAAAAGAGTTTATATAGCTGCACACTCCCTTCGAAATTAATGAACATATCGAAAATAGTTGCAAATGTAACACTGAATGGGAGTTCTTTTTTTTCTGACTCTTTTGGGTAACTGGTGAACACCAACGAAAGATTGGTTGAAGATGAGAAATCAACCCAAAAAGGCTTAACTCCACAGTTTCTGATTATTAACATATCAAGAATCACAATTGTTAAAGGGGGATACTCTCAAAGGCATCCATCACTTTCTGGGCAAATTTTTCCATTGAACTAGGTAGATGTGAGTGAACACAGCACTAAGCAAACTGGTTCTTTAGAATGAACTAAATCCCATGGTGAAATTGTGATGTTCATGGAATGGAAATTTAATCTTGTGAAATCTAAGATGTAAGTACTATTAAATAAAAGAGTAATGTATACTAATTATATTTAGTCAGCTACGGAAATAGTCCTACTGCACCCTGTTCATATAATTCATATCTGTACATATTACCCCTAACCCATCTGTAAATATTATCAATAGTTTAACTACATTCATATATATATTTTAGTTTATAATACATACACACATTTGTGTATCCTGTGCTTTACTGCTATCGCGCTTCTGGTTAGACTCATTTACATTTACATTACATTTATGCATTTGGCAGACGCTTTTTTCCAAAGCGACTTACATTTGAATGAACATTTTTTTTCCTTTCCCTGGGATTTGAAACCACAATCTTTGTGTTGCTAGCGCAATGCTCTACCAACTGAGCCTCAGGAAAGCTCAAACAAAGTTAAATCGATTTTAAATTGTCTGTGGTGGAATACAACTTTATAAAAGAATGTGTGATTTTGACAATCACTAATGTAGTTTATACATTGGTCTTATTTATATTTCCTGGTTACATAATGCAGTGCCCCAATCCCACTGCTCAAGAAGCTGTAAAAATGGCAGAAGTAAGGATATTTGAGTACAAATCACACCCACACTAGGTAGTATGCGCTTCATTGCATGTCAGGAAGGATTTCCTTGATCATAAGAAGTTGCCTACTTCATCATTTCAAGTGCACAGAATGACACAAGTATTTGGTCAACCATTTTTAATAAACACATGAGGGATGATTACTTTATTGTAAACGTAAGCCACAGGAGTGTATGGAGTCTGCTGCATATTTGAATCAGTTTTACGAAGCAAAGTAAATAAATGTATAATGGAAATGTCTATGTTGTAGAAAGCTACTGTACCAGAAACAGATACTGCACCCTGGACAGGTCGCCAGTCCATCGCGGTGCAAGATTCCCTTACAAATTCATTCATAAGGGGAATTTAGATTATTAAATTAACCTAACTGCATGTTTTTGGGAGAAGCAAGCACGGGGAGAAAATGCAAGCTTCTAACTGGAAGGATGGTATGCTTAACTGCACTGCGCCATCGTGCTACTCACCATATATTATATTTAGTAATTTTTGCTGTAATCTATTCTTTATTGCAGTTAATTTTTATGTATATATTATTTTTGTTACATTTTTATGTATGCAATATAATATGCAATAATATGATATAATTATATGTAGCATAATATGCAAAAATAAGCAATTTCCCCACTGCGGGCTCTTTATTATTATTCATTTTTGCTTAGCCTAATCTATTGCTTATTGCAGTTAATTTTTTAATGTATGTATTATTTTTACTTTTTTATACATTTGCATTTATATATGCAATATAATATGCATTGATATTATATAATTATATGTAGTATAATATGCAACAATCTGCAATTTCCCCACTGTGGGACAAAAAGGGGTTCTTTATAATTATTGTTTGTTCTGTCTAATCTATTGTTTTTTGCAGTTAATTTTTTATGTATATGCAATTTCCCCACTGCGGGCCAAAAAAGGGTTCTTTGTTATTATTGTTTGCTCTGTCTTTCACAGCTCTGTCTGTCACAACTCCTCTGATCAGATCATCTTTAGGTCAGCAGGTCTGCTGTGGAGGGGGCGTGGTATGTGTCTCACGGGAGGGGCGTGTGAGCTCCTGTAATCTTGCTTTCTTTCGCCGTTCGCCATTTTGACTCCTAGTCGGGACGAGTCGTGTGATTGGGCTCTAGGCGCCGCTATCGGAGCCAATCAGCGGTGAATCGGGCGGCGGCGCAGTTGGTGAGTGAGCGCGGCGTCTGGGAGGGGATGGGACTCGGTCGGTGAGCTAGGGATTGGTGTGTGAGCGACCAACCAAATGACTAAATACATTATAAACAGGAATAGTACGGATTGTTTACGAATGTCCAACGTGTGGACAGTGAACCATGTGCGAGGCTCAATGTGTGGTTTCAGCGATAAACAATGAGCTTAGACGGTTTTATGAAGCAGAGCGTGTCGTTTGTTAGGCCTGCTTTAGCGCCTCTATTATATATCACTCTCCTGCTTTTTGCCGTGTTTAACTGCCCATATAACGGTATATACGTTTGTTTGGCGATCAGATTTTATGCTTAGTTTGTTGCCTGTATTTAAAGGATGTTTCTCTCCGAAACTTGGCTTTAACGCGTCCAGGTCGACGCGCTAATGTAACGTTAATGCCAGCAATGCTGGACAAAGAAAGCGCAAAAGAGCAACCATGTTTTTTCCCTTCAAATTTAGCTCAGTGAAACACGAGAACTACAATTTAATGCGGAAATGCTTAACTTGGAAACGGCGAGAAATGTAATAGCTACGAAAAAATGTACATTATGCTACCGTATTCATAGCGTTATTGATGTGTCCCGCGCCAAAAAAGTCTTTTCCCTACATTTTCTGTCAGGGAGAAAGTATTGTACAGTTAAAGCATGTTTTCTATGATAAATCCAACCACATTTTCAAAAAGCTTTGTCTGAATCAGGAATACATTAATTTGACAGAAAACATTACCCAACATCAAAATAAAGGTCCTTTCCAGCTCTATTCTTCTTTATGGAAATGTTATTTTCGTTGTTTTTTCCCCCTAAACAACAACAGTAAAAAAGTGACAACACCAATTTGATGATCATATTAGCCAAATTCCAGGTTTTCTCACCCAAAAAAGGCATTTTTATTTTTCCATAAAGAACCAAATTACCTTTGCTCTAAACATCCAAGGCAGTCATCACTGTCCAATTGTGGGACTTCTTTGGTATATCTCCTTAAAATGTAATCAATCAGCCTGCTGTCTCCTAACATGATTGTTGTAAGTTATATGTACTGGCTTCCCCACTTGCCCCTGCCTTCTTTATTTTATTTTTGTTTATATTATTTTTTTCATATCTCTACATTTGGTAAACTTGCTTCATTATTCTATTTGTATGGATCATGCAAATGCAATTCTATTTGTAACCTTGTTTGTGTTCTCGAGCAAAAAAAAAAATAATCCAACTAAATAAAAACAAAAAATGTTGAAACTTATATGATAAATATAACTAATAATTATTTATCATCTATTTAAACTTGTACATGTAAAAGGTTAATGAAGCATTTTGAATTCTGTTGTACTACAAGTCCTAAAATTAAAACATTCAGGTAATGTAACACTTGTATTTAAATTGTGCACACTTTCAAACCAGCTTCATACAATGAAATGTACACTTCAAATGTTTATCTACATTAAAAAAAGATTTGGGGGCAATAAAGATCACTAATAAAGCTGAAGGTTTAATAATTGCAGTTTAACAGTTCTTACTTGAACCTTGTTTAATTGGATACAAGCCTAAACATACATATTCACATTAGTGGTCTTGCTGCACCCAATTTAAAGCAAGAAAAGATATTTAAAAAATAAGGTAAGACCTTCAATAAGACCTTAAACAGCGCTTAAAAGTACATTTAGTTTTTCACCATTTCAGTTCATCATTACGTATTAAGCTTTGTCCATTGTATAACATGGTGTTTTGTTTTGCTGAGTGCAGGTTGTACAGATCTAATAAACCAGTGCAAACATGGAGCAGTACACAACCACCACGACAGCTACAGGGGAGCAGATAGTGGTGCAGGCCAGTGGCGGGCAGATCCAACAGCAGGTAAATGCTGACAAAAACACCTTGATGGGGTTTACAGCAGTAAAGATGTGTGAGGAGTTAAGATAGTATCTGCCATCACTGCTGGTTTACATTAGTGGTGAGTCACAATGTGACTGAGGTATTCAGGAGTATCCAATCCAAAAAATATGGCCATAGTGGCATGATCCAGTCTGCAATGCAAGTGCAATTTAGAGGCTATTGAGTGGAGAGCAAGCTTTGAATATACATTATTGTGGCCTAGTGGATAAGGTAATTGACTGGAGATCAAAAGGTCGCCGGTTTGATCCCTAGCCGAAGGTGGAATGAGTGTTGAAACTCCCTCCATCCAGTGACAACCATTACTGTGGGGGTCTTGAACAAGTCAGTAGTTCCCCACAGATCACCCGGTGTGTTTGTTCACTACTGTGTGTGTGCACTTGGATGGGTTAAATGCAGAGCACAAATTCCTTGTATGGGGCACTCCATACTTCGTCCTAATGTCACTTTCACTTCACTTTTAATATTGCCAATAACAAATGAAAATACGTGTTTATTTTATGCACTTTTGGTTTCTGGGTTTATGACCCATTTTATAAAGAATACAACATTTGTGTTCCCTTTTTCGTTTCCAAGCAACCATTTTCAAGACAAATGAGCTTCTATCATCTCAGAGAAACCATAATATTACGTTCTGTAGTAAATGCAGGTTTGTAATATGCTATGAACCACACTAATCAGAATATAGCATGTTAACGGTTCATTGTCTTTGGTTTAGGGCACAGTGACTGCAGTTCAATTGCAGACTGAGCCTCAGGTAGGCCAGACTGCAGCCCAGCAGGTTCTTCAGGTAGTGGTTGGCTCTCTGTGACCCTCCGCTGTCTCTTATTCTCAATGCTTGCATGGGTGTATTTTTGTCTGCCATTGCATTTGATCTTAGACCGCTTTATTTTGAAATGGGGTAAAGAGAACAATGCAATGACACATGCTCAAATTTGCTGCTTATGTACAACTGTCAATGTTGTGTGTAATGCAGCCATCAGCTTAAAGCTGCATGTTTTTGGAGATATTAATGTCTTTTTTTTCTCAATGTACAACATACAACAGTGGTGTCTTGCTTTTGCTGTGTTATTTAATTTGTGTTCGGGATTGACTCAAGCTCTCTGGCTGTTACAGTAGATTATAGTATATATATATATATATATATATATATATATATATATATATATATATCCTGACCAAATCATGTTCATTCAAAAGTTGAGTCTATAGTTGCTTTTAGGCACAAGAGTGAATTGAAATAAATAGATAATAGTTTAAATAGTAATTAAGATATAATTAATTTATATAATTTTTTTCCCCAGTTACAAGATGTTTTAAATTGTATTGATAGAGGGTAAAACATTTATAGAACTTTTGGTGGATGGATTTTCAGGCACAAAACTGGTAAATAGTCTCACAACATTCTGCTCACGATATGATACATACCTCTACGATATGATACGCATCACAACACTATTGTTAACCAACTATAACAAACAATCATTGGAAAAAGGGATCAAAAAAAAGTTTCAAAGCTAGGGCCTAGTTTGGTTTTGATACCATCCATCCACCAGGGGCCAGTGGTATCGTTTGCATTAATTCATATTTTTCTCTAAGTGATGGAGAGAGCTAATTGTTGAATTTTTCTCATTTAAAATGTGAGTAAAGGATAATTGTCTTCTAGTAAATATTAAATAAAACAAGAAGACACAGTAAAGAAGTTTCAGAAGTGACTAAAATCACAATCACTCCAAGAAGCAAATACACTTCAGCTCCTAGACGATATCTCCCAGTAGCTCCACGATTTGTTTTGCATTGCGATATATTGTGCCACGATATATTGGTACACCCCTATTAGTGAAGAAGCCATACTGGGTTTCAGATTCACGTAAGCTACTGCAATGTGTCTTTCATTTGCTCCATGACTGCTGCTTGTGATGCAGGACATTCTGAAAGGCAATTGATGGAGATATATGTCTAATCTAACTGTAGTACATACTGTATAGCTTACTGGAAGTTCAATGATAAAACATGGACGAGTGGAGAATTAAAAATGCAAGAGGTAGATTTAAGTTGTACATATTTGTTTGTTTATGAAAGCAATAAAATATCTACCATTATGAAGTCACTTTGTAGGATACATTCGGGCCAGTACTGTATTCTTTAATTTATAAACACCAATGAAATGTGCCGTTGCATGCATGTGTTTTGTTTAAAGAAGCTTCATCATTGGCTTGTTCAAATGCATCGCATGTTCTTGCATGTAACTTTGTTTTGCAGCTTCTTCTACTGGATTCTGCTATACTGCATTATTGTGCGTGATGCATTAAACCCAGCGGGAAATAATTAGACATTGAATCTAAACGTTTTTCATGCTTTCTCTTCTAAGGTCCAAGGGCAGCCTCTTATGGTACAAGTCAGTGGGGGTCAGCTCATTACTTCCTCGGGGCAACCAATAATGGTGCAGGCCATGACCGGAGGACAAGGTCAAACCATCATGCAAGTACCAGTATCAGGCACACAGGGGCTGCAGCAGGTGGGTACAATAGCAGCAATAGCGTAATACTTTATAGCTATGGAGTCTTAAAGACCATGGCCCCAACCCCCTTACAATAAAAGGCAACTGAAATGGGCATATACAGCAGCATGTAAAAGATAAGATAGTATTAAGATAAGATAAGTGCAGCCCCCAATAACAAGCTATTCATAATTTTTTCATCTTCTCATAGGATATGAGAGCTCAGACGCATGAATAATTATTACAAACGACCATACAGAAGTTGATTTTCAATGAAGATTACTCATTTTTATCACAATTGCCATAAATCTCAGAAATGCTCATAGTTTTTGACCCTTTATCATTTGAGAACTGTATTTGAATGTTTAAAAACACAGTTCTCATGCATGTGCTGAACTTGACACAGATCCAACTGGTACAGCCTGGTCAGATCCAGCTACCTGGGGGACAGACATTACAGCTACAGGGTCAACAGGGACAAACTCAACAGATCATCATCCAACAGCCACAGACCGCGGTAACTGCCGGGCAGAACCAGGTATCATACTGGTTGCTTTCCAGAGCATTACCAAAATGAAAATGTGCAATGCAAAACAGGAGCATTTTGTGTATCGTTAGGGTCAACAGCAGATTACAGTACAAGGTCAACAAGTGGCTCAAACTGCTGAAGGACAGACCATTGTATACCAACCTGTAAACGCAGACGGGACCATCTTGCAACAGGGTAAAAACACCATCCTACCAGCATCATTCAGTAGAAAGCAAATATTTCATTACATATTCATGTCACTTATGCATTTATTTTGTATCTATTCAGGAATGATCACAATTCCAGCTACATCTTTAGCAGGTGCTCAATTAGTCTCCGCTGGATCCAACACAAACACCACTAACAATGGTCAGGGCACTGTTACAGTCACTCTTCCCATGGCGGGGAACATGGTCAATGCTGGAGGAATGGTCATGGTGAGCGAATGTTTAGCTCTTGCAATAAAGAGGATGTTTGCAGAACATGCTTTCTAACTTGAATATAATCGAATCAGATGGTCCCAGGAGGTGGCAGCACTGTTCCCAGTATGCAGCGCATTCCTCTCCCTGGAGCAGAGATGCTAGAGGAGGAACCTCTGTATGTCAATGCTAAACAGTACCACCGTATCCTCAAGAGAAGACAAGCCCGAGCCAAACTGGAGGCGGAAGGCAAAATCCCCAAAGAGAGAAGGGTATGTGCTTCACAAATTCCACTCACTTTCTTGTATTTGAAGGATCTCAGTGTGCTTGATGAGGATAAATATGCAATTAGCGTATTAGCGTATGCTTGTCCACATGCAGCCAAAGAAGCTGAATGGATGTGACTACAAAATCCATCCCGGGATGTAAAGCAAACCATTTACTGCACAAAATTGTATCAAATGATAAAAAAGTAACTTAAATGTACTTTACCGAGACAAAATTATAACAGACACAAAGTGAAAATTGACATTACAACCAGGTATGGAGTTCTCATACTCTGAATTACCCCATCCAGAGTATATACCTGCAGAGCCCGGGTAGCATTGGAGGAAACTGCTGACTTGCTCAAGTCCACCAGGGTTTTGTTGGGAGAGAGTGAGCTTTTAAAAACTCATCTCTGGAGGATAGAACCAGTGACCGTCTTGTCAGTAGTCAAATCTTCTTATCCATTAGGCCACAGTGATGGCCTCATTGAATCGGCCATTGTGGGCTCAAACTCGCGATAAAATGTGGGTGCGTTTGAAGGACACTTCTGTGCTTTAAAATGATTCTGTACAAGAATGCTACATTGCACTGATTTTAATTTATGGCGTTTTATGTTTTAAAAGTGTTATTGATATATTAATCACAAACCATTATGGAAGACTCTGGAAGCCAGGGTTAAGAAGCTTCCAAGTGGCAAGAGGTCGGTCAGCAAATTCATTTAAGTAGCTTGTACATTCCTGGTTGTGATGTAACTTTCTGTTCAATCTCAGAAATTAACCAGACAATAGATTATGAAATATTTTTTTTTTTTATTATTACAAAAAGTATAACTGTTACTTGATTGTACTTTGCTGAATAGTATGTTTTTAGTATTTCAGGAGAGCTAATAGAATATTTTATAGAGAGCAATATCCTTAACGATATTTAAAGTTTGAGTTATTTTTATATTTTATAAAATAGAAAACAGTAATTACATTTAAATGTTTTGATAAATAAAAGCACACTTTTCATAAATCACTTTTTTTCACTCCGTACTTGGTCCTAATGTCACTTTCAGAAGATGGTGTGATCAGTGAATTGTGGTTTATGAGCATTACTCACAGTTACGAGTCATCCAAAACTATTTGTATGGATATCTGGGTTGTGGCGGTGAGGTCGTGAAATAAATATGCCAAATTCCCTTTGAGAATGCGGGAAGCAGGACAGGTACAATATTGCAATTTTGCTGTCCAAGTTGCGGGCTGGAAGGTTTGAAAATGATGTTTGGGTGTGTGTTTATACATTGCCCTGCGCATACCTCGTTTTATATCAATTTAACCTTTGTGGCTTTACAATGAATTGGAAACTTTTCAAACAGTGTTAGAACACAAATGATTGATCTCTATTGCACAAGTATTTCAGATATTTGATGTAAATTACCTTGTACTCTGGCTTTACCATTGCATTAACTTTGGTTTTCTGTTATGTTCAGAAATACCTGCATGAGTCGCGTCATCGCCATGCAATGGCCAGGAAGCGTGGAGACGGTGGGCGTTTCTTCTCACCACGAGAAAAGGAAGAAATGGCCATGCAGGCCATGAAGGTGAGCGAGGGGCTTGAGCTCAGCTCTCACTGGCCAGCCGTCTCTGCCCCACCTTTGGGGTAAAGTAGCCACTCCCGTCCCACCTGAGAGACTGAACTTGCTAAGTTCACCTTACTTAATATAGGTCTTCCATATGCTGCAGCTCTGTACCTGAGCTACCTCATGCGTCTGTGACATCCTCATGTCTACTCTGTCTATGTCTGTGAGTGTATACAGTAAAGCAAACATGCATACTAAACCCTTAGTATACATGCTCCACAGCCGAGTATGAGCTAATCCACTTCATTTGGAACTTTTGAAAAAGGTTCACTTAGAAAATGACCAGAGTCTGGGGAAAGTTCACCCCAAACCATTTCATTGGTAACTCAACCTCATGTTGTTTCATTCATCCCTAAAAAAGAATTTAAATATGAGAGGTTTTGACGCCAAAATCAATATTAAGAGAGTAATTATATTGATTCACGAGATCAGCAAGACTTGGATATACTGTACCCAAGTTCATAGAGACATTAAACATTGTGACGGTTAGATATCTGCAGGAGAAAATCAACATGAGGTTGTGTAATTTATATATCATTGGTTAAACTTTCCTTTTTTGCCTAAAGTGTTTCTCCTTAAAAGAGAAAACTCCAGCCTTCAGTTTGTGTTCTGTCTGCATTCTTGCTGTTTGTCTTCCCATGCTGTAAACCTCTACCCAGACTGCTTGAGATCCACACTGGACGCTGAGCTGTATTACACTCTGTGTATTTGTTCCTTTACGTCCTACTGGAGTGAAAAGCCATTCAGAATAATCTGTTTTCATTTGTGACAAACTGTATGTGTTGCTTGCTCCCTTCAACTCGCTCCTGTCTTTGCCCAGAGTTCAGGCTGTTTTTTTGCTATTGCCATTGACTGTATGTGGTTCTCGCTTCATTTACATTGCATTTCTGTTTGTCAATTGATGCTCTTTTTTTTAAATAAACCTTCTCAATGAGATTTAAACCTTTTAAAATGCCGACAATAGCTTCCTTAAACACAACATGTTGATGATTTCATACCTATATTCATTACTGATTATTCATTTTAGATGTTGGACATTATTTTATATACATTTATGCATTAACTGGCCACTTTATTGGGTTCACTTTTTGTACCAAAAGTGCTGTAAGATAATTGTTTGCCAAAGATATGTAAATGCAACCATTTATTAACTCTTCCATTGTTCCAGATCTGTTTGAACCCCTGTTGACACCTTAATGCAAACATCCTGCTGTTACAACAGAAAGGTTTTCACAGTCGATCTCAATTTATATAACTTTGTTTGAATTTGAGCCTCCATTTGCATCATGGTTTGGTTCTGCTGTAGTGTATATGCTTTTGACTTGTTTGTTTGTAAAAATGTTTTTTCAGATTTCACACTTCAGTCTGCACATTATATTTACTGATTATTCAAAATGCCTGTGGTCATCAGAAAAGTTCTGAAATGCTCAGAAGCGAATCTGTGTCTGTTCCTGTTATGTAGTGGTCTGTGCACTGCACTGGTATCTGCATTTATGTTGGGCTACACAGGTTTGATTCCTTAACTTGACCTCTTTCCCCTTCCTTCTCGGCTCTCTCTCACTCCCACTTCGATTCCGGTCATGTTTCACAGTCCTATCTAATGTTATAGAATATTTTAATATCTCCTGCATATTAAACCTTAGAAGTCTGGGCCCTTTTGAGCATATTTTTCATTACATTATGGAATAGTTCTACAACAATCCTGAAATTGTTAAAAATTCCATAAAATGTGAACGAACACTTTTTATGTTTTATAACAGAAATCAAACGTGTTGAGAAAAAGCAAAGGTCAAAGCAATATGAAAATTATATTTACCAAAAAAAAAAAAAAAACAGGTGAACCCAGCAAGCACTTTTTATGCCATTATGGTTTTTCTGCCAGGGCTTTGAAAAGCACTAGCCATATCACAGGTCTTGTACTTCCAAGTGTTATCTCTTCCTTTAACCACCAAATGGCACAGATTTACTGAAAGACGATTGAGCATTTTAATTTAAATTATGTGTAATTACCCTTGAAATGTTTGTTGTAAACCGCACACCTTTTTGAAAACCACACGTTTCAAATCCTAATTTAAATATAACAATAGGTCGGCGTTATTCTTATTTTATTCAAGACAGCTGGTGTGATTGGAATAATGGCAGCAATTTATTTAAACGTAAACCGATAAACAAAGACATTATACTCAGCTTAAGACAGTGAAAGCTTCTCAGCCCCAGAGGGTGCTTATACACACCCACAAAATAGATCACATTACATTCTGGGTCACAGTGCAAACAAGCTAACATTCTATAAGAAGCTAACACACAGTAAGAATAAATAAAAAGATTTAAAAATGTCTGAAATGCAATTGGGTGATTATTCACTTGCATGGATGAGTAAGCGGGTGTATCTAATAAAGTGGCCAGTCAGTATAACCCACTGATCACTAATTGAACATTCATATGGTTTTATCAGGTAAGAGTTCATTAAATACCAGTCAAATGGAATTATTGAAACTTTCCTCATCTTTATTTATCTTCCCAGCAGAAATCGGAGCAAGATCAGGATGAAGATGATGTGGTGGGACACATGATCCAGGTGGCATAGGTTACACTTTCCTGAACTTTCTTTGCAGTCTCACCGTTCTACTTGGTTTTAATTCTATTTACCCTGTTGTTTTGTCCTTTAAGAAAACTCATGTAGAGACTTTGTGGTTGTGCTGGAAGTTTAAAATGCATGGCTGAAATGTAAAGAAGGTGTTTGCTTTATTTATAATGCTTTTCATTGTAATGCATTGAAGAATTCAGTCCTCAATTACACAATCTCTGAAGAGGATTGCTCTTATAATGTGTGAAGTTCCATTTTGCAGGATATTTAGGTGGAGCATCAGAATTGTCTAAATATTCTTTGCACGTACTCTTTCTGTCTGTTTGACCATTTGCAGACTGACCAAAACTGCATCACCTCCCTTTAAAACTCAATATTTGTGGAACGTTTTTCTATTTCCCATTTCAAAATAAAGGTTGACATTTTATATGGGAGTTCCCGAAGCTGTGTAATTTATTAACCCAGGGAAACCTATTGTAATTTATCAGGTTGAAGCTAGAATCACACCAGTGGCTTTTTGCTGCTAGTTTGCTAATGGATCTTGAGTACACTAAGCTTGGGAATGAGTGTCACTTCTTCATCTTAGTCCAAACCCTGTGTTTCACATGTTTACTTGAGGTTAATGGGTGTCGCAATTCTTTTGTGAATAATGGTGAAGGCAGAGAGCTAATCACTACCAATAATTATGTTTTACATGTTTAAAATTTAGAAAAACTTCCAGGAGTAATGCATTTGCTTGTTCTTCAGATGATACTGCTTCATAGGGGTGTCATAGGTGTGTATGTTCAGCCTTCCACGTAGCCCTTGGTAGAACTTCAGTTGGTAAAAGTTGTCAATTGAAATTTTTGGAGAACTACGGTTCCTGACTAAACACACTTGAGTCAGCTTGTTATGTGTTTTGGCCTTTTGGAGGCTTGGAAAACCGTCCAGAAACTTGAGAAAATAACCACTCTTACTTTATCATATTGATGATATTATATAATCATACACTGGTTTAGAATTGTCTGTAATGTTACCAAAATATTTGTGTTAATCCAATATTATGAAGATGCTGGTAGCGACACAGGGTAGCTCCAATATGAGTGCAGATCTTGCCAGCCCCCCTGCTCTCTCTCTCTGTTCCTCTCCATGGTCTAAATAAAGGCAAAAAAACCCAGAAATCATTTAAAAAAGCTAATTTACCCAATGCTTTTAAATGTTTTGGTTTCCATCAACTAATGAAGGAATGTTTTTTTTTTTGTATAATGCTAATGGTTTTCTTTATCATTCTTCAACTTCTGTTCAATGGTTGCTTGCACTTATTGACAGCACATTGTGTCATTTAGGGATAGAGATTATCGGGTTAATCTGAAATTGTCAGTGCCAGATTGATTGCTTTTAGCAAAGTATGTTGTGTAACTAAATCAATCCATATCAATCCATTATGGCCTCGTTTCTATTTTAAAAGTAAGTTATTTAATTTGATAGTAGAGAACACAAATTGTTTGCTTTGAGAACACTTCAATATAAAACAGTTCTTAATTAATAAA
This sequence comes from Danionella cerebrum, assembly GCA_007224835.1. NCBI lineage: Eukaryota > Metazoa > Chordata > Actinopteri > Cypriniformes > Danionidae > Danionella > Danionella cerebrum. The sequence continues at coordinate 394,627 of SRMA01025415.1, read as the reverse complement.
ACAAAATCATGAATGTCCACAATGATATCAACAGCCTAGATTAGCATAATAATAACAGCAGACACGATAGCTTTATCTGCATCATCTAAAAATATGCAAGAACAATATTAGTGGGAGATAAAAGCCTGATAATCCACTTCCTTTCAGTCTCTAGTAGAGAGCTAGTATTCAACATGGGCTCAACCTTTGGAAATGGTCCCCTTGTGCACCTGGAGATAGATGGGCCACAGGTTTTCTCATTTAAGTTGATGGCAGTTCCCATTCATTCCCGTGTGAGAACAACACTAATCCCACTGCAGCACTTGGCCATGCTCTGGAAGATTGGCAGGATGATTATGTCTAAAACACTGCTCCATAAAGTTTGCAACCATCCCGTGTTTATCAAGACAATCTGGATGCATGGTGTAAAGAGCCTGAAACAGAGAAAAACAAATGACTACTAAATGCATCTAAACTTTCTTGTGATGACTTCCGGTGAAAACTGAACACTTTAACTGTTAATCAGAAAGTTTTACCTTAAAATGTGATAGTTTTGGTTTTGCAAATGGTATTCCTTTGTATATTCCCCCCCCCCATTGTATAGACTTACTCAAACGTCAAAATCAAGTGTATCCATCTGCCAATCTGATCAATGGGTTAGGGTCTGGCAGTTTCTCTCACATGTTACATGTGAGAACTATTTAATGGAGGATGTACTGGGATAAAAACCAGACAAACATAAAGTAGCTTAGTGATACTTACCACTACAAATATGGGGTTGCATGTACCTTCCATTGTCTCAAGTCAGCTGGTTAAAATTGTCCTCAACTACAATCAGTATCCGAATGGTCAAAAACTGATGATTAACCCTTAGAAGCCTGGGGCATTTCTGGGTGTTTTTAACAACTTTGCAATTTTCTCTAATACACTATCTTTAAAACTGTTTTTTTTAAGCAATGCTTGATATTAACCCCATCGTTTTTTTTTTTACAAATATTTTTCATTAAATTATACAATAATTGCACAACAATCCTGAGAAAAATCTGTAATTATTAATATTAAATTGTAATTTTTTTAATGCAAAAATAAAAAAAAAAAGAACAAAAAGGTTTTCTGTTTTATAGGAAAAATCTAAAGTGTTAAGGTAAAATAAAAATTAATAAATCCCCCAAAAAAGTAGACAAGGTCAATCAAAACAATGTGAAATTTGTATTAAAAAAATCAGTACTGTTCCAAGAACTTTTTGAACTTTGAAAGACACATGCCATATCCCAGATCTTGTACTTCGAAGCGTTATCTCTTCTTTTAACCACTAGATAGCACCGATTTAGGCTCGTAAAATGAAACTGCATTTTGTCACATTTCTACACATTATGTTTGAAATCAAAATTAAACAATAGCTGGGTCACGTCATTCCTACTTCATTCAACACAGTCTGTGAGTTTGGCACACACACTTGTGTGTGCAAAGACTTCTAAGGGTTTTACACACTCCTTAACCTTGTGGAAATCCATGTGTTTAAGTTTTCACATGAAACTAAATCCCTTTGGATTTAGAAATGAATGTTACTTCAATTTCCTATATGACGAATCGCAACCGTAAGGTGGAGAACTATAGGGCGGGATGAGAGACATCATTGGAACCACCATATCTGTAGTGTGATGCCACCGTTGCCAAGACTGCAACCGATAGAAATTATGAAAACAAAACAAATTATTTTAGGTTTTGTTATTCTATTTTATTAGTGATAGTTGTTTATTTTGTATTTTTAAATCAATGGACAAAGGTAAATATTAAACTACAGAACAATTCAAGCAGTGACATCAGCTTCACCTGCTGCACCCCAATTCAACCTGTCACACTCTCTTGGAGCCTTCCTCAACCAACGTCTTAGATTATGCTCCCTGGATCGACTATTTCAAATGCTATTTCATTCACTTTGCTCATACCATATGTGAATAAAGCTGAGTACTGCAAACAGGATCCCGGTAACGAGGGAAACTGGAACAGCCAACAGAAGTGTGATGATTCTGTAAAACCAGACTCTGGAGACCTCGAAAAGAGCATGGCTCCAAATCCAGACCCGATCGCCACTGCGCACAGACAGTGGTTCAGCTATCACGTCCTCAAAACTCACCTTAAACAGAATAATAAGGAAAATAACTTATTTTATTCACACCAACACACTAAATTAACTTAAACTGAATGTCATGACTTTTATTTGTCTACAATTACAGTGTCTTCAACGATGCTACATTTTTATGATGATATCTTGTACTCTCATTTAGAAAACATTATCCTGTTACTGAAATCAATTTCAAAGTTGAATTAGTTTAGTGTAAAAGGCACATATTTGGTAAATAACTATAATAAAATTGTGTCTTTTCAGCATGTATTTGCACATTCTTTGCTAAAAACTCAGTTCTGTTACTTTCAGTCGTGTTACTTAAATAAGTTACTAAAGATGGACAAATTTGTCTGCTACTGGAATCTATTTAGATTTGTTTGGGCAGCTCATTCTAAAAGCGGTTGCTATTATTGACGACATCATGGAGATATTCACACGTGTTCTTTTAATCCATCTCCTTCCTGCACCAACTGAGCATCTACAGTTTCAAACTCTCCCCGGCTTTGCAAAACATTGCGTTCGTTTTGATTTTTTTATCTGTTATTTTATAATGAACACCTAGGGTTAGGGGCAGGCGGTTTAGAAACTACAATTGACATTGTGAAAATGTTTCCTTCATTTATAAACAAATAAAGACTGATATTTGTCCTCATTTTCTTTTGTCAGTGCATGGATTAATTAGTTATTTAAATAATCCTCCAAACTCACTTCGAGTCCTGGTTTGAAGTACTTGGTCTGAGTGGGTGAAATGTTAGACCGCTAGGTCTCCAGTCCATTACAGTACCACATTCAGTCACCACTGCAGCTGTTTTTGGACTGTTGGAGGAAACGGTCCCAGAGGAAACCCAAGCGAGAAAAGAATAAATTCCATTTCAAATAAAATCAATTTAGGATCACGATGTCGAAAAAAAATGCTCACATTTAAAGATTATTGAAGAAGTTATTTCATATGATTGACAGTTTTTGTTCAGTGAATATAGATTAAGGTTAATACTCTGTATTCATTCATGAATAAAGTCTGTAAAAGTGCCACAGAGGAGACAGAATGTTTTATGCCATGCTGTATACTACCTTAAGACACTCATTGATCTGTCTCGGGTCACGTTCATTGATCAGAAGCTTGGTGTCACTTTGTGTCGAGATCAAATCTTCCTCCTCCTCTTCCTCCAGCACAGTTTCCAGCTGTGTCTTCCAGGTCTGCTGTCCATCATCATCCTCTCCATCTCCATCATCCCTCAAATTGATCTCAGTTTCCATGGCATCCATACTCCGCATCATGTTGCCCGTCACCAACAGGAAGGTGAAAAGGTCACAAAGTGTAAATTGACAGCATCAAAACCGGCATGAATCTACACTGTGAATGGTGAGCTGTGAAGTGTTCTGAGGTTGAACAGGTCTATGGGATATATTAGGAAAGTGAATGTGCCCTCGCAGGCATTCCCAAACATGAGATGCCAGGCCCTCGGTGATACTTCAGCTAAAAATACCTCATTACTGACTGCTTGAATGCAGCAAACTGTAAGCTTAGAAGGGAAATCTGTGGATCAAACCCAAAGGGAATGTTGATTTTGAGCAGCACAGATCTTTAGTGAGAATAACTCTGAAGGTGTTATTCGATAAAAGTATCGTCTGCAGCTTGTCTTTCATTTAAGTGATTGAGGTTGAGTTTGAAAACACAATATCTATGTTTTCACCACTAGTTCCCAATGGTTAAAGGTTTTTGACAAAGAATGAACAAACAAGCCATCATCCACATTTGTAAAAGTACAGCCATACAGTAGTATGGAAAAGTTTCAGGTAGGTGTGAAATAGTGATCTAAACAAATAATGCCTTCAAAAATGTACATTTTCAAGGATTTAAAGTATTTCTTGTTCAAGTATTTCCTGTTCTTCTATACATTAAAACTTTCTTAAAAGCTTTGGCTGTATGTGTCGGGCTGATATCCTACTACACAATAATGGGGCCAAATGTACACCTTTTTGTCCTGCGATGGACTGGCGACCTGTTCAGGGTGTACCCCCGCATCTCGCCCATTGTGCACTGGAGATAGGCACCGGGGGTTGGAAAATTAATGATTGAATGTATTCTTAAAATGCCCATATAATCAGTTTTTAAAGAAGAACGCATCGCAGGCTGCGTCACATAAAGGAGGAGTTTCGTACGAACGAGTTATAAAGCGATTCTTTACTGGGTCATTTAAAAACCAGGTAAAATAAACATGTATTAAATCGTAATTAAAGTGTTTCAACTTGTTGGAGACTTCAAAAAACAAATAATGAATTTTTCAAAATGATAATATGGGCTCTTTAGTAAATAAATATCTACATGTGTTCCTGAGCATTGAGAACACCATTGCTCAGATCTCCAACTCTGCTTGAATATTTTTTGTTGCAACTCTTCCATGACTTCTCTGGCCAGATGGGTGTACCAGCATCTCACTGGTTTTGGCAGATCTTACTTTTTCGAAGAGTGATGTGTTTCCGATTATCACGGTTGCTCATTGAAACTTCAGTCTGGTTAGTACACATCGTCTTGTTGCTATGGTCAATCTTGCCTTCTTGAGAATGGTCTTTCTCAACCTCACCTTGGTAGAAGAGTTTTACTGCTCCTTACCATCTGGGTTATGAAGGCTCTGGAAGTGAGGTTTAAGAAGTTTAAGAAGCAAGGTTTATCGAAAGTGCTTCTGTTTTTGCTTAGAAAACAATACAAATGCTAAACAGCTAACAAACTGCAAACGATGAGGGGGGAGGGAAAATTCCTAAGAGAACAGCCCGCTGCCTGTCTCTCCTTCAGGATAAGCAGAAGACATTCCTGTTTCATATCAGAACAATACAATTCTAAATAGTTTTTTTTTCTAAAGAATTGATCCTTTATCGAGCAAAAATATGCCCAAAACAAATATTGATTTGATTTAGATTCAACAATTTAACAAAATTTAACGGAATTTAACAAAAATAAACAATCCTTTTTTATGAAAGTATTCTTTGTTTACAGTAGTTTTCACACATACCTAAAGCTTTTGTCCAATACTGTAAAAAAATTCCATTGGGGTGGGTATTCTACACATGCAGCTAAAAAAAATAAACATTAAAATAAATATATTCTGCAACAAGCTTTTGGGTTTCCAATATGTTTATGGATATTTACCTAAGGTTCATCTCATTTATCGAGATCGCAAAACAATTAGTGCATTTGTTAAAGGGTAAAAAGTCTTTAGCTATAAATAATCTGTGCAATTGCTATATGCCCTTAGCTGCACCAAAAATAGTACATTTTACTCCAAATGTAAAAAGAAACAACAAAAGTGAATGTGTGCAGGTTCTACACAATATAACTGATGCAAGTGCGATGGTCTCTTGTTAACATTCACAAAATGCCCTCAATAAATGATCAAGTTAGTGATGTCTGAATCCTTAGAATCCCACCGCTGACCCTTGAAACAGACTGACGACCCATACATTGTGCATTTAAAGATTAATTCCTGGAAGTTAAGGGACATGACATCACCACCTTTTGGTCTACTCTAAGCTTTTTGCATATACAGAGTTTTCAGTTGCTTTCGTGGATTCTTCGCATTGGTTACAACAAACACGTTTACACAATGTCAATGTTTAAAGATGTAAAATAATCATAGTATTTTAAAATTGTTATATCATAAAATTATTGTGAAATTAGGTAATTGCTTGATTCCCACTTAGCAGTTCACTGGATCTTTTAATAACCCAGTAGTTTACATCATTGGAAATGCTGAAGGTTACACCAAACAACAAATCGTCAAATGCTCCTTCTGGAGTTCAAGTTATGCAATGTTTTTCATTAATTTAATTCATACATGATGTTGTGCGCATTTGTTATTTTTAAGAGTTCTACCCCCTAAAGCTTGTCACAATCTATAGTTTGTTGTTGCTAGGGTATGTAGATGATTCCCTTTCCCTGGTAACTTGCAGAATAATATTTGGATAGGATAATAATTGTTTTTCTGGAAAGCTCTCAAAATAATCACCATTATTGTTTAATCTCACAACATTGTGATTCCCAATTCACCTTTGCCCACTCCGACTGTCTGACGGATTTAAACAAACAAAAATGTTCTTTTGGCAGCCGCCCTGGTTTACTTTGTTTTATCCTTTAAGTCTAATCTGCATTCAAATCTCCCCATTAGAATAAAAACAGGAGATATAATTACAGGAAACATGCTTTCAGATAATAGACCTGGATGGATATTGATGCACAGAATTCTGCTAAAATTATACTGCGCTCATGTTAACGTATAGCAATGCAGGAATACCAGGAAACAGCTGTTCTCTGGGAGATTTACTGTTATATAACCTTTCGTTTCTGGCCTTGGTCACAGGATTCGAATAGACACTCAATGCCAAACAGGAGATATAAAGCTAGTAAACTTTGTGTAATATTTAAATGCACCTTTAAAGGTACATACGTTTGCTAACATTGTTATATATTAAAACTTAAACAAATTGCTTGTCGGGTGATACTATTATTATTTGTTTTAGATTTTCCTTGAGTTAGATTTCTCTCAAATTCATAACAAACATCAAGATTAAAGTTGGAAACAATTCACAATATGTAAATGAAATGTTAACACTTTGCTATAATAAATATTTTGATTAAAAAAATCGACTTTAAAATTTGTTTCTAAAAGATTTGACTGCTAGTTCTATATGTACCTCACAATGCCAAGGCGGTGATGGTTGAAAGAAAGCACAAACATCACAATGTGTGATGTAATGATGAGAGATCACATAAACATTCATTTAAAAACGGCACAATGAGCTGGACTCACTAAACTTTTCCCCCCATGAATCTAACCACTGTGTGTCATGCTCTCTGTGACTATAGTGTCTTTATCAAAAGCACAACAATTAGCCTTTGTCTCATCAACCCTAGTGTGATATCTAGAGTAACAGACAGCTGGGTTCACATTTGTCTCAAATATAAAACAATAAATAGATTAGATTTTGAATTTTAGCTGCAAGCAGGAATCAAAGGCCTCGAGCACCTCAGGCACCATCACCTCTTGGGCAATTTGTTGCACAATGCATTATGACCAGTCCTAAATTAGGACACAATTCAGAAAATTAATAATGAAAACTAATTATAACCCGCATTATAGATATGTTCAGATAGTTTGACCCTTATCATACATTGTACATATGTGAAGTTATCATTCTATTGGTTGGGGCCAGATAGGTCGATATTATCATCTAAGCTATCAGAGCTGCTTGTTTTTAGCTTAAATACAGTGCTTTTCTTTCTTTATAGCTTTCTAATACAATCCAGCATGACCAGCTTCAACTGTGATTTGGAACATGTTCATTGGTAGGTGGATTAATCTGGTCAGTTTTAACCAAACAGTTTTAACCAAAACACAGCTTGGAGTGTTCTTTTGGATTTTCCACAAGCATTGTCCAGAAATGCCATTAGATTAGCATCGCCATGGGACATTACAATGCGTTACGAGGAAACTTGTTCACGTGATTCCTAAGCTCTATGTAGATGTCATAGCTAGTAATAGCTAAGCAACTGGAAATAAAGTACCCCCAATCATTTTATTCATCCTCCACTGGAAACAAGCCATTTGCTTTTCAAGGAATACAGATTAAACAAACCAATACACACTACATTCAAAGCCTTCCCATTCCACAGGTTACGTTGATCTTAAACTGTTAAACTTAACTGAAAATTTTGCACCACGTCACACGGTCGTTAACCAACAAGATTTAAACACGTTAGTTACCCAAAGCACAGTGCAGTTTCATTCACGTAGGGGTTTGAGGGCTTTAACCTCTGTTTAAAATTGGCCCTGTTTCCAAGGCAGACATGTGAACAACTATGACCTCTAACGGATCTTTAATTAGGCGGTTTCTTCTGGTATTCGGCCAGGTATGCGTAAGCAAGACTGATCAGTGAGGTTTTTTGATGGAGCCATGTGGTAACTGCATTTGGCCCCATCTTTGTGTCCGTTCCTGTGGAAAAACTGAAAAAAATCTTCATGTGCTGAGTGTTCATGGCCCATTGACAAAGGCTTCACTGATTTGCCAGCTGACTGGCAACATAGAAGTATCTTGCACAACTCTTCCCTGATCTGCCGGTTGAGCAGACCATAAAAAAATGGGTTTATAGCAAAAGTTGAATATGCCAGCCAGGTTACCGGACCCTCGGCTTCTTCAGAAGAGCTGTGGGAGATTCCCAAGGATAGATGCAAGTGGAAGGCAAAGTAAGGCAACCAGCAGAGCAGGAACTGACCCACAATGATGGCCAAGGTAAGTGCCGCTTTGCCACCGACGAGTATTCGCTTTTTTCTACGAGGAACTTGATTCCGGCGAATGCTTGTGGTGATAATTGTTGATTGGCTTGTAATAGAATCAGATCGATGCTTCAGATTAGTCGTTGTTATCGTCCAGCTTGGTATCGGCCCTATTTCTCGAGCAGCTGTGTGGGCGACTTTATATACATGGGCATATACAGCAATGATGATAGCAGCTGGCACACAAAAGCAAACTGTGCAGAATAGAATGGCGAATACTCTTCGATGCCCACTGTGGCTCCAGTGTAGAGAGCAGTGGGTTGCAGCAATGGAGCTTCTACTTCCATAACCGGGCCATCCGAAGACTGTAGCAAGAGCTAATAAGGTGGATGCCACCCAGACCAGTATCATCACAACTACTGACAACCAAGGGGTCATCTTAGCCTCATATCTCATTGGATGCACTATGTAAAAGTAGCGTTCGATGCTAATCACTGTTACCGTGAAGATTGAGGCAGATATTAGAAAGGCATTTAGGAAAATGAACAATCTACATTCCAATACGGAAAAGATGACCCCAGCAAAGAAGGGGGAGCCACAGACGATGCCCAATGGCATTAGAAGGGCCGCACAAAGCAAATCCACAATGCAGAGGTGACACACCAAACTGAACTTGCGGAGATGTGGCACTTTCACCACTACGGCAAGCACTCCACAATTGGCTAATAGAGCTACTGCATTAAGAGTCACCATGATGACGAGGCCTGTCATGTCCCATAATCTCGACTGTGGGGTGGACATGCTCCCCAGCTGCATGCTAGGAGCCAGATGCACAGGGTACTCATGACTCACTGTCTCGTTAAGGTCAGTTTCATTAACATCTTTAGCCACAAATAATCCCGATGCCTCCATAGCTTAAGGTGTATTTTTGGAAATGCAAGATAGAAATGCAGGCTTCTCCATCTTCAGCGGTCAGAAATGGAGACTGGTCTCCTGCAGGTCAACGGCTATCTATTGAGAGAATAATAAAAAAACATTAAAATCCAAGTTATTGAAACATAAACTTCAAGAAAGAATTTTTAAACATGTTTTATATTCATTTTCATTTTTTTTTGATCACAGATTTGTCCCAAAAGCCACAAGGTTCTGTAAAATGACTTGTATACAAAAAACATCTGAAGAACTGACAAAATGGTCTGAAACAATATGCCTCTAGCATCTTTCAAGGGTTTTAAACACATAACGTTGGATGGCTACTTGGCTTACTTAGAAATGTACATCTGTTAGCTATTAGCATGCTAGCTTTGTGGCTACACGTGGTGCTAATGGTTGAGCTGTAGAATAATGAACTCAGATGTTTGGATACTGCAGCTAGGGAATCTCTGGTGTTAGCATCAGCAGTAGCAGGACCTCACTGTCAACACCTCAGCTGCATTGACTTCATAATATGTTTATAACCACTGACAAAAATGTACTGGAATATTTGATTACAGCTTTTTAACAAGTTTCTTCGAACCGAACTATTTTTCAAGGAAACTTTAATCTGTTCTGTTAATTTCACTGCATCTGCGTGAAGATAACGCGTTTCTAGTCTTAAACCACTGACTAAAACTAGTAATTTAGTGTCTAGAAAGTGTCATATGTATTACATCGCCTCTGCATAGAACATTACAGTGTTTGTTTGCTTTGATTATCCATTAGCTCCATTCATGAAGAAAACTGTACTTAACATGTGAAATAAAATAGCTCTCATTCACCCCAGGACTTGTTTTAAATGGTCGTAATATGACAATATTACGATAAACTGTTGCTTGATGTAGGAAATGCTCAATCGCTAATTACCGGAATGAGATAAAGCACCAGCTGCATTCTAAATAACTTCACAAAAGTGCACAATCTTCATATATCTCAGATTTCTAAGATGATAATTGTTTTTGTCTATAAATTATGTGCTTCTACAGTCGCATAGACATCACAAATGTGCTTATATAATTACTTGAATATGCCATTCTCATGTCTAATTGAGATGCACACAGACTGGTAAATCTATGACTTCCACTTTTAATCCGTCTATCCCCCGGTAATCTCTGCTGTGCCAGGATTGTCCTGGTCATCTAGACAGATGTGCTGCATTTATGTTATGAAAGAAATGTCCTATTTTTGGTTTGTATGTATATATTTGCTGGTTAACTGTATTTAATAAATCATAATATACATACATACCCGAAAAGAAACGAGTTGATTTTATATGGCAAAGAAAAGTTAATGCTACTCAAAGTTCCAAAACTTTAAATTTTATCAATTTTAAATGTTTCAAGAGTTATTGGAACCCAATAGTGGCATAAATTGACTTAGAATGGAATGTTTGTGAAATGTAAAATATTTAATTAATTGTAATACTTTTGGAAATTCAAAGGAGCTTTCACAGTGGATGAAGATCACAGTGAAAAGACGCATTGTTCCACCATGAGCATGTTGCAACAATGCAAAACAAAGACGAAGAAAACATGTGATGAATTAAAAATAAACAGAATGTCATCTTAAAAACTAAACTAAACGTTAACTTTACATAGGCTTGAGTCAAAGCACTATTTCAGATTAGATTATTTTTAGAACATTGTACTCTAGAACAGAAAAAAATTAAACCTCACCAGTTGTGTTTGAGAGAAGACTCCAATATCCTTCACGACACACTACGAATTGTTTGTGTGATGCTGTTCTAACTCACTGTCTCTGATCCACTGAGAGACTGACAGAGATGTGTCTCTCCTGTGTCTCTACAGACCACTATTCAACTGATGGATGGACAAAACATGTAGCTTAGCACAGCAGAGGGTTGTGGGGGTTAGGTGAGGCTGGGTTTGGCTTTTTACAAGTACGTAGTAATAACTTTTTATTTAGTTGTACATATAAATATGTAATTTACATATAAATGTACAGTTTATATAAATTATTGAATTATAGTAATCTTTGTAGTGATGTAGTTTATGTAAGTGTGTTCATCATCATAAATAATACAATAAATCATGTATGTGTATTTTTTTAATTATTATAATTTATAGTATTAGAACAGTAGAATTGTTTATTATTATTATAATTATTATTATTAATATTAATAGGCAAAAATAAATTAGTCTAATAAAATGAGAATAAAACAAACATGGAACATGTATGGGATAATGAAATAAATGGGATAATCGCTTGATTATGCATTTATCTGTTAGTAAGTATATACAGTACAGAATATACTATTGTAGTTCACGCTATTTTCCTGTTAGCGGCGCTGTGGAGAGAGCACACCCTTAAACCATCGGAGAAGAAGAATTACAGGAAACGTGTTTTTCTTACCACGTGAGAGAAGAAACCAAGAAGGATATTTCTAATTAAAACAGCAGTTTTACTCAAAAAATTATTTTCAACCATCACAATGTCGAATTTCTTTATAAAGAAAAAAACTGGTTCTCTGGCCATGAATAAAGGAGCATTTAAACGAAAGGTATGCTTACGTTCAATGATATAGCTTTAGCGCTAGTATATGACGTTATTTCAATACAGTTTAGTTGTTGCGATATTACATTTATGTTGTTCTTTTGTGTCCTTAGGGTGATGCAGATGATGGTAAAGGGAGACTAAAAAAGTCCAAGAAACGAGCGTACGAAGAGATCTCGAGTGATTCCGAGAATGAAAGGTATTTGATCAGCTGATACAAATGTGCTGGATGGATGATAACTGATTAACGTTTTTAAAGCATTTTTTGTTTCAAGTTGTTTATTCTATAGCTATACATGGTATTCTTTTTTGCTGGAATTTGCACCTAAATGTGTCTTAGCACATTGTTTGTACATTACATTTTTAATTGTTTGTTCCAATAGTAAAGGAGTCGTTTTTTTGACATTGGCAGTTGAATTTAATGTAATGAAATATTTGTGTTTTGTGTAGTGCTGATGCCAACAAGAAACAGAAAGAGAATGAAGACTATGAGATTGACGAGACGCCTCAGGAGAAGAAGCTTCGTCTTGCCAAACTGTACCTGGATCAGCTCAGAGAGGAAGGCAAGTCCGAGCAAACCCAAACAATTCAAACTCAACTAGATGGCTGAAGTTTGTACACAGACTATGAGGTTTGCTCGTAACAGTCCCATTTAAAAATATATTTAAAAATATTGCCATTGTCACTATGAGTAACATAAACCAATGCCCTTGCTTTTCATAAGCTGAGACAAATGTTTACCAAGATTGGTTGAGCTGAAACCGTGGAGAGCTCAGTGACTGATAGTTCAGAGGGTCTAGGAGGAGATTCATCTAAAACATAATCTGTGGTTCTTTCAACAGACAAAAGAGCTGAAGACGAGGCTTTCGAACCAGATCAAGTTGCTGGGAGATTACAGGAGGATGTGGTACACCATAAACTATAGTTTTTTCCAGTTCCAGCTCTTTTAGACCGCATTATGGTCTTTTTAAATGAGAACTTGCCGAATGTTATTTAATCATCACTAATTTCAGCTTTTTAATGCTTTTACAGCTGGAACAGAAAGGAAAACTGCAAAGGCTAATCGCCAAAGAAGTGAGTGAAATTCACAAACGCTCCAGAATTATTATGTGGAATTATCATGTCTTCTATGAACGTATGCTGTTTATTCCAGCTCATTGCTCCTGAAGCTTCAGAGGTCAGGCTTCTTAGAGGACACAAGCTCTCTGTGACGTGTGTTGTCATCACACCAGATGAGAAACACATCTTTTCTGCCAGCAAAGACTGCTCCATCATCAAATGTAAGTGTGTGAGAGATCAACAGATGTTTGTATCTTTGGTTTTCTGCTAGGTTCAATGCTGCATGTGATGTACAGGGGATGCAGAGAGTGGAAAGAAGCTGCAAAAGATCTCAGGTGGACGGAAGGGCACAGAGGATCGCCACGTGGGACACACCGCTCACGTCCTCTGCATGGCTATTTCATCTGATTGCAAATACCTGGTAAGGGAAAGTTCAGTTTACCTTCACTTATTCCCCCCACCCCTCTCGGGACCTCCAGTAAACCTTCATTGTTTTTCACAGGGTGTAACCTCATGCTTTGAACCGGTTTTGGAAATGTGGACCAAGTCCTACATAAGAAGGACTTAAAAATGCTTTTGAAAGGGTTTCAAAGTGGAACAGATTATAAAAAAATGAAATCAGAAGAGTGGGTCCAAATGAAAAAAAAAAAAAAGATGACAAATGCACCAGAAGCTTTGATTTAAGTAATTGACTTTTGACGATGTCCATAAACGGACGGAACCTATGCTTTCTTCATTTAAACTTGCAGTGGCAACTAGGGCTGGGCGATATATCGATATTAAAAATATATCGATATATTTTTAAACGAGATATGAAATTTGACCATATCGCATATATCGATATAGGCTGCGTAGTTCAAACTGCGCTGTGAGCCTTGCTCCAGCAAACTGCTTTAACCCGGAGCTCTCAGCACTACTTCGCGCGCCCCTGGCCACGCCCCTCCTCTTTCAGGCACAGAGAGGGGAGGGGCTGGACTCTGGAGCAGACAATCCGCCGGCACTCTTCAACAAACATGGAGGAAGCAACAACATCTGCTGAGCATGCAGAGAAATTAGTTGGTAAACAAAAAAGTAGCGGCTCAGTAATATGGAGATGGTTCGGATTCAAAGTTTCTGATGAGAAACAAAACCATGTCATATGTAGGGAGTGCCATAAAGAAGTTACAGCCAGGGGTGGAAGCACTACAAATCCTTTTCACCATCAAAAACAGTGGCACAAACTGCAGTATGAAGAGTGTGTGAAACTGCGCGCTGCCGAGGCCCCAGCTGCAAGCCAACCGCAACCCGCAAAAGCTCCAGCCCCGACACAAAGCTCCCTTCAAGCTTCATTTTCCCGCGGTGTACCGTTGTTGTGCCATATTTCGACTCCCCGGCAGATTCCGACTCCCCTCTTGCGTGAACGCGCATTCAATCACGTGATTACACAGACTAAGCCAATGAGAGTTCACATAAAATGTTTACTCGTGAAAAGGTTTTAATTTTTATTTTGCTTATATGCCGCGTAGATGTCAAATTTACTTGTAACACATTGTAAAACTATAAATATTGTTTAAAAAGTTTAAAAGAATGCAATCGCCTAAGTTGCTAACAGCATTGAATATTTTAATAATTTACGAATGTACAGCATTATACAAACTTTAGATTTTTATATTTTATTTGCGTATTCAAATATATTTATATTTTATTCCCAAAAACAAGGGAACAGCTGAGTATTGTTTCATCCGGCCAGTTTAAATAAAAACTACTCGTGAAATGTCATATTTGGGTTTGACTGTGACTAAACAATTGCTCTCACTTTTTGATAAAAATATCGGGATATATATCGTATATCGATATTCAGCCTAAATATATCGGGATATGATTTTTGGTCCATATCGCCCAGCCCTAGTGGCAACAAGAGGTGGGCGATATGACCTTTAAAAATCTGCCCGACCCCTCCCTCGGTCATGTCTGGACCTTTTGACCTGAAATAGCATTTCATTGAAACTATATTTAGACTTTAATCATAATAAAAACACAAGCATTGGCTTATTTGAAAGAGAAAAGTAGCAGAGGGGCTGATTTACGGCATTTGAGCAGTTGCATTCAAGCTGGTAGCGAGTACCACAGACAGCAAATATTCTTTCCAATCTTTATATCACTTTACACATGTCAAAGCCAAGAAATCTCCACAGAAGGAAAACTCTGTTTCCTTGCCTTCTGCATTAAGAGACTAGAAATGAGTTCCTGGTGCGGAAATGTTGTGTTTATGCAATTTTATCGGTAAGATGTGTTTGAACCCTGTTCAGGGTTTGATGATCATAGAGTGATTTCCAGTTTTCTCTTTTTGATAGGCTACTGGTGACATGAACAAACTCATTATGATCTGGGATCCAGAGACATGTAAACGTCTGTACAATTTTACAGGACACAAAGATGCCGTATCAGTGAGTGTAACATCTTCAAACCTTTGCGTAACATGACATTTAAACCTTAAGTTTTTCATTTGTTTCCTGACTTAAAACCCTTGTTTGTAGGGTTTGGCCTTCAGACGAGGGACTCATACGCTCTACAGTGCATCACATGACCGATCGATTAAAGTGTGGAGTGTGGACGAGAACGCTTATGTAGAAACCCTGTAAGTACAGCTGTTTAGTCCTGAGAGTTTTGTACTGCTGTCTCTTCCCGGGGTTGATCTGATTGTGGCATTCAGTTTCGGACACCAGGACGTGATCACAGGTCTGGACTGTTTGAGCAGAGAGAGGTGCGTGACCACCGGAGGGCGAGACCGAACGGTTCGAGTCTGGAAGATTGCTGAGGAATCACAGCTTGTCTTTCACGGACATGAGTCAGTTGAACCTTTTTATTGATATCTACATTTTCTGTCAAATATAACGTCCTGAAAGCATTTGTACAGCATTTGGCACCACTAATGATTTATAATTAATTATTAATTATGAAGCCAACATAATGATTATTCAAGCTCGACCATAAACCACCAACTGCAAAATATGTACACAAAGGAGTTTTCAGGTTTCCTATTTCTGTCCGATGCAAAAAATATTGGAAACTGTTCCTCGGAGGTTTGAGGCTAGTGAAAATTATAAATAAATATGACAACAGCTATTGGTTTCAACTAAAGACCACAGTAGTGTGTGTAAAAAGTTTTTATGTTTGTTTTATCATTAATTTCTTCTGTTTGTCTGTGTTTTTGTCCTTCGCAGAGGCTCCATTGACTGCATTCAGCTGATTAATGAAGAGCACATGGTGACCGGTGGAGACGATGGGTAAGACTTCAGCTTTTAAAGGGTATATAGGAGTGTAGAGTTTCTCAGTTACTATTTTTTTGACCAGGAGCCATTTCTCTGCTGTTTTGGGTCACTCTAAGACCACACTGATTGCTTAGACCACTGTGGAGTCATTTTACAAACACATCACTCGGCTGGTTGCATCATTGATTGCATTTCCAAAACTGCTATTAGATTGTTCAGATGTAACATGAAGAAAAATACATGCTGATTTAAGGCTCTTTCACATTTCTTAAGGACACCGTATAGAAAATGACAACAGATGGAACAATGATCATACCCAAAGAAGGTCAAAAAATGGTCAAAAAGAAATGTTTTAAACAGCCTAGAGCAGGGGTGCTCACACTTTTTCAGCTTGCGAGCTACTTTTAAAATGACCAAGTCAAAGTGATCTTCCCGCTACAAAAATGTAAAGCATCAATCAACAAATATTTTCAACTTCATTGAGAATTGACAAAACACACATAATAATTAGCTATTTACATTTTTTGTAATAATCTGAGTTTAATTTGATGACTTGCACTGAATTTCAGTCCGGACAGTAGCTGCTGACAGCCAGCCTCAAGCACACTTCCAAATGTTCATCAGTCATTGTGGAACGGTATTTGCACTTAATGATTTTCATGTAGGACTTAATGATTTATTTTGTCCAGCTCCTTCACTCATTTTGGTGACCATAAAAGTTTATGGCTAAAAGCATTGGCTAAAAATTGGACGTAATACTCTGATTAGCATAGCTTTAGCTTTTGTCTCAATTTTGACCAATTGAGTGTTGTAGTAGGTTAAACAAGAGAACAAGAGTTGTGTGTGACCTGAATTTGGTGGTAAAAGAGTGATTTTTTTATGGGAGCTACTGAGTTTTGATCCATATAATGACCAATAGAAATTCTGCAAAAATAAAAATTTCTCAATTTTGACAAAATGAGTGTTGAAGTGGGTTAAGCATTAGAACAGTTGTGTGTGACCTGAATTGGGTGGTAATAGAGTGATTTTTATTGGAGCAATAGAGATTTGATCCAAATAATCAAGAATAAAAATGATGCTCTTATAAAGTTTTCTATTTTTATTGAAACTGAGTCGTGCAGTACAATATGCAGGTGAGGAGTGGCGTGTTGCTTGATTTTGGTTGTAATAGAGTTATTTAGAATGAAGTTATGAAGCATATTCTGGGTAAAACATATTTTGTTGGTAATTTGCAGACGGTCCCTAAGCGATTCCATGTCAGCGGGTTGCTCATAGACGGTAATGTGTTTCTGCGAATGCCGAGGGAAACTTGTTTCCGCTACATAACACAGATTAAAAATAGGTATTATTTGTTTACTAAGAACATTCTGGTCTCGAGCTATTGATCAGAGAAAACCAAATCCATGAATCTGCAGCTGAACTTTACTGAACTGTGACGGGATGGATGATCGGCTGATATTGGTTTGTAATTGTTGATTAATTTTCATTCCAGTAATGAGCTGAGAGCTGACCTTTCCTCTTTTGTTCGATGTTTATTACTGTGAATCCTCAAGTATTTTTGTTTTCTCTCTTGATGCATTGGGTTTGCACAGCTCTTTATCCCTATGGACGGTGAATAAGAAGAGGCCGCTGAGCACAGTCAAGCAAGCACACGGTCTTCATGGTACTGCTGGTCTGGAACAGCCCTACTGGGTTTCATCAGTGGCAGCACTGCACAACTCTGACACAGTGGCTTCAGGTGCCTCAGGTGCACTCACTCTCAACACTAAAACCAACTTTTTAGTTTTAGTCTTTTAGTAGACATTGTTTTTGTTTCAGTTTGACAAGTTTGTTATCTAATGGAAAAGAAAATAATTTAATGGTGGTGTGGATTTCAAGTGTCTTAATGCTCATAGAGAGCGCTGCAGTCTCTACTTACTTCAAGTGCTTGAAAGCCGTTCACAACGCACATAGCTGTGAGATGTGTCACAGAGCCAGAGGGTTAGTTCAGGACACCCAGCTGTAAAAGAGCTCTCACAAAGCCAAGAAAGGTTATTTGAAAACTCCCTTCTCCCTCATTACCAAAACCATATAAGGGCTCCATCAAGTCCCATCCTGACTTGTTCAATGAGCATAAAAGACGATTGGTGAAGTTGAAGAACGAGCCATGAAGGATCCTTGTCCATGAGCTTTTTCATTGCCCTGAGATCCCGAAAGAAGCTTAAACTCTCAAGAGGGAACAGCATCTTCCGTTTCGTTGGTCGAACTTTTTATTTATTTTTAAATGGGAAGATGTTACATATAACATTTTGTAACAAAATTCTCAGTGTGTATAAATCATGTAGGTTTTATAATAAACACCATAATTTTGAAATTGCAGGATTTATTGTGCGGAACATAATAAAAAAAAGAACAGATCCCTAAGGGGTTGAACAAATTTTCACATCACAGTATGTCAGTTTAGCAATGTATAAAAAGTGCAAATCTATCTATTCAACTGTTTTAAAGCACACTCAACTTAAAAATCTTCAGCTTCGGTCACTCTGTTGACCACCCTCAGATACAGTAGTACCCTCATTATCATACTTCTCTGATCTGTTTCATTGAACCATGTTTGTATACCCTGAACTTCATCTGAATAATTGTGTTCGTCCGTAGGCTCCCATAGTTCCTCAGTGCAGCTGTGGAAGTGTGACCAGGGATTCAGTGGCCTGCAGAGGCTCTTCAGCATCCCTGTGGTGAGCAGAAGTCATCGACACAGTTCAATGTTTGCTATTGGGTCTGTGCTCCATATGAATAATTATATAGTTTGTGTCCTGGGTCTCGCACAGCAAATGAACCTTGGGTTGAAGGAACGCTCATGGTTTTTATTCCTGTTTCAGGCTGGGTTTGTGAACTGTCTGAAGTTCTCAACATCTGGGAAGTTTCTTGTGGCTGGTGTTGGACAGGAGCACAGGTGAAGATTTATTTATTGCTTGTATATGTGTCCTTCTCTTCAGTATGAGATTGAGACCCTTGTTTCAGTTCAATTCTCCCTAGAATTGGCTGCATGGAGATTGTAGTTGATGACCAACCAATTTAATGGAGCAAGCTGGTCCCACCAGAACAAAAACAATTTGCATAATGCAACCATTTGGTTTCAGTCTGGAGCCCTGCGAGTCTAAGTGAACTCAATGCATTTTCTCAGTGCATCAGGAATGCACGACTGTGAATTTCAAACCCTAAACGGACTAAATGAAAAACTTTCTCTACAGTTAAATCTTAAGTTTGTCATAAACAATGTTAAACACACATAAATTTATTAAAATCTCTTTTCATGGCCAAATAACGAAACTATATCTATAGCAGGGGTTGCCAACCTGGTGCCCGCGGGCATCGCGTCGCCCGCAGTGACCATATCAGTCGCCCACAAGCCAGTTCTAAAAATAGAACTAATCAGGAACCATCACTGTCTAAATTAAATTGTGTTGCCATTCTTTTTGAATTGCATTTAGAGTGATGTAAATTAAAAACAAAACGTATAAAAAAATATAAAAAACCTTTTAAAAATCATAAAGTAGCATAGTTCGCTAATAGGAGAATAAGGCAGAGGTCAGTCTAGTGCACAATCTGCGCATGACAAACTTAGCCTTGGTCTTGAGCGTTGCAAAGACGAGGATACGAAAGCGGTTTCAACCCACATAAAAATTGCGGAAAAAAGGAAGCAAACTTATTATTTTAATAGGGAATGGGAGGAAGAATTATTTTTTACTAATGTGAAAGAAAAGTGTGTGTGCCTCATTTGCGGTGCGACTGAGGCGACGGCAAAGCGACATAACGTTGAGAGACACTTCAGCACTTGTCACAAAAGCTATGATGCTAACTACGCACCCGGCAGCGCTCTACGAAAAGAAAAAGCTCGCGGGTTAAAGGCAGCATAGGCCAAACAGCAGTCTTTTTTTTACAACGCTGGTGAAAAACTCTCAATAAGCAACTGAAGAGTTGCAGTATCAACTTACATCCCAGATTACAGTACTCTGGTGAAGAGCATGCAATGCCAGGCTTCCCACTAACACGCAAAGAAACAAATGACAGATGCCAGTCAAATGTCAGTGCCATGGCAAATATAGAATGATATAAATGAATGATAAACTGTTACAGATGTGTTACTAAGTTTAACAGACATGATTTGTTTTAATGGCTGCAAATGTAGTGATTAGTAAAAATGTGTTAAGATTTATTCTAAAATTAATTGATTTTTGTTAAATCTTATATTATTGATTATTTGTACAAACATGGTGCAGAGTTCATTATTTGATAAAAACTGAAACCGTCTTGAAAAATTGGACGTGATTTCTTGCAAAATGTTGTGGAAGTTATCATTTGAAAATTAAACAATTGGAAAGGTAAATAAGGAATAAAATATTGCATGTTTAAGTTTATCTCTTTCCTACCTTGTTGAATGATTCTGAATCTTTATTGATAAATTATTAATCGTTAACAATCAGTGTCCTCAGGTAGAATGTCATTAATATAAAATTAAAGGTGAACTGTGCAACTTTCTGATTTCAGAAGTGTGTTATCAAAGTGGTAACCCTTTCATTACTCGGTGCCCTTGAAGTTGCTCTCTGCTTCAAAAAGGTTGGCGACCCCTGCTCTATAGTGTTTCACCAATTACAGTTGTGTTTTCCTTGTTTATGTGAAAAGTGAACTGTGATTGGAGGAGTAGATGCTATTACTTAATGACCTAATTATAATATTAAATAATGCATCACGTCATAATGTAACTCAGAGATTGATTTTGGCAATACATTACAAGCAAAGATCTGTGAGAGCACTGGTACCTTTTAGATGCATCATCTTACTGCTGCAAATAACAATTATTCCCATAATCGATCAGTTGGTCATTTTTATTATTATTGTTTTTTTTTTTTTTCGATTAGTCATCTACTTGGCACCCGGTCAGCAGTAAGTGTTTAAAAGTTTCTTTCTGAGAAAAACAATAAAATGAAAATACATTTCCGTATTCTGTAGATAAAATAATTATATTAGTAATACATTTGTAAATGGATAACACAGCTTTCAAGAATTCACTAAATACACAGTTCTAAAACAATCATAAATGTTTGTTTATACATTAATGTGAGGCATTAACATGTTTCAGATTTTTCCTTTTATTTTATAACCTTTTATTTGCATTTTTATTGTGATTAGAAAGTATACAAAGATATGCAAGAAAAAGAAACATTTTGAAGTAGCACCACACACCCGAATATTATCATTATAGTTTGTCTCAAAAGAAGTAAGCCTACAAATGCACCATTAAACATCTGGATTAAGCATGTTATGACAAATTGAAACAATTTTTACCTTCTAATCTGTTATGGGAATAATTGTTAGTTGCAGTTCTTTATGACCTGAGCAAATGTTAAACTGCGTCTTAGAACACGTAGACAAAATGCAATAGGTGTAGTCATCTTTCTGTTGGAGGCAGCAGACCGGGAACTTTTAAAAAAAAATTTTTTAAATACAATAAAGTCGTACCCCGAGATACAAAATTAATCCGTACCATGGAGGCGTTCGTATCTCAACGCAAGTTTTACTTGTAAAACGCCTTATCCATGCAACGACTCTCAGAAACAACAGTTTAGGTTGATTAAAAAAAAAATTAAATTTGGAAAACCAGAGAAAAATCAAGTAACGTTTCTTCAATCCTTAAATCTACACATTGTTAATGTAATAAATGATAATAAAACAGAATAAAACACAAGCTAAATACGTAATATGTACACAAACGTGAAACCTTACCTTGAGAGTGAAGTGATGTGTCGGAGGAGGTGGAACGGATGGCAGAAAACATTACGCCAATATGCATGAAGGTTAACTTTCACAAGATATTTTACAAATTACTAACACCAACACGGTTTAAAGCACCAGCGCAGACAGGACCGAGCGTACTGGAGAGAGACGCTTCTGAGAATGCGTCACAGGGGTTTCTCTGACTTGTGCTACAGAACAGCACTTTCCACGTTATAAACGTTATTTCTTTTACGACACCTTGACTCTAACTTTTGTTATAGTACATTATTGGTAATTTATGCATAATGTTTCACATGATGTAAAACTGATATAAAACCCTTAAAACGTACTTTCTGCAATGGGAGAAAGGAGCGCTAGGACCCAGAAGCGCAGCACGACATCAGACTTAACAAGCAGATAATAGAGCAGAACTGTTGGTGTTTCTTCGTATCTCAATTTTTTTTTTTTGCATCTCAAAGAAAAAAGTTCCCCTGCGAGACCTTTCATGTCTCGAAGCATTCATATCTCAGAGTACCACTGTATTCCAAAATGCACATAAAATAGGTGGATGGAAACACTGCCAATAACATTAAAAGCCATGGCTTCTTCCGGACTATTATTCCCAAGGTTAAACTGGGAGCTTACGACAGATAATTCCTAATGTTGTGTGTGGGTGGGGTCATGTAAATGTCTGTTGTTAATGAATATGTGCTTCTTTTTTTTAACTCAGTATTTCAGAAATTTGGTGATTAACAAAAAATACTTTACATGGCAGTTTCAAACAGTTGCTCACTTCTGTTTAAACTGTTCAGTGTCCTTTAAGACGTCCCTGTGTCAGTAGAGTCTTATTCTAGCGAGGAAATGTTGTGGGATGGATTTCAATAACCAAGTTCCTGCCGTTCATGTAAAATGATTATTTCTTGTTCTATAAATGTCTTGATGTGTGTATGTATTTAGTATAGGTTGCTTGCCAGAGTTTCACGGCCACTAGGTGACACTAGTGTATAATGTCTGCTTTATGTCTATGATCTGAGTGGGTCCTGTTTTGTTCTGTCTGTTGTAGATTGGGTCGGTGGTGGAGGATCAAGGAAGCTAAGAATGGACTCTACATCATTCCTCTGAAGAGGGGAGAGAAGGAACAAGAAGCTGCTTAAGACCGAAAGCTGTACATTAGCCTTTTATTTACAATTGAAAAAATAGATCCTTAATTTGCCCTTTTGTTTGGTTTGTCACACTTTAATCTGAAAGAGATTTTATGAAATGTCTGTCTCTGGAATGGTCAACATAAAGAGAAAATTTCTGTTTCTGCTTGTTTATAATTTTAACTTTAAATTGATGGTTATGTGAGATATTTATTTGCAAGACAATTAATCCAAGATTTAAAAAAAAAAGAATTTATTTACATATTTTACAAATGGATCACTTCACCAAATATCACACGAAAACATATGTCTAATATGCTACTTTCCCAAAACTGAAAATTCAATGCAAGTTCAAAAACAGAAATACAGAATGCAGTTCGTATTTTACTAACGCAAAGATGCCTAAATTCATTCATGAGGATTTTACCACAGCACTAAATTGTCAATAATCTAATGAAATTGAACTGTTGTACCACAAAACTTAATGAGCAATTACCATTATTTCTATTTTAACTCCCAATGTATCCAAGTCCATTGTTCTGTTGTATGTCATTTTACTGTCTGCCATCGTCCCCTTAGGTTTTCTGTGGTTCAAGTTGAACATAGGCAAACACCAGTGTTCACTACAGGGAAAAGGTGGGGCATGGGGGTGGCAAATATTATTTGGTAGTTAACAGTTTAAGCTTAAAATAACTGAAACTGAGAAATATTAAAAATTCACCATCGCACAGTCCTTGTTAAACTTAACAATATGATAAACTTTGTAGCAGGTTTTAAACTTTGTTTTTTTTTTCTATTGTACCGCAGAGGTTGGTGTGAACTTTGACTTAAATAAGTTTCAGTAGGCAGTTAAAATCAATATGTTGTAATCTAATCCCCCGGCTGGGCCTAATCGTGCTCATTATCTGCCAATATTAGCTGCCGTACTCTACTGGATCCATGATGCAAATCTACAAACCCTCCACCACTTCTCTTGGTGGGGGGAGGTGAACCTGCATCCAGATATGCATCACAGCAAAGTTTTGGACACTGAAACACTGGCAGTGATTATTGCTGAATCTGTGGCGTCATCAAAGCCGGGAATAATGCAGATAAATGAATGGAAACAGACGAGTTGAAGCACATGCAAAGTTTTTGTGGCAAGTGAAAATGGTAGTCTGCTAATGCTCGCAACATTTAAACACAACCTTCTGATCAGTTAAAAGAGTATGGTGATTGCGAGAGTCTGTGATTTTGAAAAATAGCCACTATTTTGAAAAACTATCCCTTTAAATCTGGCCAAGTTGATGAATTTCAGTTTTGGGCACGGACTATTATGCAAATGGTATGTTGCCATTCTTAATTATCTCGCCTCTACCTGCTTTTTTTTTAATCAAGTAAATATTTCCTCACATGTAATGCAGTGTCATTTCTTCACTTCCTCATCTTACTTCCATTTGAGAGGCCATTTTATTGGGGAATTTAAAAAACGTTTTTACTATTCAGAATATAATTTGTTTGGTATTTGAAAATACATGTATTTAGATAAACAACTGTGTTTGAATAATTAACCCTTGTTCTTGGCTGCTAACAGCCACGTAAAAATCTATCGAATCATTTTCATATCCTTTAATTGACGAAATTTTATATGTGATTTCACTAAAAAAAAACTTATTTCCAATATGAGAAATGATTGTGGCCTGGATTTTCTTTTACCTTTTATCACAGTCTCCGACATGTTAAACATTAGTAACAGTAGCATTGATGGGTTTTTAGTTTTTGTGTAGCACCAGATTTTAAATTTCCTCCTTATTTATTGTTTGTTGCCAATTGACTTCCATTATAACAACATTTTTATTGCAAAGCCATGACACTTTGATGTGATAGATTTTTACAGTGGTTTAACTTTTTAAACAAACACAAAGGGATTGTACATTTGCCCAAATATTTAAAGCATTTTGTATAAAAGTAAGATTTGTCACCAAAAATCATTCAATTTGATGTAAGAGAAAAGGTTGTGAAATCATCCCCCATAACACAAACATTTTTTCTAAATTGTCATAAACAACCACAAGGGCCACATTACATTGCGGCAAATCTTAATCCTTTTAAAATGGTTTGATGATAAAGTTGAACAGTTTAGTCTCAAATGTTAAAAATGTTACTGTTTAATTTCATTTGTCAATTTGGATTTGTTGGAAAAGTGTCTTTTGGGAGCTATACCACTATATTGTGGGTCTAAATATTGTAACATGATTATTTGTAATTCGTCAAATACGTTGTACCAAAGAGAATTGAATATAAATCCAAAGTGTATTATTTTAGGGCAGGTGTTCTTTTTCTGACAACACTGGTAGTCGTGCGCATCTTTTTTTATGGAATTGAGAAGTGAGAATGATGGGCACACTGTGGATTCTTGCTCAGAATCATTAGCCATCATTTCTTGCCTACTGCTTTTCAATTTCTACGATTTTGAACATAGTACTTGGCCCCCCTCCAATGATCAGTATGAATGTGGGCCCTTTTGAATCCTCCCAAGTTGTGTTTTATTACAACTTCAGCCAAACTGCTGCCTTGGGTCTACAGGAATGGTATACACCCTGGGGTACATTAAATATTGCACATTGCGGTGGTCATGAGACGGAAATATCATTGTATCGTATTCCTTTCCAAAAAAATCTTAAAGACTAATCCGTATCCTTACTATTGTACATATATAAAGTTAACATATTGCCAAATCTAGCTTTAGCATTGCATTTCTTGAAGTAAACCCCCGTTCTTGCATCAGTTTGTGTTAATAGCATATATCATTATAATCAGATTTACAACACGATTTATTCTCTCTGAACACTTAAACATAAAGAATAGCTTCCAATAATCAATAACACATGCTGCTTGGTTCAGACGGTATGTACAAGATATCCATTTTGTAAGACATCATCGCAAACAATGCATAGATGTGCTTTGTTTTCTCCTTTATAAACATGTTCACTATACGACTTTAAGAAGAACTTGATTCGAGTTTCAAACAACATAAAGAATTGATGATTTTTGTACACCTTCACAGAGATGATGTTGTTGAGTCAACCACTTCTCGCCCATTGCATACAGCTGGCACAATAGCAGAAGCGGAAGCTGTTGGGAATAGAGATCGGTGTAAATAAAACATTAAACGTGGGCTGAACTGTAAAATGAGCTGAAACTAAACGAATGAATGTGAATACCATGAGAATAAGTGGAGCTCGGCGCGGTGATGGCCGAGGAGAATCGGTTGTCTTTGGACCTTAGACTGGTCACGTTTTTCTGTGGCTGGAAAAGGATGATATGAATCTTGGGGGCAAAGAGGCATCCGAGCACCACTGAGCCACTCAGACTGACCGAGATACACATTGTGGTGGTTTGCACCTGCACAGGGACAAACAAAGGTTATAATGGGAAACAAAATGTGTCCACAGCATCTAACGTCTCGCTTGTAAAGCGGACACCGGGTGATACTTTGGGTTATTTGTGAAAAATCAGAAACACAAAGGATTTTGTCATTGAAATTGGAAAACAATACCACATTTTACTTGTTAATATCAGCTTTTTTTTAAACGGCTTGTCTTGAGACGCCTCCTTTGGATGGATATTTATAACGTTTGTCATGTATAAACAGTAAAAAAACCTTACCTCAAAAAGCATTACAGACTAGAAAAATGGCAATGTTCATCTGAGGTCTTCTTTAAGATTCGATTTCTGAGTCGATCGAGGGGGACAGAAAACTATAGCGAAGGCTTTGAGTTGTCCTACTACTAATAATAATAATAATTAAAAAAAAGTTTAACCTCTCACAGAAATATAAAACTAACCAATCAATAAAGATTATTAGGCAACCTATACACATTGAAACTTTGCCACGTCCACACAGGAATTTTTACTATGATTTTTCTTAATCTCAGACATTTTTTTAAGATTATTTTTTGGCATTTCATGGTTTTATTTCAAACAGACAGGATAGTATTAAGACAGCAAGAGAAGTGGGTAGAGAGAGGTGGAAAGATAATAAAGGAGATGGGTTCGGGATGTGTGCAACCAAAAGCATTATACCACAGGGCTGGACAAATCTATGCCCTTTTAAAGACATTTTAGGGAAAATATCATTTTGACCAACCAGATGCCTAAACATTTTTCTCGTATATGGTTAAATCAAAGGAATTAGTGCAGATGAAAAATAAACCCCACCACAAAGTCAAACCAAGCATTTAAAAAAAGTCACTTTGACTGGAGATTTCAGAAATACTTGGAGCACACCAAACCAGTGCTAATCTACATTTGGCCCAACAGCAAAACATTTCTGACTCTAAAGGGGTCATGACATTGTTTTATTTGTAATAATATGTTGTTCACATTGGTCTGATTGTACGGTAAATGTGATTCTTTTATTCAAAAAGTCTCTAATTTCTATTAAAATCACATACAGACTCTTAATTTTCTAGGCCAGGATTTTTTCAGAAATGGGCTCAGATTACCATTCGGAAAACTCTGTACCTACTCACCTATTGGTTCAAAATTCGCATATTCATGAATTGTGTGCTGCCCTGCAGTGGAATGGCGACCTGTCCAGGGTGTACCCACGCCTCTCACCCAATGTACCAGGGGACCCCAGTGACCCCAAAAGGGAACAATCGGGTTGGAAAATTAATGCAAAGCATGTATGCAAAGTTTCTGTCTGAATGGTCAAAAAAGATGTGAAAGAGATTAGAGTGATTAATTCATTTCAGGACTTCAATACTGATTGAATATTTTTGATTCAATCTAATCTTATAAATCACTACAAAAGCCACTAAAAGGCTCAACATGTTATGACCCCTTTATGCATGGGCAAAGCCTAAAAGTTGAAAGAACTTTTATGAACTAAATGCTATGCTAACTTCTTACTAACTACTTTACATATGTAAAGTTAATCGCACGTAAACTAAATAAATGTCCTTTAGGGACATTCCACTTTTGTTGCAAGGCTCCAAATCTCCAGAAAATAATCTGTAGTATCGTACATTTGTTTATTTTATTTTCCAGATCTGGTGAGCATAGCTTAACATATTTCATGGAATCTGATTATACTAGAAGCATTTCAATACAAATAAGAAGATGTGTTTCCATATTGAAATCATATTTTCTTACTTTAAACACAACTCTTAGAGCAGAGGCCACTCTGGTTAATTGGTCTGATCCGTTGTATTTCGTGAACCTAAACTGTGAAACACTACTAATTATGTGGGGGTGGGATGAAATGAGAACGTATGCTCTACATCTCTTGCCTTTACACTACACTGTGGTAATGTATACCAGATGGAACTGTGATTTCACATCAGTGATGCATTATGGTTCATGACGGTGCATGGACTGTAGAAAAACTTGCCCCTCAGAACAAGATCTAAGAGGTGCCTAATCAAAAGATTAAGGTCTGTCCACACAAACTCTCCACCACCTGACAAAGATGATGGACCCACTTAAAGATGGCAGCAAGGTTTCCCTTGAGGGGAAGTTCATAAGTGCATGTCTAAATGTGGACTGGAACGCAGCCCTAGAGAGAGCTTGAAATGAGATACAGCAATAGCTTCTTACTGGTTATTTCAGAGGTCCGTAACCCTGCTCTTGCAGACCCAGGTGCAATCCCTTCAGAAACTTAAAATAAAAATGAGGACAGCCAAAGGTCTAAGGGAATCTATGAACACAGAGCCAATTCAGGTCCCCAGGACCACAAGATCAAATGAAACGTGTCATTCGGGACAAAAGATTTGAGCACAAAAACACTGGGAATCTCACTGGAACCACTGGAAGATGTGTGCAAGAATGTTAAAAATAAACAGGGCGACTGTTAGGGTGCCACCAAATCTTCATTATAAAACTAAATTGAATGAGATCATTTTTAGCAGCTCTGCATGCATAGAGTTGAAGGTGGTAGAAAATTGTGAAGGAAAAAAACAGACAGCCTAAATTGAGATGTCCTTTGACAATGCTTGATGATGCGGCAAGGACATGTCCTTCAGAGTGAGAAGGACCCTAGCAGTGTCACACTTTGAAAGCTGCACCCTATGGTGGATGCATCTGATGGCAACATCTGTCGCAAAAATCATTGAGGATTTCCTCACTTCAGTTAGTTGTTGTGAAATTGAATGGTGTAAACTACTACAAATGTTCCTTTCAACAAAATCCACAGTATCTTCAGGCTGGCACATCACTCAAGTAAGAGATATCTAGTTGGTCTTCCAAAAAACCCCATTTTCATAGCAGTTAACCTTCAGACATAGCCCCTCTCTTTCAAGAGGTTAAATGGCTGACTGCAAAGCACTCTATACAGCTATGGATAGCGTCTATCTGATCTCTACATTTCTCAGGGGATTCAATCACTGACTTGTAAACTTTTTGCTGGTGAGGTTCAGGCATTGCAATTCTCAGCCAGGGGGAATTGTTGATGACCGTGTTTACTGTGTCAGTAACCGATCTCTGACATCTCTTGGCCCAAAGCAATGACTCTCTTGATAGCAAGTGACAGGCATCCCTCGCCCCTCGAATAGTCTATCTGTATGGAGTGGGCATTCACATCACTAGCTGCATGTTTGAGCTGGCACACTGCGTTTGTTTGCTAAAAGAGACAGTGACCGGCTCTAAAAGTGATCATGAAATTTTATTATGTCCATTACTTTAATATTATGTCCAAACTATAATAGACTCGTTTACAGTTACATTCCGCAGTTTCTGTTTGGCCACTCGTGCAAGTAATCAAGTTCCACCTCAGTGTTATTCAAATGAAGGAAATCTTGTTATCTGTCATATAATTTCAATGACTCTGTTCATTGACTAAACCAACAATCCAAGGTGATAATTTCCAATTTTCCCTGTTAATGCACTCAATTGTTGCCAATGCTTTAATAGGGCTCAGCACCAAAGGTTCTATTGTAATTGTTGATCGCATTATTCTTTGAAAATGTATGTCTGATTGTGGTTCGAAATGTGGGTGTGGCTAAATGGATCTATAGCCATACATGTGTAGGGTAATAAGACTTACATATAAACTGGATCGGGTTTCCAAAATGGTCGGGAAGTCTGCGAATTAAGCTAAAACCTCTAAATAGACCCTTTAGCTAGTGTCATACTTTAACAAACTCTAGACAGGTTTTTATCTGTTCACCTCCAAACGCCATCAGTCTTATCTTAAGGCATATGGGGTGTTAACTTGCAAAGCTGTTTTGATTTCCTTAAACAATGTGACTATAGAGGCTGTTGGAATTCAAAACAGGAAGTTGTTAACAACTCCGCCGTGCAGTGTTCGATCAGATTCACGTTTTCCATGGGTGTAAAAAGTCCCTGTCTGAACAAATCTATATAGCAATCTAAAGGGTCATCAATAGAGCCACCTGATGGCCACATCCAATTTTCTGGAATTTTATACTGCTATAACAGACTGTTTGAAGGACATGTTTGGAAATTTGAACACTAATGTAATGGACCAGGACCTACAAAAAAGGCAATTGGAGTGTATTTCCAAAATCAACAGGAAGTCAGTTTTCTTGTAAAATTTAGGACCAATCCAGGCCTCGTACAAACTCCTCAGTCTTATCAAAAGGAATATTGGATGCTAAATTGTGAACTTTGACTTTGTTCAACTATGTATGCATAGCGGGATGACGAAAGTTGACATTTTGGCATAAAGAGGAAGTTATAACTCAGGCATACAATCTATATTTTTGACAAATGTAACTAGAATATTGGCCAAAACAATACTAGAAAATATTTAGACTCATAAGAACCACCGGGGATCAAGACACGTTGGGACATGGTTTTTAATATTCAATTGTCCTGTATTGTTCAGTAATTTTAATCATTCTTACTTCAATAAAGTGCCTAGTGCAACAAACTGACCAAATAGAGGTGATGATGCCAGAGGTGCTTGAGCCCTTTTATCGCTGCTTGCAGCTTTTATTATATTTTTGCTTGTGTACCCCAATGTGCGATGTCTTGATTTAAGTGTGAGTTTTCATAACTTAAAAAAAGAAATGTTCATTCTTTTAATATGCATTGAGAACAGCAACAAACGGAAGTTATCATTCCAGGTTTCCAGTTTGGTCACATGGCCTTTAACATATCCCCTATTCTGACTTCCACCCAACTTTGATAGTAAAGACATTAAAGGGAACTCCATTAGCAGTTCAATTACAGCAATTGT
This sequence comes from Danionella cerebrum, assembly GCA_007224835.1. NCBI lineage: Eukaryota > Metazoa > Chordata > Actinopteri > Cypriniformes > Danionidae > Danionella > Danionella cerebrum. The sequence continues at coordinate 363,368 of SRMA01025415.1, read as the reverse complement.
TTGACTTGAATTTTAAGCACTTTCCTAAATATCTTCTACTTACTCTGTAGTCACTGGCAGTGACGTAGAAGATTGGCTGGAAGGCCAGCCAGATGATACAGGTGGTGTACATGGTGAAGCCAATAAACTTTGCCTCGTTGAAGTTCTCTGGACACTTTCTGGTCTTGAAGGCATAGAAGGTACAAAGGATAATGAGGATGCAGTTGTAGGTGAGTGACACCAGCATGCTTGAGTCCAGACTGTTGCATTTCAGAGTCACTACATCTCTTCGATCGGGTCCAACTTCTTTCCTCACCCCTGGTGCTTCTACAAGCAGCCAGACAAGAGCAACCAACAGCTGGACAGAGATCAGAATGGCACAGATTGCTACTTGAGAGGCAGGGCTGATGAAGCGTGGTCGTTGGGCACTGTCCCTTGCCCCACCAAAGATACGAGCAATCCTGTTGGTCTTTGTCAACAAGGCAGAGTAGCAAACAGCAAAGGAAGTCCCAAGGCCAAGACGCCGTAGGGCGCACACAAATGCAGAAGGTTTGGCAATGTAAATAAATGTCATGGCATAACACATGAGCACACCAAACAGTAGGATGTATGACAGTTCTCTTCCACTAGCTTTCACCACTGGAGTGTCATTGTTTCTTAAGAAAACTCCAGCAACCGTAAGGGTACATAGCATTCCAAGACAGGCAATGGTGACGGGTCCTACTGCCCACACATCCGACCAGTGGATATACTCCTCAGGAAGCTCATAGCACCCTGTCAGATTAGCAAGAGGCCATTCTCCAAATCCACAGTCCACACAGGTGAACTCGTCCAAGAGATATTGGTGGGGTTGGCACGGAATGCAAATCCAACAACAGACATCTCCAGGCTGCATGCTTTTTGCTTCATTGGGTTGGCATGGGTCACTGCACTGGGATGTGGGAAACGCTCCACCAGCCCAAGGCAACAGACTGGTATTGAGCACCAAGCCCTGTGACCAATAGCCAACCTTTCGATAGACAAACTTGTTTTCCTCTTGACGGTAGTGAAAGATATTGTAGCGACCCAAACTGTCACCTAAAGAGGTAAACCGCACCACGTTCTCTGTGTCAGCAGGCCTGAAAGGAGCTGGAAAAAAGTTAGAAAACTTTAAGAATAAATCATTTTATGCAATTGCATCAATGTAAGATGATCAATGTAAGTCTTATCTTTCAGAAAAGCCACAATGGTCAACATTTCAATCTGAGTTGACTAGTTTTTGAGAGTATGAACACAATTAAGAAGCTTAAATGAATGTGAATGCTTTCAATTGAAATTTTCTCACCATCAAATTTAGTCTTGAGTATAAATTCCCGGTAGAACCTCTTTCCATTTCCAGGTTTCATGGCATCACACACTTTCGTTGTATTTGGGCAAACAGCTTGGCGCATGTTGTGTAGGGCATAGGCCATAGCATAGACGGCATTCACCACAAACATGATCTTTGATTCTGGCTTAAACAACCCATTCCTCATGCTATTAGTTGCACAGCCATGTTCCTGTAGGCGACAATTAAATCTGTGTTCCCAGAATTCCCTAAACCATGGGTTCCTCGTGTTTAGTTCTGGGGTTAGCTTGGTGAAGTAGTCCTCAAACTCCCTAATAGAGTATGAAGCAAGTTCTATAGTGAAAGCTCCATTAGCAGCCTTCTCGCTCCCATAAACTACACTTTCCTGTGCCCCCCAGCCATCACTGGCAACCCAAATGAAGGAAACATTCATCCTTGCCGCAGCGGCAAGCAGTTCTCTTGCATCTTCGCTTCTGGTGAAAAGGATCACCACTTTGGCGTTGGCTTTTTGTTGAAGGGATCGAATAACATTTTCATAATTTCCTCTGTTCACAGAGCGGCTGACTTTCACTGAAGTTGCAATGCAGATTTGTCGTACTCTGGCTTCTTGTTGAAATGCATCGATACCTGTTTCGCCATAGTCACCCTCTGAAGCTACAGTGGAAACGTAGGTCCAGTTAAAGTACCGCAGAATCTCAGCTATGGCTTTGGCTTGATAGAAGTCAGGAGGCACAGTTCGGGCAAAATAATCATAACGGGTTTTGTCGCTGAGTTTGGCACTAGTGGAAGCATAGCTTATCTGGGGGATCTGGAAAAGACGAAGAAGGTTCGCCACCTGTAGAGAAAGAAAAAAAATTAAGTAGATGTTCTTTATAACACAGTGATTTCATCTTAAGGAGCTTTCACACTGGGGTCTGCAATCTATTTCACAGCACACTTGATCTTGGGAAAGCAGTCGTTCCTATTCCTGGATCTGTGGAACATTTCAGTGGTCATAGGAATGAATGAGCTCATTGGATGTACGCAAGCAATCCAAAGAGCAAGGACATATTTCATCTAAGATGCGCAAATATGAAAACTGTTATGAAGGCTACTGTTGTTGCTTTACCATAACAAAAACATCAACATGTATCCATATGTAAATACATAATAGTGCTCGGAGATGGTTCCCAAACAAATTCAGGAGTTCAACTGTGCTCAGCGAGGAATGAAGAGAACTGATCCTAATGTGAAATCCCAGAAGGGAGTTTTAAATTCCACCCTCAATATTGACACTAATGGATTCTTTGCAAGGTATGCCCCATAATCATGTCCCAGGATGGTCACTGTGCTAGGTTTGTTGGCCTTTCGATCTTCACCAACTTGAATTGGTTAATTAACTCTTTGAAGTTTTTTGTCATACTTCTTAGACATCAAATTGTTATTCGCTGATGTTTTATTCCACAGGATTGATTTAATTTAGCTCTTGCAGTTATTACATGAAAGGATCTATGCATTATTTATCAAAGTTTTAAAAAGGAGTTTCAAGGCGAGTCCAGAAGATTATTAGCATGGCACTCCTGGCTCTACATGGCAATCAGTGCAGATCTTAGCAGGTCTTATGCTCACAAGCTTGTCAAATACACCTTATAAATCTATAAGCAAACTTGTGAACCTTAGCATTTGTTTTTGATGCAGATGTAGAGTCGATGCTGTTTCTGAGGCTAGCACATTGACTGTATTTAACATGGACAAATCATCAATGATGTCCGTCATTGGTTTAAGGCAAAGTGAAATGAGGCTCAAACTGGGCGTCGCCAGCCATCACCTTCTTGAAAGTGTGTCACTTCTCTGTAATCGAAAATGGGCCAAAGATCCACAGAGGCAGGACGTGGGCGTAGAAACCACACACATGGTGGTCTAAAACCACACATACAAAAGAATAAACCAAAGATGAGGCTGTGGAACTATCAATCATCTGCCCCTCAAGAAACCACGCCCTTCATTTTTGTATCTTAAACTTTAAGGCTTAATAAATCTTAAACAAATGAATAAAAAAATATTAACCCCGCTGAGAGTGTTCATAAAGGTCAAATCTAGAGATCTAAATCAACAAAACTAGTGGAGCCAGGGGTGGAAATAGTTTTTCAGCTCCAAAGTTGGCAGTTGAATGAGTGAATGGGAACCTGCTCACTTTTGGAGCCAGTCTCTAGGGGCAGGTAGAGGAATTGCACTACAGTCACTTCCTGTTAGGCTTCAGAGGGCAAGCAGGTTGCCCCTCGGGGTAGCAACAGTGGTATGTTAATAATGCTTAACAAAAGCCAATTTGGCTGAGAATTGGTTTCCCCACAATTACATTTTTCACACAATGCAATTACAAAGGACTGGGATGCAGCAAAGAATTAGTGGCAGAAATAGCCATATTCTGCAGGTCAGCCAACTATTTTACAACTGAAATGGAAAAATTCATGACTCAATGACCTATAAACGTCCTTTGCAACTTTCTAATGAGAAATGTCCATTGAACATTCTTTTGAGAGTGCATGAAGGACTCTTTTACCTCTTTTACCTGTTCCTGTTTTATCTCCCTCATCTGAGCTGGTGGTTTCAGGCCACAGTTTCATGGGACTCAGGCAGACCTAATTCAGATCATGCAAGACAGCTTTGCTAGTGGACAAAATGATAATGTTCAGTGTGGTGTGGGTTTTCCTCAGGCCATGGCACCTTCAGAATCAGAACAGGGTCCTATTATCATTTTTACCCAAAACATTGACTGCAAAGGAAGGAGAAAATTAGCTTCTTTTTTTTTTTTACTTTAGAATGCTAGAAACTCTGTTTGAAGATAAGGTTCTCTGTAAAACCTTTTCATAGGTATTGTATTGTTAATGAATGAATGTAAAAAGTAGGAAAGAACATTTTCTCATTTGCATATTCTTCTTTTCTCTTGCTGTCAGTGGCTGATTAGTCTGAGAATCTCAGTACGCTACAAATTATGGCACAAGCAGACTCCAAGGACTTATGGGTGCTGAGTGAAGTGCATATCTGGTTTCTTATTAACGTGTAGGTGTTTAAAGAGGCCTGCAGCACAGTTATAATCACCCTCACTCACATTCATTCACTGTTTTTTAAAGTCAGCTTTTTAATGTCACTTCCTTTGATGCATTCTATGAAGAAACACACAAGGTAAGTAGTATTTTTCAATTATGGCCAAGGACAGAAAAAGTCCTAAATTAACATATTGATTAGCAAAGTGTTCATACTCAACATGCAAAGTCTTAAAACTCGTTAATCACAGACTGACACTAGAAGTGAGTGATGTGAGAGCAGGGCAGTATGGTTGATTGCGTGAGTTTATAATCACTCAAAATTCTAAAAATGTTTTGGTAGCTGTTATTAGATCTAAGTCCCAGTTGACAGACATTGTATCTGATGGGTGGTGAACTCACTGTCACTTTCTGACAAAAACACTTAAAGTGCTGGGTTCATCCACGCCTGAGGGAACGCAGACAGTCTGCTAAGGAGTGAAATCCAAAACATTTGATTCATTTAGACAAGTGCAATTCTCCAGAGGAAGAACACAAGTGTGTTATCTCACCTTTGCTAAATTCACTCACCTTTACACAGAGTGTAAATAAAAGTGAGGATGAATAATAATCATTTCTTGTTGCTCGAATGTATCCTAATCTCCCTGATTATTGAAATGAATGATAATTATGCAAGCATTTGGCAAAGTAATATTTATTGATGACACTAATTAAAAACAAATATCTTGCTTTACATATTTACATGGACCGAAATATGAACATACGGCAAATCCTTTAAAGTTGTTAAATATAAAGTCAATTTTAAAGATATGAGCAAGCTTGAAACCATTTACATACTTAGGAAAAGCACATGAATGGTCATTTATTTCATTTTCAATTCCATGTTTAATTTAGTGTAGGTTACAAATTCCATTTTCTTTCTTATTCTTATTTCTTAAGCATTTGTTGTCTTGCGTTTTTTTTAAAAGGAATCTTGTTATCATGAACAAAATAATACAGAACATGACTTTGGTAATAGATAAACAAATAAATTATAATTTCTAGCAAAAATAAAATTAGGCTACTACCACTATCATCAAAATTGAGATTATATATTTTTTAACGTGACAGGACAGTTGAAAGAGACAGGAAGCAAAGTGGGAGAGAGATTGGGAAAGACAAGTGCGGGACTCGAGCCCTAAGCAACTGTGAGTATGCGTCAGACGCACCGTCCAAGATTTTTTTTTTTTTTTTTTTTTAGGTAAAAAAATCTGAGCGAATAAAAAAATGTTAATGAGTTCAACAACAAAACAACTGAATTTTTAAACATGGTAGAAGTGGAATTAACAGCTCTGGTGATGTGGATGGCTCTTAGACGCACTGGCCTAAGCTTCTCTGCGTCAGTAGTCATCACAGAAGATGTTGAAATTCCAGCTTCACATCAACATACTCTTGTTTTTCTGGAAGCAGGAAACCTGCCAGAATATCACTGAAGCATTTGACAGGGGCCACCAGAGCTGACTCTAGAGTGAACATTACAGCTACATCCAGCCAGTGAAACATGGAGACTGAGAAATCATTTTGAATTTATAGAAAACAGTCACAATAGCCTCACATAGACTGCTTCAACTCACAGTTACAAACTATTGCCAATCAGCAGTGGGAAGCATTGCTACTAGTTGGAAACATTCAAAATGCATAAGTAACCACCTCCAAAACACTGTAACACATCTCCCTAAAATAGAAATTTTTTATCTAATGTAGAATACCGTAAAAGATCTATCTACCAGTTTTCAAATCTGTGCACTTTTGTCTAGGTTGAATGCATTACTAAATTTAAGGTGTTTCAGAGTTAAATGTTTACTTAAAATACTCAAAGAGCCCTTTTTATTGATTTTGGAAATGACCTTTCATGCTGTTTGTAACATTGCTCTAAGTTTGAGGAACATCCAGTTTGAGTTTTAAATGTGTCAGTGCTTTGTCTATCTATTTATTTTCTTTAAATAGAAATAATCTACTTAGAGTTGTTTAAATAAGTCATAATTAAATTAATCTTCCACCAGTACGTTTTACCATATGAACACACTATGCTAATAGATATGTGTCCAGTGCTGGATTCGCTGCTTTCAATAAAGATGCATTGGTTCCCAGTTTATTCGGACCTCTTCTACTGCTGCCTCTCAGAAATAAGTTGCCGATTCGAGGCCAGTTGGTGACCTTACTGGATGCATGTTCACCCTGTACTTTATTGGGTTTCCTCCAGCTTTCCCCACCCATGATAAACATTGTTGTTGAAAATTTGTGATAATCCATTATTATGAAGACGTCGGAAGCACAGTTAAAGAAGGTATTACAGAAAATGTGGCTTTTTTTTAACTTGAATACACTGAAAGTGCTAAACAACTAACTAAACTGCATAGAGAGAGAAAGAGAGAGAGAGAGAGGGGGGGGGGCAAAGGAGGAAGAGGGTGAGGGGATGAAGGAAAATTTCTTAAGAGAGAACATACTGTTGCATGTCTCTTCCTCAGGATAAGCCGAAGAGACCAGGTATATGTCAGTCAACTTCATTTAAAGATTCTTCACATAACTGGTTTGTGATGCAACTTCCTGTTTGTGATGCAACTTCCTGCACCTTCTCAGAGCAAACATTTTTTCTATTAAAACATGCATTGAGTAAACTGATTACGCTAAATGACACTTTAGAGTGTGAGTGACTCTGTAGCTGGAGAACCTTGTAACACTTATAAGCAGGTAAACAAAGAATAAATGTGTTTTTGACCTTGCAGCTGCATCATACTGTTTTTGGAGACAACCAACTATGAACCATTTAAAATCATAATAGTGGTACTTAAAAAAAATGACAGACATGATAAAGTTATTTAATGATGATATGATTTTAATAACTTTAATGCTTTCTTTCAGTGATAACAATCTCGACTTTAAAATATGATTTTCTTAGTTATTTCAAATCTTGTCAAACATTGCAGCCTGCCAGAGGGTCCGGTCCGGCTCGAAGTACCATTTTCAACAAAGTTTTCAATGGAAACTCCTGCATTGCTGTTTATTAATTTTAAAACTTGGCATCTTAATGGAATACCATTGGCACAGATACAGGCTATGAGGGAGCAGTTCAGTTCTAGAGTCTCTGACTAAATCTTTTTACACAGAGACCTAAGGATTAATCTTCATTTGAAAATATTGATCATACAACCGCAAATTAGATATTATGTTAAAAAGTTGTAGTGTTAAAAAGTACTAATTTCACATAGAACTTTTTAAAAAAGTGCAAAAAGTTCAAAGTGTGGTGTTTTGTAGGTAGAAAAGAAGCATTATAATAATTATGTTGGCTTGTAAAGCTCATATTGTTATTAATTCTGTCATCAAGTCATGTTTTGCTATATATTCATGTTTGTAGTCCAAATCAATTTTGTCTCATGTGGCCCCTTATCTCAGTTTTTTCATATCTTAATTTTAATGCCCTGATCCCAATGAGCTTAATTAGCTCAATCTTTAATAACAGAAGTGGCTTCAGTTTAAAACAGGAAAAACCCCTGTTTAAAGTTGTAATCCGAACATTGAAAAATAAGTAAACCATAACAATCTGATTAAAATTTCATTCAGGTCTGATATAAGCTTGATTTAAGCACACTGAAATCTAAAGATAAACAGGGTCAAGTGATGCTCTTACAACAAAAGCCCCTTTCAAGTGCTCCAGCCTCAGACTAACAGTAGAACACCACCTGCTTTTTCCCAGGACACTTATCCCTGCAAACTAGCGCCAATCTGTCTCTTCACACCACAGAAAGGGCTCAGGAGATGGCTTGACGAGACAAACAATTGAGGTATGCACAATATGCTAGTGGATGAAAATACTTCAATAATATGCGGTTTTGTTATTATAGAAAAATACAAATGAGTTGGCATTTATGTGGCATTAATTCCTGTTGTTAAGATATTTAAAGAACACCTCATGCAGTTTTAACCTATATTAACATTTTCAGAATCTCAGAGCACAGTAGAGCGCTCCATATGAGTGACCTTGAGTCACACACACTGAATGCAGCATGTGGTGATACTCCAAGAGCAACACTAACAAACAATGACGTCCGGCAAACACTTTCACCTTAAAGAAATTGCAATGCTTTTACTCATCTTGCAGATGCTCTTAAAGAAACGTCCATGGCGCCATTCATGATTTTTACGCAAATAAAAGCAACTGAGCAACTAAAAAGCGCTTGATCTTTTATCATATAAAAGCTGATGGAACAATGTAACTACAGGGAGAGATTTTTACTCAAATGTTGTTGTTTTTTTAAAACCAGCTTTTATTACAGCCATCAGTGGAGTGACCAGAGGTTCCGATCTGTTCTTGATCCCCAATAGCCAAAGATCCATTGATAAACAAATGGAAAGATGAGTTACTACACAGGAAGTCAAAATCAGTTTTCACGTTTGCCTTGTGCAATAAAAGGTGATTCTCTGCTTCAGAAAGTACAGCAAAACATCTGTTCTACCTATCTACCAAACCTACTGTCCTACCTTCCCTATTCTACAAAAATAATTGTTTATTAGTTTATTTTTAATGACAAGACAGCAATTTTTATTTAGAACTTCTTACTGCTAGTATAGACGTTTCTTATTCAAAGAAGGTTTTTAGCTTGTTATTCACAAGTATTTGCCCCAGTCTTTGCACGGCAGGTGTGTGTGAGTGTGAGAAAGTATATTTTAGTATATTCTCATTTATTCTTTCAGACTCTAAACGAGTCCGGTTATAAAAGCAGGTGTGGATCAAGTCGTGGATGCCCAGACCATCCGCACCCCGTTTTGAGATTATTGGTCAACTCACATTTCTGGATACAGGACAATGGGTATCTGATCGATCTGGCCTTGTGTAACTTGAAGCTCTCAAAATCACACGGAATAATGCGAGGAGTCAGAACTGTAACTTTAAAAACATGAAAATAACATGACTCAAAAACATGTTCAGGTTAGGTTTAAGTTTAGGGTTCAATACTACTGTCTCATTTGGGTTGATGTAGTAGTATTGAAGCCACCCACAGCGAGATCCACGCCTGCCCCTTTTTTTGTGTTTAATGTTAAATTTATATGGAATTTACCTGAATATTTCATGCTGAAATGCTACTGGTCCAGTGAAGATCAATATTCTACTACAATCTACCTAGCTATATGGAGTATCGCTGAAGAGATTACAATACAGGAAAACACTACTTGTTATTTTAGGGAGGATACTGAGAATGAGTCTATGATCAAACAAGTTGAATGTTCCAAATAAGTGTCTTTCTCTGTTTAAAATAAAATAAGATAATTACAACAATAATGGACACCTTTAAAGTATTTGCTCTTCTAATTATGCTAAACAGTAAATTGTTTAATTTTGATTACTTTTTAATAAAAGCAAACAATTCCTCTGAATGTCACAAATAAAATGTCAAGTTCATTATCATTTATTAATGTTTTGCTCTCACACACTGCTTTTTTTCTGTAGAAGTGTGATAATATATTCCTTCACCTTCTGGTGGAGAGAAATGTGTCTGAGATGAAAGGAGCATGGGGACTATTGATTGGCTGGCATTATCAAACACATACCTCAATGGGTGCCAACTCTGGAAATGTCTCACATACAGGAAAATCTCGACAAATGGCTTCCTGCATTTTTAATTAACACAGTCTAAAATGAAAACATCCAGTTTGGACAGGAAACGTACATTTCATCCTTTTGAAATAAGATATTTTAATACGATTATTTCTGACTCCGATCACAAGTTATAAGCTGCGAGGGTGACTTTTGTTCCTAAAAAATGTGTGAAAAGGATTCAGCGGAATCTGTTGAGTCGGCCATTTAGGTGCATTGTGTAATAAGTAACTACTAGGTTGCATTGGCAAAACAAACAGGAGTCGCATTTTATTGAATGCAAGTAAACATTCTCTGTATTTACAACTAATCACCATTTAAAATATTAATCTAACCCAGTTAAAAGGTCCTGGAACTTTGGGAGTCAGTTCCACTATCTGACCTGGGAGTTTGTAGTCGTGAATTTTCGTGTGAGTTGGGATAAAATTCATTGTCAGTTATGATAAGTACTGAGATATACGGATACACAAAATAAATAAACACAAAAACCTCTGGTGTTAAACTGGTGTTTGTAATTTCTGAGGAACTGTTATAGCACTTTGTTAGCGTAAATAAACTGTTACAGCCCTTCATCCTTTCTTTCAGCTGCTCTGGTAAATTGGAGGTCAGGTTTTGCGTATTGATCTCCAGTCAAGCACTTATTCTCCCCTCTTTCTCTCACTTCTTGTCTAACCGTTTCCAAACATACTCTCTTTGAGAATTCGCTGCCTACTTGAGATGCTTTGTTTGTCATCTGAAAGTCCTGTTCTATTTGGAGTGTGTGGATCTGTGTCCCCCATCTGTAATTGCTATCCCCGCCCGAGACCCTAACTCCTGAGAACTTCATGAACTGAAGCATTGACAGTGTCACTGAACTGATTTAATTAAAAAGAACTGTCTGAGAAACTTGCATTTGGGTCTTGCAAACTTGCAAATACGATTTGGCATGATATGTATATATGACCATAATCTGTATATAGTACACTAAAATGACAAAAAACTACTTTAGAAACCCAAGTACAAAAAAGCCCATAACATTTTCCTCATGCTCACAAAGTGCTATAACAATACCTCTAAAACCACCAGTGTATTGCCAAAAAGAGCTCAAGTGGTACTTTAGAGGAAAAAATTGCCATATAGCACCTTCAAAACTGCAAAGAACCAGTGAAGAACCATTGAAGAACCTTTTTTTTAAGATTACAAGAGTGCATCATGAAACACAATAAAACATTCTTGAGTGCAAAGGTCACAATATAAAATGATGTACATTTGATCTCTATCTTTCTTAATGATTCATTTTAGGCTTCTTTCTGTCCACAGACGCTGATTTGCTTTTTTGCACCATTTATGATCACAGTTTTGTTAAAAAAAACATATCTAAAGCTTCCTGAGTCTTACACGGGTAATTAAATAGACAGAGATGTAATTCATGGATGAGCTATTCTTTTAATATCTACATGCTGAAAGTAAACACAGGCTTCATTTTACAGAATGTTAGACGTGCATTATGAATATGAATTAAAGCATGAGATAATTAAGCTTTCAGGAATACAGTGCCTTGTGCGCTGTGAAGCAGTGACGGTATGTTGCCCTCTCTAGGGAGCTGTCACTCACTAAACGAGCAGGACAGTCTGCCAATCTCATCACCACTATCACCACCCACTCCAGTACTCGATATAGCACTGCCTCCCGACATGACACTTTTTTCTGTTTTTGCTGAACGCAAAGAAGATATTTTGAATGTTATCTTTAAAAATTCTCACAAGCAGGCACTGGTTTCTTTAGTGAAAAAGGGTGCATTCACATTGGTTGGAAATCTCTGCAGGACGAGCAGATGAATAGTAAATTAAATTGATATATTTGGATGTAAAAAAAGCAGCTCATTGGTTATATTAAAGCTACATTTTCTGGAAATGGAGTGCTTCTCGATCATATTCATCTTACCTGTTTAGATTTCCCTCATTTTCAACCAAGAGCTCAATAAACTTGTGTTAGGCTGAAGAACCCATCTTTCAGAGCTAGACAGATGTGAGGGGGTATTGTCATGACAACTTTAGGACTTTAGTCCTGACCCAACAATGAATCTTAGTCGTGGCATTTCAGTAGGGTCAATTTAAGACCACTTCTCTTTAACATGTACATCAGCCCACTTGGACAGATGATCATAAAATACCTTTTAATGTTCCATGTGGATAATGCTAAGACCTTTTAACTGCTTCGACTAGATGACCAAGCAGATCTACTCCTTAATAATCACTCCTTAAAACGGCTTTCTAATACTTTTCTTCTGTCTATTGACAAGAAAACAGAGGTAATTGCTATGGCCAACCTGTCCACGGGGTACTCTCTTTTAACCCTATAGGTGCAATATATAGATATAAGTTAGCATGTATGCTATTTCCGCTATTACTTTAGAGTTTTCTATCACCAAAAATAGTCCAGTTGCGGCATTATCATTTGTCATTAGTGATTAATCGCTTTGTGTAGAGAATAGAATTGCAGAAAAGCTAAGTTCCTTAATGATTATTTGTAAAGAAGCCGGCCACCATTATATTATTTTGTGCTGCCTAAAGAGAATTGGGACACCCCTTTAGCTCACATTAACTTGCAAAGCAGAGGACAAAGGGTTGGAAATGGATCTCAAGCCTAAATTTCTTGCTATGTGACCCTTCCCATCATTCTCACAAATGCTGAGCCCAGGTCACAGCCATCTGTTTTGTAGATGTAAAGCTAAGATTCCTACCACTTAAACCTTGAGTGTTGAACAAGTAGCACTCATCTCAGTAATCTCTTGCTATAGGTGCCTTTGGTGCCTGAAGGCATCGAAACAGAATTAAAAAGACAGCTTTACAATCTTGTGTGCTTAAGAGGAGGTCAGTTTGTACACAGGAAGCCACAGTGCTGAGGGAGCCATGGGCAGGTCACAGATGTGTGCTGGAACGATACTAACAGAGATGTGGCCAGCTGTTCTGTCTCTGTATGAGACAAAACACTGCTTGCTTTGCCCAAATAACTATGTTTTAGTGTCATCAGTACACAGCTTCTTATTCCAAGTGACCTCAAGCAACATTGTATGCAGCTTTTTCTGCATTATTCGGCCATACAGCATCTCCTTGTATAAACAATGCTCAGTGATGCCATCTGCAGGGAGCTTTGGAGCTGGTCTGTGGGTTGACTGTGACTGTTCTCACTAGGGATGCCACAATACTCATTGTTTTAACAAACTCTTTGGTACACCCTCCTCGGTTCAATACGAGCTTGTGAACCGTGGTATTAAGGTTCAGCTAACTCAATGTACATGGTAGGAGTTGCATAAAAGAGCTAACAGCTACAAAATGTCTTTACTGGTGACATACTACAGGCAAACCCAAATATAGTTTAATACATTTTAGAGGCAACTGGATTTGGTTATTTGTAAAAGGCAAATGGATTTGGTGATTTGTGATTTTTAAGTCACAAATGATTGAAGAAATTCTGGACCAAGGTGCGATGCCTAAAAAACATCTGCTGGAGATTTGGAAATATTTGCAGACCTGCATTGAAAATTCAGGTTTTTTAAAATATAAATTCACTTGTAGTTAATCTCAGCCTGTACTTAACTGTTGACCGCTGCTCAGAAGATTTTTGGTTCACTTTCTCAAAATAAATTCAGTTAATTTAAGTTAAATCAGACCCCAGGAACACCAATTACTCTTTCACACTTATTAGTCTAATTCTTAAATCTTTTTTCAAATTCTGGTTTACAAAAAATTGGCATGTCATGTCTTTGCAGGGATTATATTCATTACCTTGTGTTTTATTTATATGTTTATTTATTTTAAATATAGAGACTCATTTTCTTACTATTAGTGTCACTAAAAAGACCTGGGTATGTGTTGAATTTTAGCAATGACATAACCATAGTAGGGGATTTCAACACGTCGTTTTAAAATCTATATGTCTATATACTGGATGTATTTAAAACTGTATAAAAATGAGACAAGTAATTAGACGAACACACCCAAGCATGTTGACCACTAGCACCTCACAAAGCTTTCTTCACCAAAAACATCATGCTGAGAATTATTTACTGGTCTCTAAAACTTGTTTGGTATAGGATAACCCTTATGTTGGTTGTGTTTGAAAGCCACCACATGCTCCTCTTAATTTACATTTTTGGATATTGGTCTGCAAGAGGAATCATGCTGCATATGAGATGACACGAGACTCACAAATATTAAATATTATTTGTACAGTATTTTAAATAAACCTCTTCAAATCTTGGTTTAGTATATCTTACTTAAACTATGGTTTCAAAACTACCTAGAAATCCAATTTGGACAAACCATTAGCCAAACACACTTTTGACACCTTTTTGAGTGTTGAGGATGTATTTTGTTTCTTATCCTAAACATGTCTAGACTTGGCCTAATAGTGCAGTCCAGCTGTTTCTAATGTATATAGAACATCGTAGTGGAACATCTGATGTCGGTGGTTATGAAAACTTAAAGCTTTATGATGAAAGAGGACAACAACTGCTCTTTGACTTCTGATAATCTACCATACCTGTATAGAAACATCACTGTATGATCCTCCAATCACTCCAGAGATGGCCAGGGGCAGTTCATCCGGTACAGGGTTTGAGCCGTCTGGGCAAATGAAGCCTGGCTGATGCACTTTTGTAAGAGACGCTCTGACGAATGCAAGGGACTGCTCCAGTGCATACGTGTCTTTAGAGCAGCTGTCCAGTATATGAGCTCCTAATTTGAGGCCGGGCAGGATGCGGTTGTCCTGATTGATCTCATCCAGGGCAAGCAGCATGGCCTCCAGCCTCTGAATCCCACGTTCTTCATTGATCTTCCCACAATCTTCGGTGCCTTCACCCTTCTCGTGGACAGGGAACAAGCCTCCGATCACCAGATCACCGTCTATGATGATCTCCCGTTTGGAGCCGGATGCTGGAGGGACATACCTGGGGCTGGTTTGGGCCAGAGGGATCAACAGGAACATCAAGATAGGTGCAACTTCAGCCATTTTTTCTGTCTTAAGAAGGTAAATGCCTTTATGATTATTCTGTGTGGATTACTCAGTTGAGATATGACCAGTCAAGCTTTCTGTTGGTTGAAGATACATCTTGGTTCAGTTTTTGGATCCTGAAAAAATAAACAGCAAGAAAATCAAAAACAATAGAAAACTTATGTCATTACATTTTTTTAAAGATTTCGGCCAATGCCTGTTTGGACAGTGGAACGAGACAGGAAGTTAGGAGGCGTGAGTGGGGCGGGATGAATCATTCCCACTCATTTCAATCTCTTTTCCTTCTACAGAAGACGGTTTCATTTAATTCTTTTTTATATTGCTGTAGCATTACTTTACTATTTGAACTATTCAGTATTTGTACGGTTCTGCTGACAGCACTTTTAGCATAGATCATGGAATTTAATTAGACTAGTAGCATTTAAAAATCCCCTGGGATGCAACTGGGATAGTCAGCAAAACAATATCAACAAAATTATGAGAGCTTGAGATTTGTATGGATGAAATGAATTTTGGAGCAACATTATTTATTATACTAAAGTAAAAATGTATATTTGATGAGCATCCAGTGCAAATAATTATACGATATGTGGATTTTTTTTTGTCCCAGAAAGCTCAAAATGCATAACCAACACCATAATTAATGCAAAAGATAATTGAAATGCATAGACATGCATTACATAAGACAGTGAATTTGCATAAGGTTTGTGGTGGCAATGAGGAGGCGGACATGTCTAGAAAGCTCTTCCTGATTGAACTCAACATTTCAGAGGAGAGGTTCTGTTTTCTGGCTTCATTAATTCACATACATCAATAACTCCCAGTGACTATGTAATTTTCTCAAGGTGCCAAAGGTGATGGATTTCATCTTTTATGTTATGAAAAATTACAACCTGAGGGAAGAGGATGTAAAGATGAAACGATACATAATTTCATTTGATAGGACTTGGATATAGGATTTGATATAGATTTCATAGTGTTAATGTTCTTGACTGTGTTCATGGTCTGCGCTCCTCTGTTCCCGGTTCATTAGAATGTTACGATTACAATTCACAGTAAAAAGGCCTTTCAACATACTAATAAATAACATCGGTTGAAATCATTCAAAAGCTGCATGGTACGGTAAAATCTCAAAAATCATGTTTTATAAATGAGCATCTCATAAGTGATAAAGCCAGTCACGGCTGTACAATGTTACGAACTTGAAGAAGTTGGTGTTTAATTCAAATGTGACGGTCTTCTGAGCCTCAGGAAGCAGATACTTCACATTCGAACTTTTCAAGGATGCCACAAGAGATTTAATTTAAAATGAAGTACGTTCTTTCCTGGTGTTTCCCCCTTTGCACATCCCTGCTAGTGTAATGAGCAACATCTTGTTTATTAGGTTTCTCTTCCTTAACTTCCGTTACCATGGAAACAAGAGAAAGTGGGCGGGTTTGGGTGGCGAGGCAGTGTGATAAAGATGAATGCATGTATAATAATTATTAGGAGATATTTTTTCTTAAGAAATCACAGTATTTTTGCAACATTTATAGTGTATTAGACAGTATTTGAATCCTGATACAAGTCTTCTCAAGTGTGGTTACAAAAGGAAAAAAAAATATTGAAAGAAAAATACAATTGGGATAAATACAATTAAATGTTTTAACTCTGCAAAACCTTGATAACATGACTTTTTCACTTTTTTTTCATCAGGAGACAAGGAAAATGTACCAGCAGACCTTTCTAATCCCAAGTTTGTTCAATTTGACTGTATTCTAATTTAGAGTGTAATAATGTCAAGTGCTTTGCTCACTTGGCACTTGTCTGCAAGAACAGTTGCCCACTAAAGGGTTCAGCTTGGTTAGTGCTTGGAAGGAAGACTACAAGGGGAAATCAGGCTGCTTTGGGAAACAGGGGTGCTCTTTCTTCTTCTGTTATTTCCTCCTTGACCATCACAGTCACCAAAGTTTGACTAGAGATCTGAACTGGTCCGACTCGAGTTGCTATATCTTTTCAGAGGGGTACCACTGAAGAAATTCTGGGAAATCACTGAGAATGCTGGGAATTTCCCATTGACTTTTAATTTGGTCAAATTTGTAACTAAAACCGAGAATCTTGTGGAAACTTTTAACTCACCACACTTATGGAGAACATACCAAGAATTGTGAACCCTAGGCTCTATGAAGGGTCAAAGGTCACCATTGACTTATAATGGCCATTGAAAGAGAATGGCAAAGGGCATTGAAAATATCAACATTACAGGAAAATGGGGGTTTAGTTGTGTTAATCATAGTAACAACAAATACTTTTAAAACAGATAATAAATAATTTAAATTCACAGATCACTTGCTAGCAACCAAACGGTAGCAACTGATTTGGCATACCTCTATCTCAGCTTAGGAAAATCGTAGAGACATTGCTTTATTTTACTCGTATTGATATTTGGTATATTATAGTATGCCACTGACCCCTCTATAGCAACAAGATGGTTTACCATAGCAACCAATTTGCCTAGTGTCTAGTTCAGCTTAGGAAAATCATAGAGATTTGGGGATTGGTTTATTTTACTCGTATTGACATGGGAAAATTATATTATATCACTGACTCCTCCATAGCAAACAGACTGTTTAGCATAGCAATCAATTTGGCATATCTCTATCTCAGCTTATGAAAAGCATAGCATGTCGCTTTATGTTACCTGATGTCATAATTTAAAAAATAGTTTTAAACGCACTACATGCCAACATCAAAGCTTGCGCACAAACTTATCTAGTTATTATTATTATTAAAGATTAAATTATTATTATTTACTCTAATTTTAAATGTATTTTTAAAAACAGAATGCATGCAGTGGGTGGTTTTCGTCCAATAAGCAAAGCTACAAATAAACTTTTAAAACAAATTCAGTTTCTCTCTTCTGCAGAGCAGATGGAAATGACAGGTGTCTTCGAGCAGAGAAGACACAGAGAATGTAATGGAGCACTTCGGTGTAATGATCTGAGCTCTGGACATCAGGACATTAGAGAAACAACAGGCATCACTGGAATAATGAGTGTTTGCATACATTTAAGCCACAACACAAATGTCAAAGTATTTTTGGATTTCAAGGTTTGACACTGAATGGTTCACTGAGAGATTTTTGAGAGGAGCTTCATTATGGCGCTCTTCAACAAAGCTGCTCATACAAGGTTTCATCAGCACCACAATGAGCACTCAAATGATGAGAGGCCAAAGCATCGAAGAGGGGGATTACATGCGAACAGAGAATGTCATCTTAAAGTCATTTAGGATGGTAGAGAAATACAGAAGATGACCCTCAAGCTCTTTTGAAGTTGACATCCAAGTTGCTGAATAGAATATCAATAAATGGAACTCTCACAGTTAATTTATTTAGGAATAAACTACAACTAAAATGAACTTGCAACCCGTGTAGTTTATGCACCTTGCTTTTTTAATAAATCCCAGTGACCCTGACAAGGATTTTTAAATGGGTACTTAAAGGGCTCCTATCATGCCTACTTTTGAAAGGTGTTTGGAAATAAATGTGTTTATGAACATTCATTATAGAGTGATATAAATAAATGCATTGTGTCATTTCTAAACATTTACGATGTAGCTGTGTGGTTCCTCTGTCGACAAGTATTTAGAACCCTAGAAAGCAGTGGCAGGCAGCACAGGTATAAAAGCAATAATTAATAATTAACTGTAAAATTTAATTATAAAAAAATGTATAAATACGCTGACCTGATAAATCTATAAAAAATCCCTATAAACTGCCCTTGTTGAGCGTCGGCAGGCTGGTGACGATACGCATGTGCATGCGCTCTGACGTCAGGACGCCGTAGCTGTGCTGTTTGTTGTTTCGCATAAAAAGCATCATTACCTGCCTCCTCAAAGTAATATGAGGCGGCAACCATTGTGCTGTTTTAAAATGTACATTTCTAAACATGGTCTTCATTAACCTGCAAAGGAGCTCAGAGCTTTGGGGTTTATCTCTAAACGTCATGCGTCTCTAGTGTCTCCAAAAGTGCCGTTTGTCTGGGATCATCATTTGATACATTAATAAAGTTATTTCTCCTGTTGCTTCAAAGTGGTAGTTCTCTTGGCTCCGCCTCCTTTTGGAGTTGTACATGATGATGTATAGAAATCATATAGAAGCAAAACACCCCTGAACAGTGTTGATCATTGAGAACCAGAAAAAGGAGAACCAGAAAAAAATTAAAAACAGGAAAACGACATGAAAAGGTCATAATAAGAGCTCTTTAAGTGGAGAAAAATCCACAGTGTGTTAACATTTACTTTAGCAAATGTTTTTTTAACCACATTTATGGCTTTTGTTAAAGGTAATAACCTGATCCCGATTGTCATTGTTTAATACATGTTTCAAAGTCTAAATGTATCACAGCTTCAACCCGATTATAGTTTGTCCAGTGATATTAATGAAGGATGTTTCGTAATATTACATTATTATATTTAAAAAATGAACGCTTACATCTTATGGGAGAATCACTTACAGCAGGCTAATTAAGAATAATGTTTTTATGTATTTTTTCCATGTAATCCATTATATAAATGAACATTCATCACAAACAGCAGGTTAATTTAGCCAATAGATCCATCCATAAGTAACTAGTCTCCCAAAACAAGTGTTTGGAAGCATGTAATTGAGTTTTCTGGAGAATTTCAAGAGTTAATCGTCTGGTTTTGGCTGGACTTAAGTGTAAACTGTGACAGCAGATGGGATTTTACCAGCCTGGGTTCACTTCAGCTTGCCTGCTGTTAGTATTAAGTATGTGAATGAATCCTCACATATATCGGATGCATTTAGAGTAACATGCATTAACAATCCCATTTTTCCTTTTCATAAGCTGCACTTTGGTTTCATTGATAACTTCTGGAGTTCGGCCAGAGCTGTTGAATAGCTCGGAGAGGTTGCCAAGGACGAAAGCATTCACAGACATGGAGCAAATTAACTATGAGATGTTTATCTCAGCACGTCCAATCGGCTTTGCTCTATAGGTTGCTATGGATGCGTTATGCTATTCAGATTAAAAGTATCTGCAGATGAGCAGAACAAAAAAAATTAAGTTTTGCAGAAACTTTCCTTCTTGACTAGAAAATGGTATGAATCCTGACAAGTATTGCTCGATTAATATGTGCATGAATATTATTCATTTTGCAGACTCTGAGATGTTTTCTTTCCAGCTAGATTGCATACTGAAAAGGCTTTGTGTTCTGTGAGGTTCAAAGGGAAACATTGTTTAAATCAATGTACAATAAACGCCATTTTTTCCAACACCACCTGTCCATTTCATATCAGGCATAATATTTCAAATATTACAATAAAATTATTAGGTCTTGCCTTTAATGGGATAACATTATAAATATAACATTATATTATATAGTACATACAAGCGACTGTCTTCTGTAAAACAATTAAATGCACATTTCAACATTAAAAAGAAACGCACATTTTTCGAACCCTTAATTTGAATTTGACTTTTAATTGTTGACCGTTGTGTTTTTTAACGATTATTTAATGAACTTCAGCGATCAACACTGAAAAGAATGGACCATGGATCCAGCATTTAATTTGAATAAAAGTTCTGTGATGTGATGAACAGTTGATTCACAGAAACTCCCTGCAGCTGTAACAGCAATATCAATAAATGTGACTTTTTTTAATAAACACCCATTGCTTCATCAAACACATTGGAGTAGCACCTCATTGACATTTAAGCACAACCCGGTTCTGTTTGTTTTCCAGGTTTGGGCTCCATACATGCCAACGCATGCGTGTATACGCGCACAATTCTCCCGCACTTTTGCTACCTCCGACAATCAAACACCCTCTATGTGGTTATGGCAAGCTCACAAATGAGACACAGATGGAGTTCAAACACACACAGGATGCTGTTTGCGTCTATAAAGCATGCTTACCTGTAATAGAATGATCTGGAAGAAATGAAAGAACTTGAATCACGCAGCCGAAGTAGACTCTGCTCTTTGACTGACGAGGAATGGCACTGATGATGCTCCACAGGTGCAGGTGTTTGATGTGTTTGGATCTGTCCTTGGTCCTGAAACAAAGACCCGATGAAGCACAGGAGGTGATGATGAGGATAAGAAACGGGGGTGGGGGTGGGGGAAGAGGAAGAGCTTACCTGGGCACAGCGGAATGCACTCGAAGTGATGAATGGCTCTTCATTAAAAGCTGCAAACACCTTCTTCACAGCGCCTTAGTCCACTTAATGGTCAGTTCGCGGGTTTCTCCTCAGTCTCGTGGTTTTGTGAGAGCGCGAAAATTGAGTCCACCGCACACCTGGCATGGCGAGGGCTTTAATAAACCCCAACTAAATCTCCACGGAGCCGGGGCTCGTCTCTCACAGTCACGACTTGACAAAGTAGAACTTCACAGCTGGTCCTTCTTGAGCTTCCGGAGACTATTTTGCTCGGGAATATTAACGGCGCCTTAGTGGCACGTGGCGGCTCTATCAGTTACTTTGTGTGTGTTTTATATTTAAAATAATGGCAGTTGAAAATCTGGGTTCGACGTTCTAGCGTTCGTGAGCTTTCGGGCTAAACAACCCTCGAGTAACCCCCGAATATTCCTCTCTCTCTCTCCCTCTCTCTGTGTGTGAACAAAGGTGGAGTCAGAGCAGATTTAATAACTTTGTAAATAAATGAGTTATTGTTATCTTTTTAAATATATTTGATAAGCAAATTTTGAATGATCAATAGTCAACATGATTTTTATTACAAGAATACCTTGTAGAGTAAGAAACGGAAAAGTCCCAGCTAAATGACAAAGAAATGACAGTTTTTCTTTAAACATGCTCTCTTTATCCTTAAATGTGAACACAAAACACAATTTTCAAGCTACATTCACACATAAACCTCAGGTATTCTCATTTAAAAAAAGGGGAAGGGCAAGAAAAAGGGCTGTATACAAAGTGAGGCTCCAATCAACCCTCACTGCAAAGGAAGAGGTAATAAATATTTCCCAGCAGACATTGCATTATGTGCATATATTAATTTTGTAATTCATCACATTTTTAAATTGATGAAAACCACAATTATGTGTTAGATTTCATGTCATATTTGCAAATATGGGTCAGTGAATATAATTTAAATCACATAGAACAGAGGATGAATATGCCATTATTAGTATAAAGTATAACGGTAGCAGTTAGTCAGGCTTTAATTATAATTAGTGTTGACTAATCTCAGTTAGTCAGTTTTCCATTTTGAAAACCTCTTTTACATGAAAAAATTGCTTGAAGCAAAAGTATCTAGAAAAATGGTATTTAATACAGTGTGAATTCCTATGACTTTGGGAGTAAACATTACTTTTAGTTTCATTTAGTAGTAGCTTAGCATGTCCCGGTGACTTCCGTTACCTTTAATGCAGAGCAAGCACCTGTTGCAATACATCCATAATTTTAAACGCAACTCTTTGACTTAACTTGTGGGTAACATATTGGAGATGTAACCCAGAAAAAACTATATATATATTTTTTTGAGATGTTCAGATGCAGGCAGATAATAAATGAAATGGAAATAATTTCATATTTCTTGCGGATCTTGGTAGCTATTGGTTCACGGATCGATATTTATAGTATCTTTAGTATAGTTATAGTCCATGTTTAATGAGCACAGTTTAATGAGCTTGTAGACTTTAATAATCTGATGTCAAGTAGCAGTATTTCAACACAAGACCTTTGCAGAGCCCAGAGATTGCTAGGGTTAACATATCAACGGCCATAAGAGGGAACAAAAATTAACCTTTACATGCATTCATGCAATGCAAACGTCACTCAAAGAATCGAAGATCAAAGATATTAGTCTTTTTATAACACACATACATGTACAGTGGCAATAACACTACTGTGTAGTACAAATTATGATCACTTTTGTAACATGTAATCAGTGTCATCATCTCAAAGACAAATTCCAATTTAAGGATGCAAAAATGTCCCCTATGTTTTGATGTTAAACATTGAATGAAACTAACTTAAAGGGTTTCTAGGTTTTAATGAATGTATCTTTCTAAATAGTTCCTCGTGATGAGGCCAATCTATTGTTTAGAATAATAGAAAATAAACCAAAAAACATTAAAACCTTAAAAAAACAAGCACGCAAGTTCAAACTGTATCACAAGAAACCAAATTTTGAAACTCAGGTTCTAGAACAGAGTGTTAAGAGCCCTCAAGCACTTGCCAAGTTCAGCTTCTCGACCAATTAAAGGGGAATCAGGATGGGGCCGGTCGCTGACAGTACAAAGATCTCTTTGTCTTCAACAAACACAAAGTCATTTGGATATTTCCAGAGGACAGTGGAGAGAAATGCACACACTGAGGTGATTAGAGCCACAAACACTTGCAATAGATTATATAATAACCACCTCAAGCACAAAGGGACCAATTTTGCCTTTAAATGGTGGACTGTTGAACCTCATAATGGCAGAGAAATGTAGAAGAATGAGAAGTTTGGGTAAAGTTAAGGCTCTGGTCAGCAGACAGTGTTTGAAACTTTCTTCAAGCAGAGTTGAACTTTCAAAACGATGGAACGCTGTGGTCAGGCCTCTGGAAATGTGTTTTGAGTGACACGGGGGTATGCTAAACTGCTTATTGACATGCTAAATTGCTTGGGGAGCTTTCATGCAAAAATAACGTCTATTTGGTAAATTGTGAGGCACAGAAAGCGGGAAAGTGGAGTTTATGAATAGACCAGCCGGAATAATTGAGTCAAAGACATTTTGAAAAGAAGTTAATTGGTTATTCCAGACATGCTCAGGGTGAAAATTTCGCAATCAGTCAACGTCAGAGCGGATCTGTAATAACTAATCTAGATTTGCCAACATTTCCAGACCATAACTTCGATATTTTAAGGATTTTCTGGTTGAGAAATTCAAACATGTATTCAATGAACTTTTTAAAATTTAAATTCCATGATGTATTCAAAATACTGCTTGGAATGCTTTGTATTTTTAAAGTGAACTCCCAATTTTTTCCAAATTTTCTGATCCAATTCTTTGATCTTATCCCAAAAAAATGGTATCCAGTTTTAAGTTTTCATTTAATATACAGCATTTTTACCAATTATCTCTATGAGAATATTATTAACATCATTAGCAACTTAGATAATTAAAAATGCTGAATCATTATGGTTAAAAAATAAAAACCTCCAAAAACCAAGGCAGACTCTATATAGACTCTAAGTTTTCAGGCATTTCTTTTTTCATTATTCCAGTCTTAGATGCGGTAGACTCTGCTATGATTAATAAACGCATTACAATGTCAGAGCAGAGCTATAGCCATTTTAATCAAGGAGTGGGTTGGCTGTCGTCATATTTGATGTAAACACTGGCTCTCAGAAATCAACTACCCTGCATTTAATTACTGTTTGATTACATAGGAAATTAACGGTAAATTATATGGTAATAAATGGTAAATTATAATTTAAAAATTAGATTGCCTTAGGGGTTGGATAGATCTTATGTAAAAAAAGGGTCAAACTCTATTTAAAAATATTTAGATTGTTTTCTGTAGGGTAATAAACACAAATTCCTATTCTAATTATTGATTTTCTACTAATGAATGAACAGAATAACAGAAGGGCGATATGGTGACGCAGTGGGTAGTACTGTGGCCTTCCAGTTAGAAGGTTGCCGGTTCACCGGTGACCTTCCTGGAAGGAGTTTGCATGTTCTCCCTGTGCGTGCGTGGGTTTCCTCCGGGTACTCCGGTTTCCCCCACAATCCCAAAAACATGTGATTAGGTTAATTGAATAATCTAAATTCCCCTTAGGGTGTGAACGTGTGAGTGAATGTTGCCCTTTGATGGATTGGTGACCTGTCCAGGGTGTACCTCGCCCAGTGTGCGCTGGAGACCGGGTTGGAAAATTAATGAATGAATTAAGAGAATTTTTAGCGGGTCATAAATTCTGATGACCAAGTTAATTGTTGTTTTTATTTGAAAGAAAAGAGATCAAATTGTACATTATTTCCAAAAGCATCGAAAGATTTGTGTGTTAGTCACTGTATACTCTTTACCACGTTTCTGTGCTTTAAAAACCTCTCTCTATATATTCAATCTATTTATATCTTTATATATATCTCAAGAGGGAATGTTGTGATGTATTATTTTCAATTAGTGCATAGAGAATCAATGGATGTGTGGATTTCTTCTGAAGTTGTGAAGCAAGCACCCACTAAAACCCTCTGTGTTCAGAAAACATAAATCGATCTCTTGGGAGAAGTGACAGTGGGTTTGATTTTGCAGAAGACAAAGAAAGCTGTAGAAGATATAATTCAGAGAGGGATTTGCAGTGGCTTGAGTCTGTCGGCAGAGCAATATAATAACAAGACAGTAAAGATCTGAAGATTATTGAAACTATAGAGTTTGGTTTCACACAAACTGTAACTTTAGCTCAATATATACGTAACTTGTATAATATTTTATTTGCAAAAATAAAAAATAAACAATTCCCCCTGGAATTTTGACATAATCTAGCACGTTTTAATTGGTGGGGTTAAGTGTGGAGGAAGCATGAGGACCCAATTGCAAGTTTACAGACAGTTAAGTTCACTCAATAAACTCAGTTCTGGAATCGGTCTCGCTCGAGATGCCGGAGCGCTGACAGCTAGCAGCAAGAAGCTAGTGGGCCGTGAAGAGTCTCCTAGATCCAGCAACCACCATATCAAGAAAGAAGAGCATTCCCTCACTCATGGCAGTAGGAGAGGGAACTCCACAAGACCAGACAGGAACAAAAGGCAAGCAGCGATTGTTTCAATGATGTTGGTTAGATACCGGTCAGTGGAACAGTCTACTGCTTAATGTAGGCAGCCTTATATTCCAAAAGTACTTTAAAAATGTTCTTCTAGGATAAAAGCTTTAGTGAAACAGATATTTCTTTGTGCTTGTTTTGTTCAAATGAATTCACTCAAAGTCACATTGTTTTTAAAGAAATGTAAGGTTGTGTCGGAATAACCAAGGTTGTGCTTTTTTAAATATTTTGAGTGAAAAACTAAATATTTTGGCCTTTTCGCTCATGAACACCTGCTTTTAGAATCCGATACTGGCACCCATCACATCTATTCCCACCTATTGCTTCATGCATACTAGAGGTGCAGAACCTGTACCAAATATTAGATAGCACATAGAAAACAACCTGGCAACCCCTTGGTCACACACCGATGCTGCCCAACTTTGACCAACACATATTGTTTACATATGTGTGCATTTAACGTTTCAATGCCTGGCAAACAAACCAAGGATAGTAGAAGCAAATATAGCTCTACTTTCAGCTTTAAAGCGATGAAAACGTTTTTGCTCTGCTTTATGGAAAAATACTGTGGAAACGGTGCTGCTGTTTGATACAATAAATGTTTCAGAGCATTAGGAGAAACCCATTGACCGGGAGCAGTGTTTTTAACATTATTAAAGTGTTTGAAATGTTTGACAAAATGCTGTTACTTAAACAATCTTCCAAATGGAAGTGAAACAATAAACCGCAACACAACAAAACAGTAAAATCCAACTTTTAATTGATACAGCATCTTTAAAAACAATAATGCAGAATACAAAGAGATATCTTTCCCATTTTCCCCCTGACTATTATAATCATGTTTTTCATAAAGCTCTCCGTGATCAGAAACAAGAGACACGTCCCCATTCTTCTCTTCAGCCTCTCTGTGTCTGCAAAGCTCTTTGAAAGACCTCCAACTGTACATTTTTCCACCACAATCTTCAGACGCCAAGAAAAGAGCCAATCGCAACTTTTTGATTGCTTGAGAAAAAAATAACCTCTCAGCGCACATTGTAATGAAGCTGTGCCGAAAAAGGAGTCAGTGTTGTAGTCAAAAGATCGAGATCCATACTTCCCTCTAAATGGACAATTCCTGCAGCTCTGTGAGGGGAATACTTAAGAGAGTCTCTCCAGAAGTATTATCTCCAGAGGTATTCCTTGGGGTCTCCTACTGGTTGAAACTGTAACAGCTCTTTATAGAGAAAGGGGGCATATACAGGGGGCATTAAAAATGTATTTTTGTGCCACCTTAACTGGCTTCTCTCGAGGTGGTGGAGTATTGGAGTATTGGCTTTACTCCAACTGTGGAGTGACACATCACACCGAAGAAGAAATCTATAGTTTCGAAAAACAGATTTTTAGTTATAGAAAAGGCATATTTAAAAACAAATAGGAAAAAACCATGATACTTTAGCATATTTTCAGAAAAATTGAATGCTTTATAAATGGTTGTACATTCTAAAATGTCATGAAAGGGCAACTCAAATGTTTTGGAAAAAATAGTGGGCCAATTGCACAACATTTGAACAGACAAATGTTGTAAAATGGAGTTTACAATCAGACCCACTTACTTTTTTTAGTTACAAAAAATATATTAACTAACTAAATATATCACACTATATTAAGCTGCAAAACATGACCTGAACCAATTATTGTAAAACCATGGCCACCAATTTATGGAAGTATTTCTAGGAGTACAATTTATGTAATATTTGAGATTGACCTTAATCCTTAGATGTCCAGGGTCTTCCTTAGATGTCCAGTGTTTTTTACTACTTTAAATTTGCTCTAATAAATGAATAACAGTTTTTTGTGGCTATGCGTGATATCTTTTTTAATTTAGTACTTTAGTTAAGAAAAAAAAAAAAAAAAATGAATAAATTAAAAAAAAAAAAAAAAATATATATATATATATATATATATATATATATATATATATATATATATATATATATATATATATATATATATATATATATTGTTTTCATTACATAACACAACAATTCCACAACAAACCTGAAATTACTAGATGGCACTGTAAAATGAATTCGAAAACATTTTTACTTTGAATTACAAATGATTTGTCATAACGCTTGTAATATTTGTTTAAAACCAAAAGTATAAAAACTAATAACCTTTTTGAAACATACACATTATTTAGAAAATCACATTATTTATAATGGCACACACACTGGTGGGTCAAAACACGAAATATATTGAAACCATATTTGCAAAGGAATAACAGTAAAAACTATGACTTTCTTAGTTAAAACTCTTTATTGAGTCGCTCAACAACCACAACATTTACAATTAGAAATTGATATCATTTTTATAAACACAAGTCAAGTATATCCCGAGGCACACAACCTAGAAATCAAAACACAAACATGTTCCAGAAAAATCATCCAGGATATCAATCTTAAATTGCATCAAACACCTGGAAATGCACCAGCATTAGTTATTAAGAAAATACAAACAATCTTTAGAAAATGTACAGATTAAATGTAAACAGACATCAGAATAAAAACAAACCTATGCAAAAGCATTCATAGAACAGTCAAACTGAAAACACTATCATTTAAGAACATGTGAAATCTTGTTTAAAGGAAATGTCTATGAACATATGGCTTTAATAAATGATTACTCAAGTGTTTCTTTTCTTTAGATTAGCTAAATTTACTAAAAGTGAACTACATGTGGGAACACAACAGAAGTACTTATGTACCACTTATGAATAGTGTGGGATTACATTAAAATCACGATTCTCAGCCAAAAGTCATGCTTTGAGAGCAAAAAAAAAACATTTTGTATGTGCACGAACTGCGTTTAGTGAATAAAAATGTCCTCTCACAAAGAAAAGCATATTTTAGTGAGTAAAAATAAAGTTTGAGTGTAAAATATGCATGACGGTCTTGTTTGTTCTCGCAACAACGCCCTCCTTCATGCGCTCGCTCGAAACCAACCACAGTTACAAACTGCCACAATTCCAGCCAGTTCCAGTCTTCTATATTCTGATTGGCTGGCCTGTAAACCAATCACAACCTTCCTTCAACAGAAGACGAGTTGTATTGTCTACGGATCGTGGTTGTGGCATGAAAGGGATAGAAAATATGATAAAATGACTGACAGTATGGCGAATCAGAACTGCAGTGAAGAAAGAAACACCCCTAAGCGCCAAGTAAGTGCTGTTGTATTTAATCGTAACAACAAATGTCTTTTTGCACTCTCAAAATATGACTACTTGCACTCAGAATTATCGATTTAATGTAACACATAGAATTGTCACAAACACAAAGTCGGTTTAATGTCAGTTTAATGTTAATGAGAAAATATTGTCAGTAATATGGTTTTAAGGTATTCGGGTTCTCTGGCTCAGTTCCATGCCTAAAGACAGAATGATGTTACTTTTGAGATCAAACCTAATAAAGCACCATTATACCACTGAATAGAACATTGTTTAACACTTTCAACCCCATTCCCTTCATCATTTATTTTATATTGTATCATTTTAGTAACAAACACTTTGGTTGTAAAAGATGTGTTCTATTTTAGGAAAAAAGGAACTTATTAATTAATTTATTTTTATGAGTTTACATTTTAAAACCCAATAGATTTTTTTCATTCATTCATTCATTCATTCACACACTCGCTTCTTCCCTTTTTGGGGTCACAGGGATCTGCTGGTGGCTATATCCAGCGCACATTGGGAGAGAGGCAGGGGTACACCCTGGACAACATTCACTCACAAAACATTCACTCACACATTCACACCTAAGGGGAATTCAATTAACCTAACGGCATGTTTTTAAGATTGTGGGGGAAACCGGAGCACCTGGAGGAAACCCATACAAGCACGGGAGAACATGCAAACTCCTTCCAGGAAAGTTACGGCAAGCCTCGAACAGACAACCTTCTAAGTGAAAGGCCACAGTGCTACCCACTGTTCCACCGTGCCGCCCCTAATACATTTAATTTTTAAAAATGGCATATTCAAAGTCATTACTGGATGCTGCAGCGCTGCACAGAGTAGCTAGAACACACACCGCCTTAGCTTCAAAGAAACCAAGAGGAGGTTGATTAGTGCGATCGACTGTGTTTCATGAAGGTCAGAGCTGAACGGTGCAGCGCTCTCTAGGACTGACTTTGGACGTACATGCCCTCAGGTAAATCAGGTTAGAAGAGTCCTAGTACTGTGGGTCACATTTAGCCGCTTTCTCTAATTTTAAAATATGAATCAACATTTTTGTTTAATCCCTTTTAAGCTACCTCCACAAATCTTAAAAAAAAAAAAATCTAAACTCTCTCATTCTTCCTCCAGCATCATCTCTCTTCCCTGATCCTGCAGGCTGTTTTTAGCAATGGCAGTGATGGCCGGAGGGGTGTTGTCCATCCTGTCGTCATCTGATTCCACTTCTAGCTCCTCAAACGAAGAGCTGCTGGAGCTTTCGTCTCTCTCCCAGTGTCTGTGTCTGTCTGAGGGTGTGTGGGAGTGAGTCCGCGTACTGGACGGGGCTGGTGAGACATGCATCCGACTCACAGAGCTGCGTTCACTGTTGGAGTCACCACCTGTGTGTTTAGAAAGCAACAGAAAACACAAGAGATGATTCACTTCACCACACTGTGACAGCGAGCAAGCAGCACCTCCGCTAATGAAATACTGCTAGCATAAGAGTTCCAACATCCTCTCATTTAGAAGTAAAAAGAGAGACACTTGTTCCCTTCTGTGTAATCAGCTATTCCAGGTTGTGTCTGCAAAAATGCCATTTGCTAATTAACAGTCGAGGAAAGGAGATGAGCATTTGGATGCGCTGGCACAAAACTGTGTGAACAACGATCTGGACTTAAAAGTAGCATTGTGTCATGCTTTTACAGCTGTCAGAAAAGTTCAATATCTATAGTATCTATATCCATTACAAAAATATTATGATGTTTTAATGTATTCTATAATTTATTTTCTATTTCTTTAGCCAATCTGCAAATAGTTATCAGCTCAACAGCCAACTTTACTCACTCCTTCACAATTTCACCCCAATGGACAACTGAGGCAGAAAGTCTGGATGTTATGTACTAGATGTATATCTGTCTGTCTCGTGTGTGTGTGTGTGTGTGTGTGTGTGTGTGTGTGTGTGTGCGTGTGTGTGTGTGTGTGTGTGTCATAGTGTTAGTGATTGAGGGAAAAAGACTCATATCAAAGAACACAAAAAAACCCAGAAAATCCTAACTAAATGAGACTTGAGCACAGGAAACTTAAACTGACTGATAAACACAAGAAAAACTGTAACAGAGGCGAAGCTATCAAAGCATTTTAAGAAATAACTGCAGACATCATAACTACAAAAACATAAACAGACATTAGCTTACTGCAGTTCTCTGTTGGTGAAACAGGAAACAGACGAAGAGTGTTAGATGTATAAGGAACCAGTGATAAACTCAAGAAACACAGAGAATACGAAGGGAAGGAAATCAACCTACTGAATCAGGAACAGGTGTGAATGGTAATTCGGAGAGATACGAGGGAGGGAAGGGGAAGGAGCTGGGAGAGAGAGAGAGATAGGGATGAGAGAACTAGACACTGACTAAGAAAGTTGTGAAAACCATACTAATATGACTTATATAATATAATTTATTTTTGCAGATTTAGCAAAAAAGTAAAAAAAAAAGTATATAAATAAATGTACATCAATATTTGGTGTCGCTACCTTTGGCCTTTTGATTTTCTAGGATCACAGTCAGGTGTATTATCCACCAGATATACACAAAAAATGCTAATGATCTAGAGTCACACATAGTTTGAAATCTGATAATGAATTGAAACAGAGAGAGCTGTGTAGGAGGCTTTAAACTGGGTGAGGAGCAGCCAAAATCTGAATAAAATAGTTTCTTGTCATGGAAAGATCGAGCAGAGTAAAAGTAAGAGCCTTGCTTTTAAGTCGTTACAATTCCTTCCAAAGGAATTGTATGTTGTAATGGGGCCAATGTCACTACAGTCAGAGGGAGCTTTATTTGTTTTTAATTAATATGCTTACGGGTGGTACGGTGGTCCAGTGGGTAGCACTGTGGCCTTACAGTTAGAAGGTTGTCTGTTTGAGGCTCACCGGTGACCTTTGATCGTTGCTTATGAGTTATCAAAGTACAAGTCTCTTTTAATACAAAAATCTATTTGTTATATAAATTTTTTTTTACTTTTTCTATTTATGCTAAAAGTAAATGTTGTATTAAGTTATTTTTTTAAAGGAGTAGATTCAAAAGAAAATATTGTGACGATCAGGGAGAGATCAGCATTGTCGGATGCGGCTCATCAAGCTGTACAATTTTAAGTATGACTAGGAAATTGGGAAGGAAAAGAAGGAGCCCAGGAGGTGCTCCACTCAGCAGGTCTATATTGTCTCTGGGCTCAGTTGGGCACCCACTACCCAAGAGAATGCTTCTTGAGCTTCTGGTCGTCCATACAACTGAGTGGGGTGAGGGCACCCCAGAACTACTTTCTCTCCAATGCCAGTAGCTAATGCTCGCCCGTGATGTTTAATTGTTTATTGTGGCACCCCTGGTAAATGAAAACGCCCTTTGAACCATGTCAGTGTGTCCGTGTCTCTCTTGCCAACCCG
The DNA here is from genome assembly GCA_007224835.1 of Danionella cerebrum. Lineage (NCBI taxonomy): Eukaryota > Metazoa > Chordata > Actinopteri > Cypriniformes > Danionidae > Danionella > Danionella cerebrum. The sequence goes on along the minus strand of SRMA01025415.1, from coordinate 331,016 downwards.
CTACAATAATAACATCTTAAAGCATATATGTGTATAGATGATAGGGGTGTAACGGTACGCTAAAATCGTATTCGGTTCGGTACAGTGTCTTGGAGAGTTCGGTTCGGTTAATTCGGTTCGGTACAAAAAAATAAGAACTTACATAATCTTTATTTTGAAAAGCTGCCAATACACAATAGAATTCTTGCATAAAATAAATAAAAGTGACACTTTTGGGTGATATTTTAAAGAAATTGCACTCTTTGTAAAGAAAAACACATTTTTTTAAATAAAAAATGAAATACTGCAACTAGTTAGGACCTGAAAACTTTTAACACTAGCAACAGCTTCAGCTTGTATATAAACAAAACTAACTATTCAAGTTTTAGGCTAAAAAGATTAACCTATCCACATTTTCTGAAGAGAGCACAGATCTGGTTGCAGTAGAAAATGTTAGATGTGTTGCCTGCCCGATCTCCGTGGAACAATGTCGGCATACAACTTTAAATTTATCCACTCGTCTATCCCCGTTATGTATTTGAACAGAGAAGCCAAAGGCGAGTTTCCGCACGGACGCTATTGAGTGTCGCACAGTAGAGCTGCACGTCACTCAATAGCGTCCGTGCGGAAACTCGCCTAGGAACATGGTTCCGCTGCGCTTAATATCGCGCTAATAATACATTTATATTATTTAATACAAATATTGAATACCGAAACGGTACGCAAATGTACCGAACCGAACAGGCCGTACCGAAACGGTTCAAACCATACCGTGAACCGTTACACCCCTAATAGATGATGCCAGATCTTTCAGAAATTCTAAATACATATTACACTAAGTAAATAAAGATTGTTGGTTTGGTTTTTATTGTATCTGACAGTGTTGACAAAAACAAAGTACGGTAATAACTGAAAAAAAAGTTTTTTTTTTATCAAAATTCCCAAGAATCAATGAACTATTATATAAATATTCTCTGCCTTATCAAGCAAATGTTTTGAAAGTTTGGATTAGAACACCGTCTCTCTAAAGACAAAGTCACATGTTAAACAAACTCAGAGTTAGTCATTGTGAGGGACAACACATTGAGACAAGTGGGTTTTTATGTGTATGAAGTAGACCCCCGCGCTTTGCCTGCAGAGGTTACAAACACGTCAAGAGTGTTTTCTGCCTGAGTCAGTGCTTCTAAGCTGAAGGTGTATTTTGTGTCTATAAGATGACTGTCCGCTTGTTGTTTATCTGCTCTTGCTGTCAGCAGGGCATTTTAGCAAATAGAGATTGGGAGAGAGGATAGCGAAGCATGACAGGGAAGTGAAAGAGAGGAATCAAGATGAAGCCATTGAAGCTGTTGGAGAGAGAGAGAACAGGGCGTCCTTCAAATGACTTCAGCATCTAGGGAGACTAATAAGTGATATTTCAGATTCTCTAACTTACAACAAACTGTTAAGTAGATGACTAATGTTTGATGTTTGCTTGAAAAGGTGCCATTTAAAACTAAACAATTCAAAATATTGTTCGGGTAAACAATCTGACCGCTAGGAAGGAACATTGTCACTGACATTGTCCCTAGTATTTTCTGAAGCTGAAATATAAATCTGTTGATAGGGTTGCTAAGGTAAACATTCTGGTTGCTATGGTGGGGTCAGTGACACAAAGTGTGTCCCTATGAGTGAAGAAAACCAATAGGGTTGGGTGATGTCAAGCAATTTCGGCTATGATGATCTCCAGAATTAAACATCACAATGGACGACGACATCGCCTTAATCACCAACTTTCAACTGTTAACAGACCCAATGTAACAGAAAGAATTGCTGTCTAATAAATGGTGACACAGCAATATTAGTGGTTATACTAACCAACCCAGCATTGCACAAAACACCGAAAATCGGTTAATAATGTCACCATTAGAACTAAAAGATTAAATAAATTCCAGATTTTAACCCCTACACCCCTACGCATTGAATAGATCATTCGTTCATTAACTTTATCTCACGTAAACAGCATGACAGCGTGATAAGCAACACATGCAGCATACACAGCTTCTCGGCACTGAACTGTGTGATCCACATTGTTAATTCTACAAGTTTATGTTGGATTCCTGAGCATGAGAAGTAAATACAGAATTCTTCGATGCACTTTGGACTTTATTTATGTCCCGTTCCAGCTGGGGTGGCAGACAGAAAGAAGGTGAAAGAAGAGAGACAGATAGATTGAAAGAACAAAAGATATAAACACGGGAGAATGAGATAGAGAGTGAAATTAAGAAAGAGAGAGATAGAGAGTGGGAGAAAGAGAAAAATAGAGAGCAAAGAGAAAGGAAGAGAGACAGAGGGAAATAGTGAAATAGAGAAAAAAAGAGAAGAGCGAAAAAGAATGAGAGAAAGAAATAGTGATATAGAGAGCGCCAAACAGTAGAAAGACAAAGAAAAGAGAGTATAAGAGAAAATAACTGCTAGATAATAAAACATTCCTGGCAATAGAAACAATAAAAGAAAATAAACAAGCTGTTTTGTACTGTATTGATGTGATGGTATTGGATTGGTTACATTTGCCAGATCTTATTGTTGGGGATTGTTTTCGGGGATCTGATTGGACAGGATAGATCCCAATCACTGTAATCACTGTAGAAAATACCAAAATACAAGAAGTTAAGGCAGGTTGAAAAAAAATTGTGCAGTAAAAGTACAGATAAAGCACTGTAAAGAAATGTACTCAAGTAAAAGTCAAAGTATACATTTTTAAATTTACTCTCTTTACTCTTTTTAAATTTCTGAGAGAAACTACTCAAATACTGTCATTTGATTATTTGTAATTAGTTACCACTGGTAATGGCGGTTCTATGTGGAACAGTTCCCTGGGAGAGACTTTTTTTTTGTTTATCCTCATCTTCTTCCCTCAACGCAGTCACTCACGACCAGAGGTCAAGATTAAATTCACCTCCACATCATCATCATAATCGATTTTATTACCTATTCATTTTAACTAGCTGCGATGGACTGGCGACCTGTCCAGGGTGTACCCCTGCCTCTCGCCCAATGTGTGCTGGAGATAGGCACCAGCAGACCCCCGTGACCCCGAAAAGGAAGAAGCGGGTATGAAAATGAATGAATGAATGAATTTTAATTAGCATTATACACAATTAACTAAAAAAAATTGCACAAATTTTCTCTGTGTTTATAATATTATGAATGAAATGTTTGCGTTATTTGTAAGAAAGTCTTTTGTCACTAACATAGTTTATATCCCCCCTCCTTCTCCGCTTTATTTGGGAGAGGTGAACTGTCCCCTGCGCCCCCCTCCTCTCCCCACTCTCCTCCTCTCTCACTCTTCTGTGCACCTCAGCAGCAGGGGCGGTGCCGGAACAGGTATCATAATAAAAAAAAAAAAACGCTTAACGACCCCCCACACACACGCACAAGTTCGTGTGCTGGCCCCCACGTGACATAAAAAAATGCTGCCCCATTCGCCCGTGCCTAAAACCGCCACTGACCACTGGTTACATTAAGAGCCCATACATACAAACTCCCACACACACAACCTAACATTTAAAACAACATGTAAGTCCTATATAGCACTTTAATGAAACTCATCTTGAAATCATTTTCCCCCAGAGAACAGATGTTGAATGCTTCAATCTGAGTAGCTAGAACAGACTCCACACTACAATAAACCGTAAAAACAATCTCGTTTTCTGCCCACATACAGTACTGAAACCTGAAATTACATTTTTATTCTGTCTAAAGCTTCAAAAAAAGGTGATCTGGCATATTATTAGATAAATGGTCAATCATTTCTGGCTTTACTGCTGTAGAGGAATATCTTTGATTTTCAAAGCCCGGCACAAACATCTGCTTGGCGACAACCAGAACTCCTTCAGAATCAAGGAAGAGTAAATCTGCTTTCTTCCCTTCACATCTGTTCTCCCAGCTCTGTATCACTATAGTCACACCGCTGACAGACTTGTGCTCATTAAAAAATGGTCAAAATTCACGCAAGAAAAGTGCCATTTTTCAGCAAGTAACTAAACTAATTTGTTCATTAATAATTCTTTATATGTGTTTATTATACAGTTAAGGCCAAAATGTGTCTTGTCCACCATATTGAAAAAGTCCTAATTCCACAGAGTTGTAGAATATTTACAATGAAAAAGTGTTTGAAAAGGCAAAAAGGGAGTGGCTAAAAAAGAAGCTTATTTAGGTCCAGGAGTGGCCCATCCAGTCTACAGATATTAATCCCAAATAAAATCTGTAGAGAGAGCTGAAGGTTCAAGTTGACACACGTCAGACTACAAGAAAAATTTGAGCTGTGATTGCCAACGAGGGTATGCCACCTAGTTCCATTCATGTTTTATGAGATAATTATTTCACTCATACATGAAAATCAGTTTATAACTTTTTATAATCAGTCTTTACTTTTATGACTGATCATTTCAATATAAATAATTATTATGTTGGCTTGAATTGACATAAGGAACATTATATTATGTCACTGACCTCTTCATAGCAACCAAAATATTATTTTTTTTTTAGATTTTCACCCATTTTTGCCTTTATTTGGAATGATAGGACAGTAGAGAGAAACGAAGAGATGTGGGTAGAGAGAGGGGGAAGGTTGGGAAATGACGACAGGTTCAGGATTCGAACCTTCGTCGCCCTGCACAACCACACAAATACTTGTCTGAATTAAACAGCACCAGTACAAGCCATCATCAAAGTTTGCCTGCAAACTTTAGCCATTCAATTTCCATTACTGTATCTTAAAGGATAAAAATTTGCAAGAAAAAACTTCAGTGCTCTTGACCCCCTGAAACCATAACCAATGACAGTTTTTCACTTGATAACAATTTTTTTTTCTTCTGATCTTCAGATAACTTTTCTCCAATACAAACATTTCAAACAAATATTAATACTTCAATTATCAATAAAAGATTAACCCATTTATGGTAAATTTTTAGCCTGTGGCTTATGTGTTGGTTTCTGATGTTGTAAGAAAACAATCATCCACCGCTACTCTTTTTAAGTGTTCCTGTGTATCCAAACATCTACAGTGAGAACAACACATTACGAAGTATATTAAATTCAGTAGCACATTTGGAGCTGCTAAGCCAGCAGGCTTCAAATCAGCCCTTTAATCTTCAGCCTTCTCTGCTTTAATCTTCTTCCTCTTTCATACATTAGATTTATTATTGTGCATTTGTTTTGGGGTAACAGGTGGAGCAGACTTGACTAGAACTCGCCTATCCATTCACACTCACACCGTGCAGGACAGCTGGGGTGGACAACACACCCCTCAGGTAACAAACAGCTCTTGCATGTTCCATATTTACTCTGCGGTACCACTGGACTAGGCTTTGAGCAGGGCAATATGGCATAAACACACTCACAGATTGTGTCTCATTATCACTTGAGCTGCTGAAGGGTGTGTGATCACACTGTTGATATACGTACTTCAGCCATAAGACTATGGTTACTGCCTTTAAAATAATTAATACACGATTCAACAATACTTTAAAATTAATTAAATGCAATTTGATATATCTTGCAATGAGCAGTGATGGAAACATTCAAAATTCACAGGAGAGCCATTTTTGACAAATATAACTGCATGAAAATAAAAAACACAAGATAAGTTATGATAACATGGAAAGTTAATCTACAAGAAAAGATAAGAAAAAGGAAAAGATAATCTACAAGAAAAGACAAGAAAATGACAAGACAATCTGCAAGAAAAGGCTAGAAAAACTAAAAGATAATCTACAAGAAAAGATAACAAAAAAGAAAATATTATTTACAGGAAAAGATAAGAAAAAGGAAAAGATAATCACAAGAAAATATAAGAAAAAGGAAAAGATAAAGTACAGGAAAAGGATAATCTACAAGAAAAGACAAGAAAAATGACAAGATAATCTGCAAGAAAAGGCTAGAAAAACTAAAAGATAATCAACAAGAAAAGATATGAAAAAGAATCTACAAGAAAAGATAAGAAAAAGGAAAAGGTAATCTACAAGAAAAAGATAATCTACAAGAAAAAACAAGTAACTTAAAAACAATTCTACATTTCTATATTTCCTGTTTTTTTGTTGGTTTGGACCTGAAAGCTGTTCAATTATGTTAATAGGTTCTCTTCACTCAAACTAAAATATTCTGGATTTTCATCTCAGTTTAAATGTCTTTAATATAATGTGATATGATATGATTGATATATTATAATATAAAAGTAATTTCAAATATAATATAATTTTTTTTAAGTATTGTGTTTTAAATGTGCACTTTTTTGATGGAGTAGCTCTTCACACAACAATTATAATTGAGTAAATGTCCTAAATCAATAATTTATGCCCATCTCACACCATGATAAACTATCATCTTTGCATGTCTTTGTCGGAGATGACCTATTTTAAAATTAACATAACGGGATGGAATATAAGTAAATAAAAAAAAAAGTATTAAAATTTTCTGCATTTGTTAAATAATGAAAATGGATCATCACTGTTTCCATAGTCGCTGAGCTGGAGTCACACATCATCACCCTTGATTTTATTGACGTTTAACAAGCGAACACTTGCTTAAACTCTCTCTTGTATTCTGCTATTGCTTTCTTGACCCAATTTCCCCAACAATCCTGGATCCTTACATTCATTCATTCATTCATTCATTCATTTTCCAACCCGCTTATTCCCTCTTCGGGTCTGCAGCACACATCGGGCAAGAGGTGAGGGTACACCCTAGACAGGTTGCCAGTCCAACACAGTGAATCCATACAAATAGTCATTTACAATATCTTCAAATGCCACCATGGTCTTCTCCATTTGCTTATCTGCCCGGAAGGGTGCAGAGCAGCATTTCTTGGTGGTTTATGAGGATCAGATTGAGGTTTAGTAACTAATACTGTTAGTAGGGACTAATACTGGACCAATATGAGCTGTAATTAATCATATTTCACAGGGAGATAAAATTAAAATTAGGTGGTATGTCAATAAACATTGAACATGGGTGGTTTTTCTATCAATTTGCTGAATCTGAATCTAAATCATTATCTTAAACTATCATACGATGTGACGTAAAAGTGTCACTTTATATTTTCTTATAGAGGGAAAAGTACATGTAGTATACGCTTCTTTAAACTTCTTTAAATGTACCCGTCATATCTGCTTTTCCTTCCTCTTTGGCGTCCTTTCCCAGCACCCATCGTTGTGCCTCTCTAGCTTCAGGAACATAGAAATCCCCCTGTCGAGCTAGGGGACTCATGAAGTGGATCAGTCCTCCTCGATAGATCTCTAGAAAGGGATGTGCACACAACTTCCTTTCCTAACAGACAAAAGGGAAAACAACAAAGTTCATTAAGTTTCACTGTCAACAAATACTTTAAAGGTTTCATAATCATAATTGTAGAACACCGTATAGCATACACAAGTTCAAATTGTAGTCTAAAATGTCATATGCAAGAGGTATACAAAGTTGGACAAATATTTGAAAATGCTCAGCGAAGTGTAAAGCATTGAAGGTGATGAGAACAGACATAGTGACATGTCATTAACTTGACACAAATTGGGACAATGTTCGCAGTGGTTTGGTAAACCACTTGGAAAACAAACAAATGGTTGAAAATGGAGGAGGAAAAAGCCCTTTTTCTTATATTAGCAAGAAATTAAATATGTATTTTTTTATATTAGCTTATTGACTGCCTCTAAAAGTTGCTAGAGCTGAGTACTACCACAAACCAATAGAGAGCAATAAAAACGATACAATGGCTTAATTACTAAACAACCAAATGTCTAAAGACTCAGACGACCAAACCAATCTTAACAGTATAGTTCATGAACTATTTTTCCAATAAAATAGAATCTATTCATGGTAAAATAGCTACTGCCAGCCATTTGTTTAATCCTGAAACTGTTGAATTTAAGACAGAAGGATACTCTGGGAGGTTGTAAAAACTCGTTATTTATTTATATTATGAGGTTAAAAATAAAATACAAAATAATCAAATAAGACTATTCTTAAATAGTCAAGCTTATTTATTATATAAAGCCCTTTTGCACATTTTCTGGAATAACTACCTATATAAAAAACCTATATTGTGAAAGATATTGTCTCATACCATGAAATAAACTTTTGGTCATACCGGCCAGCCCTACTTAAATAATTAAGTAATTAAACCTTTACATTTATGCATTTAGCAGAGCTTTTATCAAAGCGACTTACAGTTCGGGATCAAATCTAAGCAGTTTGTTACAAGGTCAGATTAATCATAAGACATACACATAGAAGACGTTTGAGCTGATACAGAAAATAAGTTCAGTGCTTCGAAGGAGGTTATTTTTTTATTGGTTAAGTTAGTAAGTGCTCTCGAAAGAGCAGGTTTTTTTTTCATTAATTAAGAAGCCACTCCTAAACCCTAATGAACTGTCTAGTTACAGACCAATTTATAATCTCCATATTAAGTCTAAAATACTAGAGAAAGCAGTGATAGCTCAGCTAAGACCATTCCTGAAAAATAATGATCTCTTTGAAGAGTTTCCATTAGGCTTTCGACCACACCACAGCACAAAAAGAACTTTAGTTAAAACCTGAAATTACCTTCTTCTTGCATCTGACCAAGGGAATATCTCCTTGTTGGTTTTGCTTAGTGCTGCATTTGACACAAATTTAAAATTCTGCTAAAGAGAACTACACAGGTATTCAGGGTACAGCTCTGAGATTGTTTAACTGATACCTATCTGACAGTACTCAGTTATTAATTACCTTAATCGGGAATCATCATACACGACAGCAGTAAAATTTGGCATGCCACAAGGATCAGTATCAGGCCCAACACTATTCTCTCTCTCTCTCTCTCTCTCTCTCTCTCTCTCTCTCTCTCTCTCAATCACTACATATATATGTGTGTGTGTATGACACTATGACACTAATATAATATCAAAGTTATCACTGATATAAAAAAACACACATTCAAACAGATTTTAGCTGCATGGACTCCAACAAAGCAGTTAAAGCTTCAGCAAGACTGATGCATCTTGTGGAAATTTCATTAAATCTTAGGAGCTCTAAATGGCACTCGATGAAACAAAGTGAACCTTACCAAATACATTTTCACCACATGAAACCGCAAAAAATTGTAACATGACAAAAAAATGGAGCATTTATCTACGTTTTGGGTATTATTATCAATCACTACTTCACATAAAATAAAATACATTATGTTTTCTAATTATATTCATTCACAATGACTAAAAGACTAGCTTGAGCCTCTGGAAAAGATCCAGCCTGTGTTGCTTTCCCATGAGGCAATTTGTTGTAAAGTGTAGTCAAATGTTACATCAATATTCATTAGGGTGATTACTATTTTCAAGTGAGTGTTGAATATGCAAATTGGAAACTGTTTTAAGTGTGAGACATGATGAACGCTCACCAGTCTGGGCAGGAAATATTTGGAGAAATTATTTAATGGAGATGGCTGACAACGGTCAACAGAATAATCAAACTGTGTTGGACATCAGAGACGCCTCTGTTCTTCTGCTGGTTCTAAATATCTCTCCCACCATCTGTTTCTGGGAACAAAGGCTTTCCACACCTGTATGACAGTCAGACAGCCAATAATTGAAGTGTTATTCTGGCCAGAATCCAGAATAGACTAGAATCGAAATAATAAAGTAAGTTTATTTTGATATTCAATCCTTTGCACAAAGGTAACATTAGCATTTCATTTATGAAGCATTAAAAACATATCAGCATATATTTAAAGGACATTTCACAGAGTCTGAAATTTTTTACATAAAAAAAAATACAAGCAGTGTTAGGAATCTGCTCTCTGTCAGCTCCCCATTCAGTTGATATAGTTCATAGCTATCAATAGATATCTGAAAGTCTTAGTACAACAGCAGGTTTGGCACGCAAAATCGGGTAATTATGTAATTAGATTGGAACAAAACTGAAGACAGCTGGGTAATCACATTAGTAGACATCAATCTTGCGGTTTCCAAATTCCGACACAGAACAATGGAAAGGTATCTGTTATGCTGTAATGTAAGGAGTGCAACGATACACTCTGCTCACAATAAAATACAACACAATTTCAATCGAAATTGAAACTGCATATATAACATAAGATCATTAGGGAAACATGGGATTTAAGAAGTTTGAGATCACAAAAGTAAGAAGGCTAGGGGGGGGTCTAGTTTGATTTGTTTAAGAACATATGATGCCGTCCATCCAGAAGGGGGTTGTCACGATACAAGACAGAAGACCCAGTTGCGATGTATCAGAGAGTTTATTAGTCGTTGTAGACTGAGCAGGTTGCAGGAAAATAACAAAATCCAATAAAACGGGTCTCAACAGAAAAGCCAGGAACAGGATCTGAGACCGGGCGGAAGAGCTCACGCCTGTACAAAAAACCACAAAAGTCAAATCAGGATTCTTCAACAAACTTGGTCTTACAGAGGAGACGTGGAAACCTGTAGTCAACATATGCGTACACATTTAACAATGACCTCGCGACAGAGAGCGAGCGCGAGATCCTTATTAAGCGCACAGGTGATTGCGGAAAGGGGCAACACCTGCACGCGGTTAGAGCAGCGCACGCGTGAGCGAGCAAGTGAGTGGACGAGCAGAGAGATAGAGAGAGAACAAGCGCGTGCAAGAGTGCTTATGACAGGGGTAGTGTTAATGTTTGCATTAAGTGATCTTTACTGATGGAATCAGATAATTTTATAATCTTTCTTTTTTAAAATATGAGTAAAGAATAATTGTCTAGTAAATATTACATAAAATTAAAAGTAAAGGTAAAGAAGTTTCAGAAATGACTAGAATCACGATCACGAGAAGCAAGTAGATATTGTAGCTCCACAATATTTTGTACTGCACAATATTGTGCCACGATATATTTTTACACCACTGACATATATATATATATATATTGACTGAAAGCACTCAAATAAAACTCAGATCCGTGGCTATTTTGAAGCATGTGGTTATACAGTGTTTTTGTATCGCACACTGTAACTCAACAACCAACCAGTCATTGATCAGGATGTTGTGTCACACTTTTCTTTCCAATCATAGGAAAATATAATCTGGGGCCAGTTTAACCTGCTTTAAGAACCTCATCCAAAGGGGAATTGAAAAGTATTGTCAAAGGGTACAGAACATGGTGAAAAATCTCCCAAAACCATGCCGAGTCGTGGCAAGTAGAACTATGCCATTGCAAAACATAGCAATGTAGAGAAGAGTGAGGAGTTTTAAATGTAGACTGCGTTTCACGTACCCATCACCCGAGAACTCTGTTTCCCATAAAAGCCTGTTTCAGTTTGGAATACATATAAAACAAAGGAATGCATAAATACAATGTAATAACATGTATCCTAATACTACTGTTTAATGAATAGATAAACATTAATAAAGCCTAAATAATATATAATATAATATAATATAAGCAGATGACCTGATCTGATCGCCAATTCAGTTCTGACAGATGATTGACATGCCCTGAAGACAGAAGATCTACAAAATACTGTTAATAATAATCCAATATTGTAACAATATGTGCCATAAAACTTGTGCTTCGATGTGAAAATGCTCAGAGGAGCAAAGTCTCAGCACAAATCTGCACTGATTGTTTGAGCAAAGATCAATGCTGAAAGAAAGTGGAGCTACTTTATCATTACTACAGTTTTCCTCTTTTTTTTACTTAAGTCTGGCCACAATAACTTAAATCACTGATAAATAATCCATGAGCGTATCATCCGGTGGTGCCTGGTGGGATTTTGTAATTGGTTTACGGTTGAACCATTGATTTTAGATAATTAACCAGTTCGCAGTCCCATTGGAAACTCTGCAATCAAATAAACCTAAAGGGCAAGAAGTTTCATATCCGCCACCACCATCAGGTCAGTCTTCCTCCAGGTGATTTTCTGTTGAACAAGAAACTCATTATTCACATGATTTAAATGTACCTATGAACATAGCCCTTCAGACATTGCATCTGATTTCTACAAGTTGTACTTTTCCACTTGTTCACACCAGTAACTTCCGAGACGTTTGAAAAATGGATAAGCAAAGGCAACTTTTCATGTACTTTTATATTTGAATGCTACAAATGATGCTGTCATTTCTTGCTTCCATTAGGATATATTTCATAAGTAGAACCTATTCTGAGTTTTATGAAATGATAACTAATTTCTTTTTAAACAACTTTTCATAAATGACTGTTCTCTGATTTATTGGATTATTTTATTTGAAGCAAAATAGGCAAATTAAAAAATTATAATGGGTTCTCTATTCAAGGGTTAACTATGAATGTACAAAAAGAAATAAATATCATAAATTTTATCAATATTTTTTTTGTTGCAAAGACCATGAAATTGTACTTCGCAAAATCAGTCCTACACCTGTGGTGTAGTGGACGGTGTGCAGGACACGTATGTGCAGGGCGACCATACTCTCTCCACTTTGCTTCTTGTCTCTCTCTACTGTCCCCTCTGTTAATTGAAAAAAAAATCAATAAAGGCTACAGCCGCAAAAATATTCTAAATAAAAAAAATTATAATTAATTTTTAAAAAATTCTATTTTTCACATTCACTGGAAATGATTCTTATCGAACGCTTGTGCCCCTCCTTAGACAAAGTCTCTGCATCGATTGGCTTTTGGAAATTGGCATTCTGTTAACAAGGCATCAAACTGAAGCAATAACATGCAGAAATATCCATCAATCTATTAGCACAGCTCTCTAGTGAGAACGTTCTCATCTTTTTTTCTCTCCATAGACTTCCAGGATCAGAAACAGCAAGTATTTCCGTTTTCTTTTTGCAGATGCAAGCTCATAGTCACTGCTTAAAGATCCCACTTTTTTGTTTATGTGTTTTTGCAAATTTTATGCAGTGTATTCAAAATATTCAGTGTACAAGGTCAGTGTTTGCACAAAATGTAGAAATTAACTCGAGGCTTTCCAGCACCTCAGTCAGTTGAACATGGCTTTAGCAAAAAACAATGTGCTTTGCAGAAAAATAATAAAAAATGTGTGTGAAATTTAAAGAAAAAAATTCCAATCAACCATTCATTTTGAAAAGAAGAGCAGAATTTGAGGAAAATTCACAATTGTCCAAATTTGAATGAGGACTAAAAATGGTACTGAAGCTGCAAAATGCCACAAAATATCATACAACCTTATGTTATATGTGTGTTTCAACGTTAAACCTGTGCATTTCTGATTAAAAGTAAATAATGCAGAAGAATGTGGGAAAATAGTGCAGCAATAAAAAGGCTCCTATACTAACTTCAAGAAGAAAAGAAACCAGATGGAGAGGAAAAGAAGAGGGATGGTTGGGTGAGCCAGACACGAAGATGAAAAGCTGTCAAAGTTTTTCATCCAAATTCAAGAGGAAAGGTTCCATCTCACACGGCTGTTCTTGCCGGTATTTTCTTTTAATTAATGTTCCCTTGCATAAACTCGACTCTAGAGAACCAGAGAAAGGTATCTTGTACTCTGTGAGCTCTCTAGGTTTAGTTCATTTGTTATGACAGAAAAATGAGTGTTGCTGGACATGGACTGTTTTACTGCAATGTAAATTTATATATATATATATATATATATATATATATATATATATATATATATATATATATATATATATATACTCCATAGTTTTCTCTAACGAATTAACTTTGAAACTTTTTTTTTTACTTTTTTTGTGAAAATGCTTGATAGAATTTTTTTTAGTACAACCCCAACTTCTTTTTTTTTAAAGCGTTATAAATTTATAATATATAACATTTTATTACATTTACTAATCCTTTATAAAGCAAAGACAAGGTCAAAACAATGTGAAAATGACATAAAATAACAGACGACCCTCTCCTAAACCTTATACACTATGTGCCAATGTGCTTTTCTGTGCCAGAACTTTGAAAAACAGAAAATGAAACAATTGCTGGTTTTCAAAACAGCTGGTGTGATTGGTACACGCACCGGCACATGCAGAGATTTAATTACTAGGGTTAATAATTTTCTTTGTTCTCTATGTTGCTGTCAATTCTTACCGAACAGTGTTAATATTACTGAACTTCATCATCAGATTCTACTTATTAAAGTTTGTCTTAAATAAAATCCTACTATCTTTTGATCCATTATCGTACATTTAAACTCATTATTTGTATAGAGCAACAGATTTAAAATATTCATTCTGATATACTAGATACATTTGCATACAAAAATCTGACTCATTTAAATATCTAATTCAACAATAACAATCAGATAATCATGTGAACATATTGAAAAGTGCGTTTTCAATGTATTAGTGCAACAAATTCCTCACTTTCACCCTGAAGCAACAAAATGATCATTAACTAAATATCAAGTGCCATATTACTACACTCAAGGCTGTTCTCGGAGTAAGGAACAAGTGCTGCGAATTCTTCAGTGTCTCCAGGGATGGCACATCTCAGGAGAGGATCAAGGTAAGACATGGAAAATTTCTCCATATTATTTAAGAAAAGATGTGAGTGACAAGGAGAAAAAACTCCTGCAGAATGTGCTGGAAAGGCCCATCATATATTCACCCTTGTGATTGAAAAGCTCTAAAATTCTCTAGGACATTCCTACTTTGCAATTCAAACTGGATCTACATCTAGAAATATGCTGGAAAAAAAGTGTAAAAAGAGTCTGAAAAGCACTTTCTTTTGTGATGAACGGATCAGCAGCTTTAATATAATTCTATTAATCAATAGTTAGAGCAACAAAAAAACAAAAACATAAATGGCATTCATTCATTTGAGATCTGGATTCTTATACTAAGAATATTTTTTTTCATTTTATGGTCTATTTTTTGACAATAATAAAAGTGAACTCTTACATAAACTCTCCTTTCTCTATCTTGTGAGCTGCTCACACTTACCATTGCCGCAGCAACCCTGGACTCTTACATTGGCAACCAATCAAAGTAACTGTCAACAGGTCATCTGCCTGGAAGCGTGTGTCGCAGTGTTTTTTGGTGGTGTGTGAGGGCCGGACATTTGAGCTGCTATTAATAATATTGTTTTTTGGTGTCAAAATTAACCTTATGTATTGTGCAAATAAACACTCAACACATGCCTTTCTCAGAGCTTTACCAATGTAAACAACATAGAACCACAATTTATTTATTGCATTTGTGAAAAAAAAAATCATATTTAGTATTTTTAAAGCTAATGCTAAATAATTTTAGCTTGTTTGGCTAAAGATATAAAGATCAAATACATCACACTGTGACCCAGAATGAAATTTAATCTCTTTCAGATCTCTTCACAATCCACATGTTTTTATATGAGAACATTAACTTTTCATGTGTCTTGTATGGAGATAAACATCTGATAGAACCCTTTGTAAACCCTATGAGCGTCATGGAAAATAAACAAGTGTTGAGGATAAAACTGCATGCAACAAATTAAGAAATATGGCATCCTGCACAAATGCAATGTTTTAGAACATTTTCCTCGTCATTATCATCTCTCTCTCACTGACTTCCATATAATTTGTCGTAGGTATTTACAAGCATTCATTGTGAGCGCAAAAAGCTATACAAAGCTTCAAAGACAAGCATCAAACCACACAATTGTATTAAATCTTGTGTGTCTTAAGTGCTAGGTCTACAACCATTTATTTCTCTGTTATTAAAATAAATTTTGTAGATAAGTGATGCCCTGTTCTGACATAAATTTGAGATCTTTTGAGATGAATTGCTTAAATTGCAGAGCTATTAAATCATCAGAAGTGAAAATGTCACATATATTTAATATTTAATGTTTTTAAAGCTGCCTCAAAATGTCACTCCAAATGTTAAAAGGGTCGTCATGTTGTCTAAATTAGTCTTAAGTGTTTATGAAGGACCGGACTTTATTTAATTCTAAAATTGAGCAACTGAATACATCTAATCAACTTTTGCCAAAACAAAACTGATGTTAAAATATTGAGCAATGTTACCAATTCAAAACATGATCTTTTGTTGCTACACGCCTTTAAAGTATGGTCCTTTATCTTTGGATCTAAAAACCTGACTGGGCTTGAAAGCTCTAACCACCCCCAAAAAGAGAAATGAAAAA
Organism: Danionella cerebrum; assembly: GCA_007224835.1. Lineage (NCBI taxonomy): Eukaryota > Metazoa > Chordata > Actinopteri > Cypriniformes > Danionidae > Danionella > Danionella cerebrum. Next base: position 314,968 of record SRMA01025415.1, on the reverse strand, counting down.
AAAAAAGGATAGAAATCATTAAAATCACACTTAAAGAGTGTTCACAGTAAACATTAAGAGATTAACAAGTTTACGCTTCTTGAGCATTTAGACAATTTGATCATTTTGACCTTTTGCACACAATTTTTGATAATACATTACTATATATATATTAATTTCATTAATATATATTCAAAATGTGTACACCTTCTATTGACAGTCTGGTCAAACTGTGAAGATATGTAGTGGTCAGAGCTTAGTCACGGGTCCAAAGTGTCACGTCCAATCCCTTCTTTCTCTATGCTCGTTTCAGTGGCATTAAAAAAAACTTGAACTGAAACTATTATTTAGGTTAACAAAATAACACTCACAACAATATTTATGTGCAACTGTGCACAAGAATGTTAAGGGTCCTCAAAAGGCAACATGTGTTAAGTGTGTATAGTTATTATACAATCCCACAAGTACAGCAAGTTAGTTAACATATATTGTACGTTAAAACTCTTAAGTTTGAAATAAACATTATGAAAGTTACTAAACAGTTATAAGTTATAATTACCCACTTTAAGCTAGATTAATAAAGGTGCCCAGCGCTCAGGTTTCAGTGAAAACAGGCAGAACAACAGAAGCACGAGGTAATCATTTGGCTAGATAACCTGTTTCATAACCGTGAAGACAGATCCCAGGTCAGTTTCTATGGACAAAGATGGTGCTGTGTGATCATCAATAGCTGCATTTCCATCAACCTTTTTTGTAAAAAAACCTTGGATGGAAACGGTAAGATACACATACATTTTGAGAGTTTTATTATGCGCACAACTGAGTAGGAAAAACTTTTTCATTTGGACTGCATATCTTTCCATTGTGGTGGTGGATCTGCTCTCTGGTTGAACAGGGACTCTCCTCATCAGAACAATACCAGGAGTCCCACTAGGAGATAAGTTCAAGACTAGAATTGGCATGGGAAGAGAAGGATCCTGCTGTGCATGTGGAGACATCAAGTATGGGGTACTCCCATAATGCCGAGGTGTTTTATGGATTATTTATGTATAGATTACCAATAATGTGCCATAACAATAGTTACGAGTCAAGGTGATCTAAAAAATTACATTAATAAAGTGGAATATAGCGCAAGTGAAAAACCCTGTGTGAAAATGGTGTACTACCTTTAACTTTTTATTCTGAAAAGCAGTTTGCACTTTCTAAACATTATTTTTTAAGAAACCTTGACTCTAATGTTTATTTTGCCACATAATTGTCAATCTACACGATGTTTCGTTTTATGCAAAGCACTTTTATTGTATTAATGATCAAAGTTTCAGCGCCTTCTACTATTGTGGGAAACTGGGGAGCCAGGACCTGAAAAAGCCGTGTGATGTCTGACTAAACAATCAGATTGGTTCTGATTGGCTGGCAGGTTTTCATTTCAAATAACCTAAGATTAAAGTTGTTCTTTTTCTATATCAATACCACAGAAACCTAAAGATATAGTTAAATACTCTACATTAACATTAGTTTTGGAGATCCATCTGCTCAAGATGAGCTCACATCAAGCTTTGACAGTCACATAGCAGAAGAGAGAATTTGAGTGAAATCCAAAGCTGAAAAGTTCAAGTTTTGTCCTGCTTTCCAATCGTTTTAGATATGAATTCTTTATGCAGCAAACAAAGTTGTAATCTGAGTTTAAAAGTAAAGTTTCTGGTTGGATTTTAAGAAGAGTTTGACAATAATCACAATCTACAATTAAAACATAAACATGTAAGCAAACAGTCCATGTCTGAAGTAGTTTTTGAAAGCTTTGAAAGTAAAAAATGTAAAAAGAAAACATTCTTTCAAGAGCAGAAGCAGCAAATCTATAAAGCTGAGTGAATTTTGCCTCCAACTAGATGTTGATTATCCCTTACTATATTGCCCCAAAGACAGATGCCATCCACTGGAGTACTTTTCTTCTAGCACCTGCTACTGTCCTCCTACTTTAATGACAGTAATCTGCAGAATTACAGGGTGGACAACTGTCAAACGATAGAGAAAAATACCAGGGACAGACAAGAAGAGTGTCTATGGTGGCAGAAGACAACCACCACTATTATCTAGCACTTCATCTCTAAAAAGACATTTATCGACTTGAGCTTGTGCCACCTGCTGACATTGTTACATTATTTTGGCCAAAAGGCATGAAATATAATTAAGTAGCTGAGAAAAACTTAAAAAGAGCCTTGTTTCAAGATGGCAATTGTGTAAAAAGATTGAAAATGCATTTGAGTACAATGTTTTTTCAAACGTGTGTGTGTTTGAAATGCATGAATAATTTTCCAAATCGAAAAAACAATAATACAGTAAAATGTGATCAACAACACGCATTTAGAACTAAACCAAATTTAAAATAGCTAAAATGATTCCCTGTCTTTTTTCAACAACACCTTTATAAAATTGTATGCATAAATCACGTCTTCTTCTTTCCCAAACAGATTTTCTCTTTGTTCAAAGAAACTTGCTTTCTCAGATTAGCATGGCCTATTTGCACTAACTAAATACATTCAATTGGTTTTCCATTGTAAATCACTGACCCGAGAAAGAGGTTTAAGTGTTCTGTCTTTTGTTAAAGCCATTTCCTTAAGCTAAATGGTTCTGGTTCTCCTCTAAGCCTCCCGCGCTCCTGAGACTCCAAACTCACAGTTCAATGCTCCTAAATTTCATTACAGGTTTTAGAATCCCCAGACAGGAAACATGAAATAAAGCTAAAATTTGCATACATGTGTTATCTTGAAGGAGGGCTGTATTGGTTTGGCAAAGTCTCATTTGAAATTTCATAGAAACAGGAGGACCAAGGAAACAAAAAAAAATGGGCTATGTGACAAAAATGATTAAGAAAACTCTTTGTGCATCAGACCATCCATAAAGTTCAAAAGAGACTATTTCTTATTTGCTGGAAAATGGCTGTAGTCGATCAAAACGGAGGTAAAATCACTTTCTGTGATAAATTGAGGAAACCAGAAGCTCCAGGGAACAAAGTAAAGGAGGTAAAACACAGATGCTCATTTTTCAAACAGGACATGAAAAAAGTACATTTTAGAGAACTGGAGGAAAAGAGCGATTGCTTCACCTATCCTAAATTGTTCCTTTATTATTATGTGGGATACGATCTTCCAAAATTGTGCATCAAACTTTTGACATTTCACTGCAAGAAGCTTTAGCACCATTATCTGTTCTGTTCAAGGCTTCACCAATCATATTCTGCAAATAGAACATTATATTGGATTTTGAGTTCATTTTAGTGATGGCTAATTCTTGATCTACCTCCGATATAAAAGTTAAAATGAAAAAACGAAACAAGAAAATCTAAGCCATGTGAAACTCGGCCTGGTTGCCAAGGAAACGTTGGAAAGATTTCCATGGAGATTAGATTCTTTGATATTCCAAAGAGAAGAGGGATGGGAGAGGGGGAACCATCCAAAGATGAGGATCTGATGAGAAAATCCATCATTAGAGGGGTTTTTTTCTCCTTGAGAAAATGAAAAGGAATCCCAAACAGTGCATACCATTACCAGGCAGTTTCTGCATTCAATATGAGCTGCTAAAACTCATGTTTGCTAATGGGGAAACCCTTCAATTATCTGCAGCAATCCCATTCCTCTTAACTACAGATAAAAGACTTCAAAGTTACTTTGACTTGGATCTAAAAGCCTTCTTTTGTGTTTTTTTTTTCAACAAAACAATGTATCAGTTTCTGATTCAAGGGATAGAGATAACCAAAATGAGTCATGTAGAGAATCATAGCCAGTTTACAAAACACATATATGTCATATTTAAGTGATATACAACAAATATTTCTTAAAATACAACTTTTTAAACATGTCTTTTGAAGCTTATAAAAGACTATTTTTGGGGTTTTAAACATTCCCATGTTCATCCATTCTGCTGCTTGGGGTTTCTTCCGGGACGGTGTGTTGGGTACCCAGTTCATCACTCTGAGAATGTAAATAGCCCTACGGAACCAAAGTCCCAGAGGAGCAACAACCGGGCGAGCGAAAACAAATGGGGGGAGCACACCCCACCTTGATGGGTGATGTATGCCAGCACTACAGTGCTGCTGGTCCTTACCAGCATGTGACATTGCTTGTGTCGAACACTTGGATCTCCAGGAACAGTTCCAGGCAGATTATGTGCAAACTGGTCTGAAGTCTGGTCCAGGTACCAGTGACGCACAGCTCCCCACAATGACTTAGAGATGTCCGTGGTTACCACCTGCTTGAGGAAATTCCCAAAAGGAGTTCCAGAGGAAAGCAACCCGTGGATGCTTCCAAATGTTCAGAGCTGCCAGACACTACACTGTGACTCGCACTCACTGTCATGTTTTGCACCATGCCCGTCTCGGAACTCAGGAGATGAGCTAAAACTGAAGTTGTCTCATTGGGACTTCCGAGAAGCAGGTTCTACCCTCTGATGTGAGTGTATCTGACCTGTGTGCAGTAAAAGGGGCTGGTAAGGATAGAGCCATGCACGCCCAGTTCATCCGTGCCCCCCTTTGAGATTATTGGCCACCTCATACTTCTGTGTACAGTACAACGTAACTGATCGATCTGCCCTTGTGTAACTTGAAGCTCTCAAAATCACATGGAACATAATGCGTTTCAGTCAACTGTAACTGAAACAACCTGAAGACAATGTGACTCAAAACATACATTAGGTTTAAGTTTATGGTTATGGTTCAATGCTACTGCCTCATTTGGGTTGGCTTAGTTGCATTGAAGCCACGAACAGTAGTGAAGAATGATTTAGGGGTGTGGCTGACCTGGACATGCACGGAGAGATCCACACGAGCCACTTTTACTGTATGCGCCAATCAGACCCCTCTCCTCTGATACCCCCAGACTGTCAAGGCTTCTATGATGGTGGTGGGGATGAAGACGTGCTCTTTGACGCCGAGCTCTTTAGATGGGACCCTCGGACGAGTCCTCCAAGTGATATCACTATCCACCTCGCTGAGAGGGGTGCCTGCCTGAATTTTATGAACAACGAGGAGACTTTCAACGGTCTATTAATTGTTTTATGAATGCCTTCTTCCTCAAGGTTTAATCATACAAGCATTCTTCTCCATCTTTACTGCACTTCTTTGATCAATCGCTCATTGACTTGGTCTGTGTTGACTGTTTTTGATTGAATAAGTATGAAGTTAATCAAGAAACGCCTGATAAAAACCAACCAATCACAGTCTATGCTTTGTGAAGCACTTATTTTTGGCAAGTTCACGTTAGACACCTATGTAGGTGGCTACAGATTAGGCAGCGCCTAGGTAGGTAATAGTTGGGCTTAATTGTGATTTTTCTTTTTGAGCTCACTGCAAAAGATTTGATTTCATGACAACATACTGCAATAGAATCATTCCTCATGAAAGGAAACATTTTGACGACTAACTTTACCTTGTGAAATACTTATAGGTTGTAGCTTAATATTTAAAGTTCCCAACTTTCTGAACTAATAAAATTTGGTTGGCACTTTTTTAGCTCTTCAAATATGATGCACAGGAATTCAGTCAATGCTTTCAATATGTGACCAAACCAGCTGGGACTTGGCCAAAGGAAGCAAGAGGGGGAGACAACAAGGATGATAAACACAAAGGGGAAAAAATCTACAAGCAGAGAAGCTCAAGTTCATTTTCACCTCATATAGGTCAGAGTGCTGTTTCATTTACACCTCAATGGCCACGCACAAAATTCCACCTCCACACTTGTCTCCTGCCACAGCTTGACCACCTCCATATGCCTCCTACTGTAGATTCATATCTGGCAGCTGAGCTCACCTCACATATATCCAGAAACATTTATAAATAATAAACCATATCCTGTAAGAAATATGGACAATGAGATTGTATTGCTATCTTCTTCCTGCCACTGGAATATTTGCTGTCATGCCAGCAATGAATAGTCTACACGTGATCAGAAGCAATCGTTGATGGAGCTGTGATATCAGACTCCACTCCTAAAGATCGGAACCCCACATTTATTTTGATCAAGTAACCAAACGTAAAGGATATGTCTACAAAAAGGTTTTTCACTGATGTATATCAAAACCATTAAATTGCATCTATGAAGATCTAGTAAGTGGAAGGCAGGGTTTATTGCCAAACTGCAGCAATGCTCCATGGGGTGATCAAGTGACTTCGTCCAGCAGACAGTGTTCAAGTAACTTGTAATAAACTAAGACAAGGACTCTATCGATTGAACCGCTATTTCAATTGGTTATTGGAGATGTAATCAAAAAAAAAAACCTTTCAACAATTGCCTAAAATTTCAATAAAAAATAGTGATCCAGGTCATTACCCTGTGGCATAGAGGACAGTGAGCATGGCACAATATTGGCATGGTTGCACAAGGGGACTTTGATGTCCTGACTTGGTCATTTCCCAGCCATACCACTATCTCACCCAATTCACTTCCTGTCACTCCCTAATGCTTTCCCAATCAATCAATGAAGGCTAAATAGCACAAAAATAAACAGTGATCCAGCTTGTAATTTAATCCAATATCTTTAACCTCCTGTAACAAAACGTAATCAATATCTAGCACCAACAACATCTTTGTGTCCGTCCTTTCGGTACTAATTTCAAATTCATCTTATCTTAGTTCTCAGCCACTTTTGCACAGAGAGCTGATCAATCATATTCAAATGTGACATTTACTTCTCGCAAATGTTCCTGGACTCCCTCAGGCTCTGGGACAAAAGTCATGTTTGAACTGTTGTAATGGAGCAGGCTGGGCAAAGGGACATATTGGCGTCCCTCATGTGGCCTGACCAGACATTCAATGCATGCAAATGTCTAGTATAACCTGTGTGAACACTCTTGACATTGATGCACACTATTAAAGACCTTTTATAGGCTTTCTTAACTTTCCCTAGCGTTGTATTATATGTATTATATTTGACTATTGTCTCATGTGTAAACCAAACATGGCCCTGAAATAACCAGTAATTGAAGATCACACAACTTCACTCAACGATTAGTAAACAGGGATGTGATGGTGGTCAGGTTTAACAGTCAGGCAGGGAAGGAAAGGGGGGGGGGGGGGACAGAAGAACAGACAACTTTCATCCATTCATTTTCATACCTGCTTATTCCCTTTTTGGAGTCTCGGGGGTAGAAAGAGTGTAAATTAGTGTTGTGTGAATACTGACACCAGACTGCCGAAACAGAAACATTGCAATAACAAACATTTAATAATTAATATAGTTAAAATTATTTGGTTAGTGGAGATTCCTGTTGGCATAAATAGCGTCTTAATAGAAACCAAATTTTTGCCTTTTGTGCCGAGTTCAATCCTGTTGGTATATCTGTATTTTTTGCAGCCATCGGTACCCAAAAGCGAAAGACACCACATGCTTATGTCTTTGTCAGCGATTTATTTTTTATTTTTTCACTGGAGTGCTCCTCTGTAGCATAATAACAATCCTGGTTTGCATACACAGCAATAAAGCTGATTAGTATTCTGATCCCTTTTAAAAAACAAATCTTCGGTAAAATGGAGATGATCTTAAGAAGCTGATTTCAGCTCCTGCGTAGTCTGTGTGGCTTGCCCTCTGACTGATGTTAGGAAAGAGTGAAAGTGGAGCTGTGTGTATAGTCATTATCAGGGGAGGCCTGTGATGACTATAATGCAATTAAAAAAAAAATTCAACTTGCTTTCTTTTTATTGTTATTTAATACAGGACAATAGGTTGAATTTGTGCTAAAGCATCCAAAATCATAATTCTAAAGAGGTAATATGACAAATAATCTTGCTGTGAGTTGCTTCCCTCTCCAGACGCATGAACAGTGCTCCAGTTCCATCCAAATGTCCCCCTTCCTAAACCACAGACAGTTCTTTCAGTCACCTTCAAAGCTGACCTACTTGTTATGTAAACTCCCTTATGTATGACAGCAGTAGCTTCTATTGTCATTGGAAATCTACTGGTGCAAATAACAAAGACATAACAATAAATAATATTATAATAAATATACCTTAAGCTGATAAAAACAGATATAACCCACACACATATACACACACTGGAACGTTACTTATTGGATGCTTAGACTTTTCAAAGCTTTTTTTAAATAGCTTTCAAGCTTATGCATCTCCCGTAACAGCATTGGTCAGAAAATGGGACACATGTATTGTTGCGGGGGATATTTCTAGGCACACTTTGGGCCCATTAGTACCAGTTGAGCATTGTGTCAACGCCACAGCCTAGCTGAGTATTGCTGCAGACCATGTCCGTCCATCCCTTAATGACCACAGTGTACCCATCTTCTGATGGTTACTTCCAGCAGTATAACACTCCATGTCATTAAGCTTGAATCATCTCAGATTGATTTCTTGACCAAAAGTCCTCAAATGGCCTCAAAGTCTACATCTCAATCCAATAGAATGGGAGACTCACTTCATGGAGGTGTAGCCGACAAATCTGCATGATGGGTTCATGTCAACATGGCACAGACCCTCGGATGAATGTTTTCAAGACCTGTAGAATCTACGACCCGTAGAATAATTTCAGTTCTGAAGGTAAAAGGGGTATTAGCAAAAGTGTACCTAATAAAATGGCCGGTGCATATATTATTTTATAAATGTGCATCAGACACCAAGACAAATTCAGTTATTATTATTAGTATGGAATAACACCCAAATGGCAATGGGAATTTAAAGAATTTAAAATATCTAAAATAGATAAATTAACAAAAGTTACAAAAGTAAAACCAAAAGTACCATGGTTCATTGTAAAGACAAATCTTTTCATAGAAGTGATTTGGAAAGATGGAAGGTCCAACTGTCCCTAAATAAATAAATAAATAAATAAATAAATAAATAAATAAATACAGTTTTTGGAGTAATGAGGGTGAACAATACAACGAGGAATATAATTTGATACAGGAGGAAAACTAACAAATATTTCGACACAAAAATCTACGGTTAACAGTAAAAAAAAGGAAAGATATAAAGTAAACAAACCTTTGAAAGCACAACTGAACAGTCTGTAACTGGAAGCAAGAATAAAGAGCTCATCTCATGCATGTTTTGTGTGTCGCTAAAGAGAGTCTGGCCATGGGTCACAAAAAAGCTCTGGCTGGCAGTCAGGAAAGCCATATGGCTGAATGGGCAAAAGAAAGTCTAGAGAGAGAAGCACACAACTCCTGGCAGTGGTAAAGGCCACAAATGTCAATGCACACTCAACACATACACACCTATCATCCAGCCAACCTTTCAGGTTTTCCACATCTCTGTCTGTGCCCTTTACTATCAGTGATTTTGGCTCAGGCCTGCAGGGTTTCCAAAAATGCCCTCGAGGCAAACAGATGTGCAACGGCCTCCACAGATGCTGAGGGCACCTCTAACAATAATTTTGGAATGTTGGAAATTGGGCTAATGGGCTGTTGTGTCAGTTATTTGAAATCAATGATAGTGGTTCATGAGAATGTGCTTCCACATTTACACTATCATTGATATCAAATAACTAATTAATCACAATTTTTGCAATTAATGATGATTAAAATACAAACTTTTTAGAGACGTAAATGAAAAATGTGAAAAATTAATGTAAACCCAAGACAAAGAAACTATTTAAATTCAAAAGATGATGGTTTACTGCAGCTATGTTGTTAACATGAAAAAAACTTCAATAAACAATCAGTATCCTCAAAATTAACTGTTGTATTGAAAGACTATTTATTATGGTTTATTGATTTAAAAAAAAAACAAGCAATAAAAACACAAAATGAAACATAAAAGACCCTCGTAGGAAAAAAACTTAAAACTTTTCCAAAGGAGGAGGAATAAACTTGGCTTTTTTCACCAACTCACTAAAGACACAAGCCCAAGTAGGCATAGAACAATATACACAGGACAACACAAAAAACCTGAAACTAAATAGCAAGCCAGTTGGAAGGGAGAGACAGTGGGCAAACAGATTGAGCTCTCTATGAACTATGAAACAGGTGTAAAAGCACAAAATAAAAGCACGAATACAACAGATTTTGACAAAAAAAATGGTCCATTCTTGGTCTTATCTACACTTCTTTGCACATTGAACAAGCAGAAGTAAGAAAAACAATTGCAACTGTGTTAATTGTGTTTAACGCAATAAATATTTCAATTAATCACATGCGTTAATGAGCTAATTTTGACAGGAGTAATAAAAATGCATTTAAATAAATTTCAAATTTGAAAATATTAGTGGCATAACCCAGAATCAGCAATCAAATGCTTATGTTCTATAGAATTGGCCTCCATATTTCAGGAGGGATTTTCACACACTACTATGTAAGGATTCAAGGATGTAGTGAAGCAACACAAACCGTTAGCTCCCTCCACAGCCAACCTATGTGACTTGGAGAGGATCTGCATATATATTTTTAAGTCTCCACTGAACAACTTTATCGTAAAAACATAATTGTTTGAAATCCGTTTCATAATTGACTGATTGCTAATGGCATTAAGGCTTTCAATTATGTTGCTGACTTGTTTCCCTCATGTTATTATTAAGTGCAGGGTCTTTAGATGACAATCAAGAAGCACTTGAAGGGCTAAATCCACACTGCATAGTAATTAATGGCAATTTACAAAAAAACTGACCTTTTGATTTTGTAAATTGCTGCTCGAGACTGGATAAACCAAAAAGAAGGCCATTGCATTACAAGACATAAATCAACACTACACTCGAAACAGATTGGTTGAATAGAAATAATTTCTTTTCATAACAGGGTAACATTTTCCAGCAAAATCCATTGATTTCAACTGGAATGGAATATGGGAATATAGTCCCACCACCGTTAGCTCTCAAAAGTTTACAGCACTTAAAACTACTATGTAAACTGGTTGCCTCAAAACTTTTGAGTTTACCAACCCTGGATTTTAAGTAAATAGCACTACAAATCAGAACTTTTCTTCAACAAAATGAAACTTTTTAAATATTGTTTACATAAGAGTTCAGGTTGGTCAACTGAAATAAGCAACTGGTTAACACAAAGGTTTTGAGTACTGTACATTTTGGGGGGCTTACAGTGCAATAATATGAGCCTGTAAGGTTTAAACACAATCTGATATTAATATGGAAAAACTTTAAACTCCATCTACTGGTCTAATTGGTTTGAATTGACTATGGTAAGCCAAGCTAAAGTTACATTAAAGATTTGCTTAGATTTATCTAATATTTTACAAAATGATAAGACAATAACTATTATCTTTGGCTTTTGCAGCAACATTTAAATTTAATGCAATATCACCAATCGCTTTTTTTGTCAGTGCATAATAAAATTGACAAATATTCCTGGGAAAAACATTTTCAAAGCCTTTTACTGATCAAATTTTCTTATAAATATAAAAAAAAATGAACAAATTCTTTAAATATACTAAAATTAACAATAAATAGTTAAAAAGCAGAGATTTTAAACAAAACCTGTCATTTAAATATTACATTGAATAGAAAGAAAAGAACTGCCAAGATAAATATTGATTGTATTAACTTTATCACATGCGCAGTTAATTTGACACCCCTTCACCTGAAATACCAAACAGCTAATTAAGAAACCGTACGAGAGAGAGTGAAATCGCACAGCACGTTGCCTGATTTATCGATTCAGCCAAACAAGATGTCGATAAAATCAAATTTTCCTCTTAATGAAACTTTTCCTTCAAGACGTTTTTGTATGGTGTGAGGAAAGCACATTATGAAGCCTCTCTCCCACAGCGCGACGATAGCAGATTATAAAACATGGACCTTTTTCATGAGCAAACAGCAGGAAGGTTTGGTTCATGTTGGCATCCTTCTCCAATAATCTTTTGAGCTAAAATGTCAGTGTGGCATTTGGAGGAATGGTTCTCCTGGTCCCAGAAGTTTAAGCTCACTTAGGCTGTTTGATTGTGGACACTGGGCTTAATGCTTTTTGATGAATATGGGAGATAGGGGGAGGAAGAAAGCTTTACAGATATACAATTGTGATGCAGCATGAAATTATCAGACTTCTGATAAGAGGACAAGTATCTCTTACAAGCCATCAGCTGTCAGACGATGCAAACTGAATTCAAATGAAAACGTAGGCAGCTCCTCATCACCGTTGTTTATTTTCTGCACAAATTATGTTGAGGTTAGCCTGTTCTTTGAAATGTGTAATTTTTTTTTGTTGAATTTATTAATTATCATATTTTATTATGTATTTTGTTATGGTTGTTATTTATGTGAATTACTTTTAAAGCTGTTTACAGTTTAAGTAAATAAATTAAATAATCAAGAATATGATTATTATTAATAAATATAAAGGTAAACAAATACTAAGCTGATATTATTATTAATGTTGATCGATTATAATAGGACGCATGTACAGTGAATTGGCAAAGGTATTCACAAATTCAGACATTTCCATCATTTCCAATGTGTGAAATAATGCACACTGCATTGGTGAAACAATGAGTCAGTTAATTCCAGTATGGTACTGTAATGGGCACAGGTAACAAGATCTGGTCCAAAAAAGTTATATGTCTTTACCTGCCTTGTGCCAACACTGAAGGGGGGATAATCGAGTGAGATTGGCCCCTTACTTTCAGTGAAAGGAACTAAAAGATTATGGACAGTTACGTGATCCCAACCGGGGTTGGCCCATTCCTGTTGCAACATAGCTAGCAAGGCTCATAAAGACATGAATAAAAGAGTTTGGCGTGAATGAACCTGACTTCTGAGTTCTGACTTCAACCTAGCAGAAGAATTGGAGTGAAGACAGTAAGCCAGTGTCCAATATAGTCAACTTCACAAATCCATTTCTGGAAGAAGGGTCAAAAGTAACCAGGAACAAGGGTCTGACCGACTGTGCAGGGATGGCGAGGAGGAAAAATGCAATTTTCTTCTAAAACGATTTTGTTACTGATGTCAAATCTGTGAAACCCATACAACTGGACAGTACAAAGAACGAATAAAGTTCAGTTATAAGGTCCATCCCTCATTAAAAACGCACCTGATTTGTGACTTTGAATCATTCATGTATATTTGAGTTATCCTTGAATCTCCTGCGGTAGCCATCGTGGGGTGCTAAAACGCACTGTTTTGCGAAGCGCCAGCCTTATCGCTTAGCTCCGCCTCTGTCCCGTCTGCTGTTGCACCGCTCCTCCCCCTCCAGCTCCGGGAAAGACTCGCGTCTACATTCTGCGCATGGAATATGACGCACTGAAGGGGGCGGGTCGGAAAGAAGAAGAGGGCTCTTAAAGAGACAGGTGAATATCAGGGCGTTACGCGCAGCCAAGATGCCAAGTCAAATTTATATGAGGTTGTTTATGACACGTACAGCGATTACAATCCAACTGTGTTACTTGAGTGTTCTATTAAACGACACTGTATGCCTGAAAAACATTTAATACCCCCCCTTTAAAGACTCATGTGTCCACTTTGAAGGCAATCTTTTGAACATCCATATTTTAACAACAACCAATGCCAGTTATTGGCTCTTTTTGGTTGTTTTACAGTAATCAAACAAATTTCTCTAATATTGCCACAGATTTGCTAAACTTATTTTGGAGCATTCTGTGACCTCAGCATATACTGTTTAAAAATCTGCACATTTTCCCATTTGCTTTAGCAAGATCCCCATTCAGAACAACGAAGAATACAGACCCCAGAGCATTGGACAAACTCCAGCATATTTCACAGTTTGTAAAGTGTTAAGATTCGCACCACACATAATTTCTGCATGAAGACGTTTGGCTGGTCAGGCAACAAATAATTCCCACAATGCAACTGGGTCACTGTTATGCCATTTGGCATTTCTTGACTATTTAAAATGCACTGCTTAGAGGAACATCCAGCAACTCACATTTTCTTTCGCAGATCTTTATTAGGAGAGTTTAATCTACAATGTGCAATTGCTGCTTTAAAGACCTGGACGATTGGAAACAAGCCATTTTAACAAGTACAATGTCCTCATTATTGCTTCTGCAGCACCAGCCAAAACCAAACAACATATTTTAGTGAAGTATTCTCGTTAAGAGACTTTTGGCTTTATTAAAGAAAGAATTTTACTTGATAATATCTCAGAAAAACCATGAGCATACAAAACTGACCACTGGCGCACATGTAGGGATTGAATTATAATCTTCCAAATAGGTCTTAATGAGACCCTTCATGAGCTCGTGATTCAGGCTGTGGATTAAAGGTAATGTGATCAGATATTTCACTTCATAATGAACCCATGTATCTTTGGGATCAAAGACTATTGGTTTTGCTTCATACCATTGCATCATACCTTTTAAAACTTGACATCCATCTTTGTTACTATTCACTTTGACAGAGCAAAACTAACCTATATGTGTGATGTTGTTTGAATTTAACATCAGCAATTTTATTTTGAACTAACTCTGTTTGGAGAAGAAACAGCTTTACAGAGTTTAGGATTTACCAGTATACGTTAAGCATCTAACGTTATCTTGGCAAGGGCCTACTGAAGCTCTTGGATCGATGCAGACCAACAGGAGAACAGGAAGCTAAGTAGATCTCCCTCCAGTATGCTCTCAAGAACGTGGCAGCTATATTGATCTCATCAATTCAGTCTTGATATAGAAACTCTGCATTTGAAAGAGACTTCTGAGGAACTTGTGACAAGTTTGAGTTATTCATTCATTTATTTATTCCCTTTTTGGGGGTCAGCGCACATTGGGCATGAGGCAGGGGTACACCCTGGACAGGTCGCCAGTCCATCACAGAAGTTTGAGTTACACAAGCTATTATTGGGGAAAACGGCCCTCCTGTTCCTTTAAAGCTCAGTGTTTGAAAAATGGTATGTAGGAGACGGTTGACACAAACTGACAAAGTAGGTTTGATCAATCAGATGTATACATGAGCACAGCCTCACTACTTTGTGTTGTTCTTCAGTCATGTTACATGCATTAAAATAAATAAACTGGTAAAATATGGTATATGTGGTGGTGATCTTTCAGAATATTCTCCAGAAACTTTGTGATAAAGTCAGACGTGCTAAGCAGTCACACTGGCCAAGGACATAACAAATCACTGAGGTTCTACAAGGCTTTGCCTGAAGCGAGAGCTAAAATAACAGACCAATGAGAACTAGAAATCAGAACCTGATTTTTGGACATTTTGAAAATCGCGGTCAATGCTTTTTTTCAGTTACAAAATGAGGATAATTCCAAGAAAACACCCTTGACACATGACAAAGACCATATAGCTGAGTAGAAGGTGAACATTTGGAATTTGTGGCCACATATGAGAGGAATAGTGAAGAAATTATGTCATTTCTCCACATGATGAAAACAAACCAAGAATTCAGACCATAGTTTCCACTTGATCAACCTCCTCAAGGAACGAGTCAGGTTGCCATAGGGATTCCCCATTCACTGCCCATGTCAGAATTAAAATATCCCCATGAACAAGAGAGCTCTAATCTTCCAGCTCACATCACCAAGTGCCTTCAAAAATAATCATTCTTGCTTCAATCATCCGCAGATCCCCAAAAGGTACGGACAGACTGACTATGCCATGGATTATTCATGACCAGAAATATTTTCCTTTGTTGGTAACAAAAAAAAGAGGGCTGTTTAAAATGGAAATTTGTTTCTAAAATATATATTTAAGAGTGACTTTGAAAACCCAGCCTGTGAGGCATGAGGAGAGAAGGACAAATGTAGGCGCTAGAAAGAAAGAGTTTGGCAGGCTCTATAGGTGTTGATTGCGGGAGGGTATTTGCAGGTCTCTCGTGATGTCATACATATATAATGTATGTTTAGATAATGAAGGAGCTGTGTTATGCAATGCAAATAAGCAGTGCTGAAAATGTGGATGTCTGAAAGTTTTTCTTGAGGTTTGAACACAGAGGCTTTGAGTCTAATTTGGCAGAATAAGTTTTTATTCGTGGGGGTCAGTGCTTCAGCATCAGCATATATGTGTCCACAGGGAGCATGGGTATGCTGCGTTGAGCCAACGAGAACACATAACAACACAACTGTCTGCCTAATTAACCCAAACAAACATTGACCATTTATAGGACCATTAAAACAAACAAATAATCCGGAAATAAGGCTCAAGCATTACACTGTGATGTGAGTTTGCCAAAATTTGTTGTTTGGCTACTCATATTAATTAGTGATGCATAATGTATTGGCACCCATTAGAGTGTTGGCAGATTTTGATGTTATCCTGACAGGCTCTGTAAAACCCATTCAATGAAGGTTCGTCTCTGCTGGATAATAGTTCCTGAATAGATGCTGGCTCTGACGCCTTTCCACATGAAATCACACACTACATTGCAGACACATTTCCGAAGAATTTGAATTAAAGATGTCAGCAACATAAAATTTCCAAGTTTTCACTAAAAGAAAAACTAGGTTAGTTTCCACATTACACTTTTAGATTGCTTTATACAGTTTATTAAACGGCTTTCGGGAGGGGTTTATCTGGAGCTACACCTACTTCAATTATTCCATCAACCCTCTTCCATATAAGCTGTTCCTTCCTCTTTTTCCCTAAACACCTACCTACCCTTCACCTTTCTTGGGGGTCTACTCAGACGCATCCGAGCAAGACAGCAAGCCTGCAACTTAAAGCAGGTCCAGATATTCGAACTCCTGAATATGAATTTAACATCAGTCAGCATATACCTTGAAAATGTATTTGAATATTATTGCCATTTCTGACTGGTAAAGGGTGTCTAAACTGAAGATAACAGGAATATTTTTTGGAATATTTAGAAAATTGGATAATATGGAAAATTTATTGGATTGAATCAAAGTAAGGGTGTATTCACACTAGGTAACATTTGACCGTGGCTTGTTTTGCCGGCACTGGCCCAGTTGGGAGAGGTGGCATATGCTCGGTTTGCATGTATTGTGAGTGTTTATTTAAGTGCAGATATAGAGGTGCTAGGAAGTGGAAGTGTCTCATTTTATACCAGTAAAAGAATCCCTTTGGTTAACTTCAGAAATTCCATATTTGTTCATTATTTGACCAAAAAAAAAAGTTCTTCCTGTTTACAGTTGCAACATCATGAAGTAAATGCTATCGCTTGCCCGCTGCTGGACAAAGGGGTGTCCTAAGAGGAAATGAACCTCCCCAACATACAATTTCACCAAATGAAAAAAAAAAAAGTTCAGGATGGAATAATTAAAATATGTTACAATAATATATAATTTTACATTTTGGATTCTGACTGCCAATAATACGTACAATATATATGTAAAGAGTTTAAATGCATCCATAAGAAAAAATTAGAACCTCAAATCCCAATTTAAACAGGTCATCTAAACGTGTAAATGTCTGGGGGTTAGACAATAATCTGTCAATAGCATGAATATGCCACAGTAAACTTGCCATGAATAAGAAACTGGGAATAGGTTGAGTCTTTTTAAGGTGGACTGGAAAGTGTCAGTAAGATACTGGATTCAGCCTGGTATTTATAAAACTCCATCATTTAAAAATATTTCTAAATATAAAAAACAAACATAACAATAGTAATTTATTATCATTACCAGTGTTGTGCAGTAACTAGTAACTTTACAACAATAAAATAAACAATTGTAGCAAGGTGGACATGAGCTTCTTCAGCACCAAGCGGATTAGTGCAGGAAGAGAGGAATTTAAGGCATGCAAAAGTTACGGGTATCTAGGGGTCCAAAAACCAGTAACAGCTGTCTGAGGATGGTATCAAATGAACACTTGTGTTTCAAATGCTGCCTTTTGCATAATAACATCTCATAAAACTTTCCTGACATTTGTTTACCATTCTTTTTCCATCTAAAAACCTTGACATCGTCTCCTCAAAGCGCTGTCAATCACTTCCCTTGTGAGTGAAACACGCAAAGACCCACCCTCCTCTAACTTTAGTGCAATTTATACAAAGGAGCAGTTCATTGATTTGGTTTTTGCTCGCGGACATGTGTCCCTCAGTTCACAAGTGCGTGCCAAACCGATATGAGGTTTACCAAATGGTTCGGCATAAAATGAGTAGTATTGCATCCCTAGACGTAATGAAGAAGAAAACACGTTGTGAGTGTAAACTATTTTGGAGATTGAAAGCAAAATGAGTTTTTCAGTGTGGAAATACATTCTTTATTTCACATTAGTTGAGAAATTCAACCTGTGTCACTGTGGCTTGAAGTCATAGGTCCGATCAACAACGGCAAATAGCATCTCCGGAAAAACAGTCTATTTACTGAACCAGGGAAAACCTCAAATATAAACATATATAATTTAATCCCTTCCCTTGAGATTACAAAATAGATGTTGACATCTAGCAACAGCTGATGTAGACAGATTGTTCCAAGTCTTATCCTGCAAAGCTATGGTTAAAGATTCCTGTAAGAGACATAAAGTAAACATGGACAGAAAAAAAAACTAAAGAGTACTCCAAACAGGAGGCGATATGTTATCTAGCAGCTGAGCCAACAGATCTTGTGGATGAAAGAGGCAGAAGCCAGAATCTCTTGGCTGCATCAGGGCAGATGGCGGGAGAGCTGAGAAAACTTGTGTACAAAACTAAGTCCAAAAAAGTGCTAAATGTAATAGAGAGCCGTCAAATCTGCAACTTTAAGCACTTTTAAATAGCTAAGCAATGCCCTAGCAAATGAGAAATTAAATTCGCATTGAAAATAATTAACCCTAGTGTATTCAGAAAATAATTTACAACACTGTAGTCTGTCCTGTAGTCTGAAATGTTTTTTTTTTGTGGTTTTTGCTTATTAAAAATATGATTAAATGACATTTCCATAATGGTTGCTTCCTGTTTGCACCAATCATTTTTACAGACCACCTTTGTAAATTTAAATTGATTAGACATGATTTAGAAAGGGACCCACCTGTTTACTATATAAGAATCCATAGATTCCGGCACATGTTAAAGCAAGAATACAAATTAATTGTCAATAGACCCCAGACTCTGGATTATGAATGCCATCATCCATAGACAGAACAGGTTTTGAAACATCAAGAGTCTTCCTTCAGCTGGTCGCCATATTAACAGAGTTATCAGGAGAAAGGTAGATTAATAAGGGAGGTTACCAGGAATGTGAATAAACCCATAACCTTGAACCCACTCTATATCTTGCTATATCTCTCAGACCTGATCCTGGTTCTAACCCCAAATCCACTCTTTTACCTCCAAATTTAACCCTGCCCCTATACCCCAAATCCAGCCTCTAACACACAAATCTGATCCTAGCCCTAATCTCTAACCCCAAAATCTGAAACTAGCCCTAACCCCAAACTCACTCACCAACTGCCAAATCTGACCCTGGCCCTAACCCCAAACTCACCCTCTAACTCCCAAATCTGAAACCAGCCCTAACCCCAAACTCACTCACTAACTCCCAAATCTGAAACTAGCCCTAACCCCAAACTCACTCACTAACTCCCAAATCTGACCCTGGCCCTAACCCCAAACCCACTTTTTATCTACCAATCTTATACTGGCCCCAACCCCAAACTAAATCTCTAACTACCAAATCTGAAACCAGCCCTAACCCCAAACTCACTTACTAACTCCCAAATCTGACCCTGGCCCTAATGCCAAACCCATTCTCTAACTCTCAAATCTGACCCTGGCACTAAACCCAAACTCACCCTTTAAAACTCCCAAATCTGACCCTGGCCCTAACCCCAAACTCACCCTTTAACTCCCAAATATGACCCTAGCCCTAATCTCTAACCCCCAAATCTGAAACTAGCCCTAACCCCAAACTCACTCACCAACTGCCAAATCTGACCCTGGCCCTACCCCCAAACTCACCCTTTAACACCCAAATCTGATCCTGGCCCAGACCCACTCTTTAACCTCAAAATACATTCCTGGCACCAGTCCCCTCCGAGCCCCAAACCTGTGTCTGGCCCGAAGCCCAAACAACTCTTTATCCCTAAAAAAGCAGCTTCTGGCCCTAACCGCCTGGAGTAAAGGCTTTCTGTTTCGATATTGTTTTCAATACAATAACCTAATACTAATCCACACCCCAACCGTAACCAGCTCCACGCTCAATTGACTGCACAAAAACTTAATAAAACAATAAAAAAACAACTCATATTTGTATCATGACCTAAATCATAAACTCAGTGATCTTTAAAGAGTGCAATTTTACTGTGGCCTGATTTGAAAAATGCTTCCCCTTCAACATAACACTTACGTGTCCTTTTGCACCACCCCTCCACTTTCATTTTCCCCAAATCTCAGTCCTGAAACTCTCATTTGCTGCTTGCTTTGCCCTTGTCCCCGGCATGGCTTCTTTCCCCTTGTCCTTAATTGCTATGATTAGCTCTGCTGCTTAATAATTACTGTCTTCATTACAGATAGAGGCCAACAACACTGACACACCAGGCGTTGATTCTTTCACAACCTCTACACACCAGTACATCCATCAGATTGAAGGAAACAGAAGCATGCTGTCTGAATCAATCAAGCAATGGGGACAGCTTGAATTAAACACACCTGAATTGGTGACAGCAAATTTTATGCACCAACAGAGCCTTTGGGTAAAGTGCTTTTATAGAACATGTCTGTGGTAAATGAGGATCATGATGTTACCTTGATATAGTAATTCAGCTGTGGATAGACCCTCTGCACTCCCAAGAAAATGGAGAGAGGTGTTCGGTGAGGAAAGGAGGTCGTGACGACATGTATAACCTCTGGGAATGTGAAAACCTGGAAACCATGGTTGACATATAACTGCTTCTGTTCCTCACTGGGTCCATCTTCACCTTCACTCAGAATACTGCCTAGTGCTGAACGACAATTCTGAGCTGGAACCTACAAAACACAACAACCTACAATTCAAATTAAGGAAACTTACATGCAAAAATGTATTACAATCAATATGTTCTAACTTCATAATGTTAAGCAATTGTTAAAACATAAAGATCATTTCAAAATATATATATAAAGTCCCAACTTGTGCTACAGGAGTTAGCTAGTGACAATTTCAGCTTACCCTAGTAAAAAGGAATATACGTTTTAGCTAGAAAAGTTGATATTCCTTCAGTGAGCTCTTGGTTTCTCAGAGTATCAAACTCACCACCTTGGGATTGGTTCTTCTAAAAGTAAATATTCATCGTTTATTATAGCGATGCTCTCAACAATAATAAAAAAAGAAAAATTATGGTGCATTGCAATCGAATGTTATCCTCCCGTAAAAAGAAGAGACTGAAGCAGCGATTCATCAACTGGCCACTTGAGGCTGGTGTCAGAAGTGAACAGATTTCTGATGACACCCGTGTCAAAAATGCTTTTACAACCCTCTGCAGAAAAAATGCTATACATTCATAAAAAAAACTGTGTAGTGAATTTTTGAATGGCTCAATAGTTTAAGTTAAATTCCATTGCTGGCTAGATCCACTTTGAGCCTCCAACCCCTTCATCAGAAACCTATGAAAAACAAAACTTAGATTAATTTAAAGTTTCAATATTTAAAAGTAAACCTGTACAGGTGTGTCACTATATAAGAAATGGGCTCCTTTGTGATTTGTGAAATTTTGTAGGGGTCTCAAAATTGTGTAGAATGTGATATTTTTATGTGGAATCAAAATTTGTGAATTATAAAGTGTAAAACACCTAATTGATTCAAATAATACATGCCATTACTCTTGATGAGCCAGTTGGTCTGCGTGGGAATTCTGACAAAAAGTTAGCATTGCGTACCATTGCTTACCTACCAGATGCTTAGCTATACCCTGCCCCGGCCCATCTTATAGTTTGTATCCTGGTTACACCTCTATTCTATATAACTTATTACTCAGTGAAATGTTTGATGAGTGTAGCTTACAGATCACAATGTAAAATCAAGAAATGTCAGGGTTATGAAAAATGCGGAATTTAGCATCCAATACTTGGTCAGCCTCCTTTTTGCATGAGTTGCTGCATCAATGTGATGTGGCATGTAGCCAATCAGCCAGTACCTCTGTTCATGGGTAAACCTTGGCTTTGATTGTGGCTTTTATTTCATCTGCATGGTTTGATCTGGTGTCTGTTTTCTTCCTCTTGACATAATCCAAGAGATACAAGGTTTAAATGAGATCGACTGGATAGAATTGGGTTGGATGGATTTCAAAACATCACAAAAAAACTGTTTTAAAAAAACGTAAAGAAGGGGAAGCTTGGTTTTTTTTCTATTTGTTTCCATTTACGTGTGGGTTTCCAGCACTGCCAGCTATATTTACCTGCTCACCACATTTACAAACCAGAAGTAAAACCCTTCCTTTAACATTAAAACCTGTCAGCTGCCGGCATTAGACAACAAACCATACTGCACATCTACTGCATTAAAAAAATTAAACAAGTCAAATTCCATCACTCTTTCTGTTGTTTAAACTCAACGGGGAGTCACAGAGGAAATAGCATAATGAGAATAAACAAAGCTACAGCTGTAAAAAAGCTCATAAACAGTGGATTAAATTGAGTTGCATGAGCAGGTGGCATTGTTTGGTGAAAAAATAAAAAAAGCATCAGTTTGATAAGGCTGTGCTGGCTTCTTTTGGGAGCTTCGAGACGGGTAAGTCCAACTGTCAGGGTTTTAATGCATGCCTTTTACTTTTACCTAATGAAGACATGCTTGCAAGAGAGGGCATTTGGGAAATTAGAGAGGGATAGAACAACATAGTTTCATCTATGGGGTTCAGGTCTCTCGAGTACGTGTGGAAAAAGGGTCTAGGTTGCAACAGCTCCACTATGACAGATGAAGGGCTATTCAGAAAAGAGGCTGCAACAGTTCCCAAAGCATTCATCCTGTAAACTGGAGGAAAGTGCTCATTCATCTCATAGTCTTCTGGGTCAAACTCAACCTCCTGCTGAGCCCTTTGGAAAAAAAACATCAGTCAAAAGGCGGATAATCATATGAGCTTCACCGGTTTTAGTTTCCTCTCACTATGTGACGCATCCTTTTTGTGTTTTCCTAATGCATTTTGATCAATCTACAGCATAATGCTGTACGTAAATCACTTTATTCGCAGCTGGAGGGCTGTGTGGCCCAGGGCTGCAGGAGGTATGGTTTCCTGATGTGTGCCCAGCAGGTGTTGTTCACAGAGAGTGTTTTAACAGACTTTCCTGTCACCAAACCTCCATTTGCTCAGAGACTTTGTCAGAAATTGCAATGAAGCTTCTCTCAACACAACACTGGCTTGTGAATAAATTAGATAACCACACCAGACACTTAATGGGCTTTTTAAGTGTTCAAAAACATTTTGACGTGACATCTAAATACTTCTTCCACTGAAATGACTATAAATTAATATGTAAAAAAGGAACATTATTAAGATTAACATCTCACATGTTAACATCTCAATGGAGTATCTTTGCACCTCCGTCAATCGCCCTGTGGAAGTTGGAGGGGAAACTTTTAGTTAGAGGAAAATTGAATTCAGCTTCATAATACACAAGAATTGTCACTGTACACAATGAAAACATTATTTTGAATAAGTCTTAGAATAGAAATCTGACTAGTGCACACCAAAACTCTTGGTATTTTTTCAGCATTCTGAATGTCTGAGAATGGCGGCAATATAAAAACCAGTCTGCTATAAAAATATGGATGACAACAGTGACAGCAAGGGCAGAGAAAAGAAGCAAGAGCTTTGAAAGCACTTCTGAAATAATTAAACATTTCATTTGGTTTCCCACATTTTTTGTTGTCACTTTCCCTAGAGGCTGTTGCAACACTCCCATCCTCTGTCACATTCCTCAATTAAGCATGATTTGGATTTGACTACTGCTTTACAAATTAAAATAGCAAAAGTTAAGCTGAACCAGTTTGCTGAAAGTTATTCTTCATTTATTTACAGTAGAGATAATGGTGCAATAACATTTACCTTCATTTTGTACAAAGTTATGATGTCCAAAGGTCAAGACGTCTTCTTAAGATATTCCATTTGTACATGGTTTGATAAATGTATTTAATTTAGATACATTTAGTAAACATTGCATCACTTAAAAATAAATTACGCACATTTATTTGGCATTATAATGTCTTGACATTTTGACATATAATGACATTTTTGGGACTACCTCAGACACCCGTATGTAGCAGTTTACACGCATCCACACTTAATCTGATTCAGACATTATTTGAAGAGTAAACACAAAACCTAATGCGTGTGAATAAAACACAGAGAATGTTTAATTGTGTTAAATACAATGGCGACTACAAAACGGGGAAGTTATTTCACATGACGTTCTACTCAAAAGCGGTCACTTACATTTGTTTCACAAAATACATAATTACAGTCACAACAGTATAAACAACCTAAACATGTATATGAAACCTACCATAAACCACATTTCATAATTATTGAAACCACAATGTAAAATATTTACACAAAAAAGCCCTGCACTCTATACAGCAGAGTACGAATTTTACAGATTATTACAAAAGGTGTGTCTTTTCAACAAAAAATTACTGTATATACATTTTTAAATAGAATTATGACGAATTTTATGATTAATTAAGTCCCTAGTGACATTTTAACCAAAAACATTTTAGCCCTATATTATTGGGTGTGTTTAAGAACTGTTTATGCATGTGCAGATGATGTGAATTCTCAGCTTGAAAAGTTTTTGAATTGATGTCAAATGAACCTAAAGTATAATACAATAGAGCAGGGGTGCTCACACTTTTTCAGCTTGCAAGCTACTTTTAAAATGACCAAGTCAAAGTGATCTACCCGCTACAAAAATGTAAAACATCAATCAACAAATAATTATTTTCAACTTTATTGAGAATTGACAAAACACACATAATAATTAATTATTTACATTGTTTTTGTAATAACGTGAGCTTAATTTGGTGACTTGCACTGAATTGAATCATTAGAACAGTTGTGTGTGACCTGGATTTGGTGGTAATACAGTGATTTTTATGGGAGCAATTGAGCTTTGATCCAAATAATCAAGAATAAAAATGATGCTTTAATAAAATTTTTAATTTTTTTATTGAAACTGAGTCGTGCAGTACAATATGCAGGTGAGGAGTGGTGTGTTGCTTGATTTTGGTTGTAGTAGAGCAATTTAAAATGAAGTTATGAAGCATATTCTTGGTAAAACATATTTTGCTGGTAATTTGCAGACGGTCCCTAAGCGATTCCATGTCAGCGTGTTGCTCATAGACGGTAATGTGTTTCTGCGAATGCCGAGGGAAACTTGTTTTGATAAAAAACGTTTTGTAGTTCGTCCGCTACATAACACAGATTAAAAATAGGTATTATTTGTTTACTAAGAACATTCTGGTCTCGAGCTATTGATCAGAGAAAACCAAATCCAAGAATCTGCAGCTGAACTTTACAGAACTGTGACGGGATGGATGATCGGCTGATTTTGTTTCAATTTCACACCACGATCGACGAGTAGGACCTCCGCGATCGAATGAGCACCCCTGCACTAGGCGCTCATGGCAGGGTATGTGCATGAGAATTTCCGATCGATGGTTTCTGGTCTATTTACAAGGCAAAAAGTGACCCAAACAGTCATATTGTGAACAATGTTTGATTGAAAAACAAGTGGTTTAGTCGATGTTTGAAAAAGTGTGCATTACAATGGCCATTTGCACTTGGGGCTTACATTTGTTCCCAGTAAATCCTGAAGCAGGGAATAAATGGTTGGGGAAAGATCAGCTTCACACCTGCAAAATACGCCTGTGTTTCAGCGAACATTTTTGTCTGGAAGATTTCTTCAAAAGGGTTGAGATTTTAAAAGGGAGCTTCAGCAACAGAGACAATGACTTCCATGTGCCCCTCGGGGGCTTGAGGTGAAAGAGTGCTTTTCTGTACCATCCTATCAATGCATAAATAATTCTGTTTACTTTCAGTTCATTACAATCCTACAATGTATTTTGGATAACACTAAATGCAAGACACAGAATTATGTCATCCCATGCAACTAATCCATTCAAGCAACAAGCGTATACATGTTCATACAGTGTCTGAGCAACATGTTTTGTCTGATTTAGACTTGCCCAGACTGATTCCGACCAAATCTGGGCATGCTCTCCACACTGACATTAGCCATGTTTCCATCCAAAATGGCAAATAAATTTAAGCGCAAAAGTGGACAAGTCCTGGGAGGTCCCAAACCATTTTGATGACCGATGTTGGCTAAGGAATTTTAGAAAGACCAAAACAACGTTTCATATGTTGTGCAATTGGTCCATTGGTTAGTCCATTAATGCCTGCCACATTGTGCCTCAGTTCCGACAGAAAAATGCATTGCCATTGCACTATATAAACTTTCTACATACACATTTATTAGGTAAATGCATTTCCATTGTAGTTTATGCACATTTTTATTGGATAAAAGGTTCCTACTCAGTTGTGCACATAGGTTTCCTAAGAGCATTTTAAAAACTAATGCACATCTTGCCGTTTCCATCCAAAGTTTTTATGCAATATTCCAAAATGTCCAAAAAATAAGTGGATGGAAACGCAGCTATCATACCCCTGTTTTCTGGGCTGTTACAAGAAAATAGTTACAAGAACTGTGCATTCATTAAATATCAATCAGATTAGAAATCATGCAGCTGTAGCTCATTATTGGAACAATTTCAACTAATTTAAGCTAATCTAAGCTATTTTAACAAAAATCAAACCTACTTTTTAAATCCAAAAGTACCAGGATCACTTGAACCAAACATTGAAAACTAAAATCCCCATGAAATGAAGACCAAAAATTGTGACTGTAATTAATTCAGTGCATTAAAAAAAATCCAAATATTCCTGAAATTGCCTTTCTGCCTACATCCTCAATCACTTAAGCTGACTCCTTCACAAGTAACAACTGCGCCTATTTGTTTTTCATCTCTCCATCTGTCTTGCCAAAGCCCGGCGTGGAGATCAGAGAAAGAGCAAACCCTGAAAGTCTCTATCACTTAGGGACTGGAATGCCTTTCATGGCTCTTCACAGAAACAGACATGTGAAGAAACCTCCCATGCTCTTCTTATCCATGGCAACCATCGTCAGACCCATGGGCTTCTACTTCCAAACTTATTGTTTGGCCTGATGAGAGGAAGTTCCCAAATGCTTGTGAGCTTGAAGACTACAGCAGCAAGTCAGTGAAACAAAACAGAATGACCACAGTAGTCGTGCCAATCCTTGGATAAAGTCCTTCATTTCACAAGAGTTCATTGTTTTCCAACTGAAGTCTTGCCTCGTTCTACTTTCTATACACTGCCTTTGGGATAGTCTGACCCCTGAGTTTAGCACTCTGGGCTCCTCTCTTAATGAGCTGAGATCATAATGCCAATTAGCTGAACTGGATCATGACTTGGCCATGGTTGTACATGAGGAGCTTTGGACAGTTGCTAATTGGGGACGTGAGGATGAAAAAAAGCCTGTCAGTAACAAAGAGTCTTAGAAAGTAAGGCGGAGTTGTCACTCAAGAGTTCGAGTCTATTCCAGTTAGGTTCTTAATGGGAAGCAATGGAAAGGTTCTCATCACTCAAGGAGGAGGTGGGAAGGAGGTGTGAGAAATGTAATGATGAAAGATGGTCTTGTGCACAGACAACAAAACCAAGAGACTTCCATTCTGCTACTTTCTGCTTTAGATGTGATTTTGCTTTAAAATAAATAATTAAGTCATCCAAACTTTATGAGAACTAAAGCCTTTAAAAAGTGATTCATCGCAGAGAACAAAGAGGGCTGCTGAAGGTCAGATGATGAAAGTGCTGTAAAATGGCAATTTAGATTCACAAGGGCCATTGGAGTAAGTGAACTAGGTACACACAGGCACCAACACAGACAAGTTTTCCTTTTTTAAGTTTTGCAATGTACAACTTTCTGAGAGCAAGTCCAGCCATGTGTGGGAGTATGCTATTTCGTCAACCTTGCCCAAACCCATTCCCTCCCGAAATCCAAATCATAGACCACTGACACTGTGCTATTTATTAAACTTGCCCCAATAGCTCTCTGAATTAAAATCATCCATTTATGACTACTTTGATCGTATATGTTCCATGTTGTGTACAAATTCAACTGACTGCAACTCCTCTGAATTCAAAATAAATAGAACAGGAATTGACAGAGTTGGGACCAAATCAAGTCACAAGTCAAAACAGGGCAAGTCTTGTCAAATCAAAAGTCGCCAAATTTTCATTTCAAGTCATTTACCAATAAAAATAAAGAAAAAAAAATACAAAACACAAACAAATAAAACACAAACAACCAATAATAGATTACATTTACATTCTATTTCTTTTATTGTGTTTCTGTTCTGAAAAATCAAGTATGTGGTGTATTTTTAATACATTTTATAAAACAGTTTTAAAGAGTTCAGCTGTGTTTGATTCTACTGTTTGGGCCTGATTAGGAGAGCCACACAGATGAGATGAGCAGAAGAGAATGATGAGGTCAAAGAAACTGCCTGAAGAACTTATAGACAGAACTGTGGCTGGGCGCATACCCACATAGCGCATAAAGTGAATGTAATTGCACAGTTTAATTATTGCTATAAATTGTGTGTTTATCAAGTCTTTCGGAGTCATTCAAGTCGCGAGTCACTGGGGTTGAAGTCCGAGTCAAGTCGCGAGTCATTGGCGTTCAAGTCCGAGTCAAGTCGCGAGTCTTTTTTGATCACGTCAAGTCGAGTCTCAAGTCATCAAATTATTGACTCGATTCCAAGTCGTATGACTGTAGTCCACATCTCTGGGAAATGACACGATTCAATTTGTTTCAAAGTGACTTTCAAAGATTTAGTTCACTCCCATTATTGAGTCACAAAACTTCATTTTGATTCTGAACAAAATGTAACTTTTCCAGCAGAAATTAAATTTATTAATGTATACACACAAACACCCTGTAGTATTCAACATTAACCCAGGGTTGATGTCCTGTTATTCATAGCAAATCTTTTGAAGTTACTTAAAAATGGCCCATTCTCAAATTGCTATATTTGCGAAGACACAGAGAATCCCACCTATTACTCGTCTCATGAATTCATCAGAGGTGATTAAATATTATAATGGTCAAAGACATCATGACTGCCATTTACTACCACACAATAGATAACTTCTGCAAGTTCAGTAGGAGCTCAGAATCCTTCAAAATGGCCAATAATTTCTAATTGAAAATTGGTCATTGTTATTATTATTGTGTCCCCTTTAAAGTTGCAGTCACACTACCAAAAAAATGTAATTGACTTGAATGGGATCGCATTCGATTTCGGATTCCGCTCTCACAGAAAGTTCAGCTGGGAGGAACTTTGACCTGCAATATAAGGTCACGTGATTTGTCTTGAGCCACTGCACTGGCGAGGTCAGGTCAGTGAGCTTTTTTGATAGCTTCAATATGAAGCTAACTTATAATTTTAGGACATCAGTGTTACGGTAAAGTAGATTAGAGAGCATTCTGTTATAATTTAGACAAGTTATAGAGTGAATTGTTTTTTTTTAAATGACGTTATTTTGTGAGTGGGCTCATAACACACGCAATCGAGTAGTGTGACTGTGCCATAAGAATCACAAGTTGTTTTCAGCATGGTTTCACTATCAAAATAAAAACAGTCTGTGCCTGTATATCATGCTTTCAAAACAAAAGTCTGCCTTGTGACAGGAACAAGAGTTTGAACTTGTGATCCAATTACTGTAATGCAAGATGCTACGCAATTACAGCCTGTGTCCAAACAACAAGGAACACATTTTTAGAGAGAGGCAAAGTAGGGGTGGGCGATATCTCGATATTTAAAATATATTTTATAAAATATATTTTTTTTAAACTCGATATGAATTCTGGCATATCGTACATATCGATATAATGTCTATATTTAATTTTCGCCAATTTGCTTGTGTGCCTTCTCTGTGCTGCGCTCGTCCGCGCCTCCTTGCTTTTGTTCCCCCTCCCCTTGCCTGTCGTCTCATTCAACATAGCGGCGCCCGCAACCAGCCCGGAGGTTACAGAACTTGTTGCAAAAAAAGAATTGCTGGCTCCATTATATGGAAATACTTTGGTTTTAAGTCGTCAGACGAACAACAGACAGATGTCTACTGCCATAAATGCCGTGAAAGTTGCTGCCAACCAAAGCGCAACTAATCTCCACAATTCTATAACGCGAAGTGTTGAATATGAAAGACAGAGCGCAAGGTTTTGTACCATCACAGATCCGTGGCATTTCACATAGCGGTGGACATGGCACCCATATCCGTCGTTGAACAACGTGGCTTTAAACGTATGCTAAAAACACTTGATCCCAGTCAGATACAGTTTACCCAGTCGTCATTACTTTTCGAGACAGGAACTCCCGCGACTGTACACTACAGAGAGAGTGCAGCTTGCTGCTGAATTGGAAAAGGTTACTTACAACAGAGGTCCTGCAAAGATGAGCTTGAGTTGAGTTGTTTTATTTTTGAATGAAAAGAAGGCAATGTGTATTATTTTACAGTTAAATTATTATTTATGTTATCAGGGATTTTGTTTATATCCTAAATGTTACAGGAGCACTTTGTTCCTATGCACTGCCTGTTTTTTAGTTGTTTTATTTTTGAATGAAAAGGCAATATGTATACAAGGATTTCTGAAAGAAAATTTGCAGAAGCACCTCTGAGCTTCAATAAAAAACGACTTTGACATTTGTATTATTTTTTTTTTGCAGTAGGGTTTTTTTGGGGGGTGGGGGGGTGGTTATAAATCCTGTAAAGATATCGAGATATATATCGTATATCGAGATATAGCAAAAATTTATCGAGATATATTTTTTGCTTCATATCGCCCAGCCCTAAGGCAAAGGCAAGAAAATTCATTATTTGGTTTAAATCTTTACAATTTTATGGTATATTTAATTATGATAGTTTTAAACAAAAGAGAGGCAAAAATTTATCGAGATATATTTTTTGCTTCATATCGCCCAGCCCTAAGGCAAAGGCAAGAAAATTCATTATTTGGTTTAAATCTTTACAATTTTATGGTATATTTAATTATGATAGTTTTAAACAAAAGAGAACATATTGCATTTTCATATAAGTAGAGCCAATTAAGATTTTCTTTGAGATCAGACTGTGATAGCATGCAGCAATTGAGCGTGCACTAAAAGCAAACTCTTAACTAATGCAAAATATATAAACTCTTAAACTCTATAAACGTTGGTTGTGTAGCACTGAATCGATTTCAGTTGAATAATCACATGTGAATAAGCTCTTGATGTTTATTTGTCATCAAAAATCCATTACTCAGTAGTATTTGGAATGAAAAGAGTGCTATTACATAAAGATGAATATGTGAAAATAATCCAAGTCCCTCACACAGTTGCAACATGAAAAAGTAAACATAATGAATTGACACTGATTTTATGATGCAATAGTCGTGAAAATTCTCTCGCTGTCCTAATGATGTGTTTACGCTGTGAGGTGCATTTTGTAATACAGAATGTTATAAGGGAAGGGAAATGAGAAAACTGCATTAAACTTCATCTATCTTGATCTGATTGTACCC
Source organism: Danionella cerebrum (assembly GCA_007224835.1). Taxonomy (NCBI): domain Eukaryota; kingdom Metazoa; phylum Chordata; class Actinopteri; order Cypriniformes; family Danionidae; genus Danionella; species Danionella cerebrum. The sequence continues at coordinate 283,590 of SRMA01025415.1, read as the reverse complement.
CATAAGAAGCACACAATAACAGAAAAGCTAATTACAAGTAAATATCAACATGCAAAACATATTCAACTACCACAGGGTCCAAAAACTTACTGTAACAAGACTTCCATCTAGTGGTGTGGAAGGACTTCAGGGCACAAATACAATGCATTTCAACATATAAAAAAAATAATTACAAAAAATAAGTATATAAATATATAATTAACACTAAGGTTTGCAAAAATCTGTAGTGAAGTGCCTTTGTGTGAGACTTGCAGGGCAAGAATGGAGGTGCATTTCACAGTCAAGTATATGAATTAAGCCACAAGTTTAGATTAAACACAAGTTTTCCCTAAACTAATTGAACTACCGGTAATTTAATTTCATTAGGGTATTAAACTTTACTGCATGTGTAATGTGCTGAGCTATGCAAGCACAGTAAACAGGAAATGGTAGAGTCTGCTCTGATCCCACAAATGAACACATCATTTACACTTGATCTACATTCAAACTATTCGTTTGAAAGTGGTAAACCCATGGTGAAATCATATACTAAAGTAATCAGTGGGGGTGTGAATATGACACAATATGAAACAAATCACTATATTATTCTATGATATGATATTTAGCACAAAATCAAATCAATAAAAAAGAAACAAAAACAAGTTTTTCAAAACTACTTTATTACCAACTACTAAAATATAAGATTTTTAAATCTCAAAGATTTTTCTTTGGAACAAAATGTAACTTTTCCAGCAGAAATTAGGTTTATTATTGCATATACACAAATGGCCAGATCCTAAAGCGACGAACACAAGGGTCTAGTTTGATATGAATTACAGTGCATAGTTTCCTCTATTTAATCGCACCAACTCCCTGATGTATATACTGTGACAGTTCACTTTTTATATCCCATGGGAAAGCAAAATTTTCTTTAAAGTGCATCAACATAAAAAAATATATTACTATTCTGTTCGGTTTGTCTTCTCTGATTTCTGATTCTTAGCTGTGTATCAACATTTGATTTCTTTTTCACACACACACAAAAAAATGAATTTTTCCAGAAATCTGACACTTAAGAGTTCCTGGCTTCATTCATTGTGAAATCTACTCACCTTCTTTGGATCGTCATAAAAGATGCCAACGGAGGGCAGCTTGGGTCCAAGTCGACTGCACTCTCTGAACACTAACCCACAATCTTTATATGGTCCCACTTTGAATTTATAGGCTACGGTGATATTCTTGACTGGAGGTAAACCAGTACTGATGAGGATTTCGGTCATTAGTCCTGAGTATAGTATATATAATAGAGCGATAAGAAAAAGAGCTATACAGATGAGCGCCACAATACTCAAAATGTGCCATTGCCACATGTCAGCTAGTCCCTGGGAGGACTTTAAGTGCAGAGCAATGTTCAAGTTCTGGTTTTATGGCGATTTAAATAATCTCTCGTTCATTACATTAAAAATGCGGGACATCTAGTAGTTTTTGTGAGCGATGACACAAGGCACATTGGTAATACATTTAGGAATAGAAATCACAACTTCCTTGACGTCAAACTGACGAGCAGCGGCGGAGATTCACTTCCCTAAACACAGAAGAGGTCACGCTTGAGCTTCCTGGACTCCACCATTCATCCTCTGTAGGGGTGGAACATTTTTATTTGTTGTAGTGAGATAAATTTCTGACTGTGTTTTAAGTAAACATTAAGTAGTTCTTTTAAATGTACCTCTTTAGATCAAGTTAAGGTTTTAGCATTTACCCTTTTAGTGATTGAAGTTACAGCAATCTTGGTTCAGACTGGATTTCTGCAATATTTAACTGATTTAACAGTCTTATCAAATGTATACGTGTACAATTGTTACTGTTACTTTTAAAAGTGCAATTAATCTCTTTTTTTTTTTCAAAAAGATTTGTGGGCAGCTGTGTCCTTTATGAAGGACTCTGCCCTTTGCTTGTTCTGTTGATTTACACATAAAAAAACATAGTCACTGGTCAAACCAGTGTCAAACATGTTTCCTTTTTGCCCGTGGCAAAAAGGTTTGTATATGCCCAGCATATCTGCTAAGTATTTTGGTATTGAGATATTGTGTGTATATGAGCAGTACAACTTTAAAATCTATTCTGAAAATCACTGGCAGCCAGTGGGGATACGTTAGAACTGGTGAGATATGCTCCAACATTATAGCTCTGGTCGGGACCTGTTGAACAAGCTGAACTTATCTAATGATCTTTTAAAGAAAAGAAGTAAGCAGACCATCACTGTAGTCCAGCTGTTGGTGATGAAAGCATGAAGTTTCTTGGACATTTAATCGTTGCAGTGTGATGATACTAAGTTGTTTGTTATTACTCTGACATGACAGTCGAAACTATGAGATTTCTGAATCACCCCCAAGATTCTTAACCAGGGTTTTGGTTAATAGAGTTGTGAGTAAAGGTTTACTAGAGTAAAGGTAAGTGTTCACCTTGAGCAGGGGTCTCAAACTCAGTTCCTGGAGGGCCACAGCCCTGCACAGTTTAGCTCCAACCTTAACTAAACACACCTGATGCAGCTCGTTAGGTCCTTCAGGCTGTTTGTAAGCTTCAGGGGTGGATCTCTCTGAGTAGAGTTGGAAGTAAACTGTGCAGGGCTGCGGCCCTCCAGGAACTGAGTTTGAGACCCCTGACCTTGAGAATCTTTGGTGCCATCAGTTCCATCTAGTGGTGAAAAGAAGAGATAACCATTGAAAATACAATACCTGTGATATTCTACAAAAAGTGCTTAGAACTGAGTATAAGGTTTGGCAGAGGTTCGTGGAGGAAACTTTCGATTTGTGTTATAAAACATAATTGTTCTCAATTTTTGTTAGAAAATGACTAAAGTTAATATTTTATTTCTGTGATTGACTGGTGACCTGTCCAGGGTGTATCCCCGGCTCTTGCGCAATGTGAGATGGAGATTCCCAAAAATGGAATAAACGGCTTGGGAAATGAATAAATGAATGAATAATACTTCATTATTATGTATATAGAAAAACACTGGATGTGTTTTTTAAAATGTGATGATGATAATAGTACATATTTGTTTCCCCTTTGAAAATTTGTAAAGTAACTTGCTTTAAGGTTAAAACAATATTGTGACGATATAAATCATTGAGATGCACTACCCACATTTGTCCAAAGATGGCGGTGTTTACCATACGTTTTTCTTCAAAATAACAACTTGAATTTCCTTGAACTGCTTACACACGCCTCCTCTTTGTCCTCAAGGTTCAAATCAAGGACCGAGAGGCAATTACTACCATAGTTTGTCTTTGTGAGCGGCTCTTAACCGTCTGTGTGAGGATGACAGGGACCATTAAGAAGTTTTACGACTTGTCCGCCAAACTTTTGTCTGGGGACCTGCTAAATTTTTCCTCTCTCAAAGGTAAAGTGGTGTTGATCGAGAATGTGGCGTCTCTCTGAGGCACCACGGAGCGGGATTACACCCAGATGAACGAGCTGCACCGACGCTACGCGGAGCAGGGGCTCGTGGTGCTGGGCGCTCCCTGCAACCAGTTCGGACACCAGGTGAGAGACAATCAGACAGAGGGTTACTCTGCTGAGGGCAGTTAACTTTAAATAACTTAAAATAACACCGTGGCATAATAGCTAGCATTGGAATATATTTTTTTTATTTAAGAAATATATTTATGAATATGCACACTTTTGTTGTGCATAAAAAGAAAAAAATATTGAAACTTTTTAAATATTCTAATGTAACTATTTCATGTTTAAGGATTTATTCATGTATTTAAAATCATGGATTTTTTTTTCAAGTGGATTTTGGAAGAAAATGCTTTTAATGGAAATAAGTAACTAATTAATTTGCTTCAGGAGGATTACACATTTGAATGAACACTATAGTAGTGGGTATCTACAAATGTTATCTGGTTTCACGGACATTATCTGCTGTGTTGCACAACCTAACTGCCCCATTTTACGGTTGTCTCACAGGAGAACTGCAAGAATGATGAAATCCTGCTTTCTCTGAAATATGTTCGTCCTGGAAATGGCTTTGAGCCAAAATTTCAACTTCTTGAGAAGATGGAGGTGAATGGAGAAAACGTCCATCCTCTGTTTGCCTTCCTGAAGGAGAAACTTCCACAGCCAGACGATGACCCAATGTCCCTCATGGGGGATCCCAAATTTATTATCTGGAGTCCTGTCCGCAGGAATGACATCTCTTGGAACTTTGAGAAGTTCCTGATCGGGCCAGATGGGGAACCATTCAAGAGGTACAGCAGAAGGTTCCTCACCAGCGACATAGAGGCTGATATCCAAGAGCTTCTGAAGAGAACGAAATAAACCAGCCACCTCTTAATGTCGTGACCTTGAGAGATAAACCATCCTCTGCATATCACACACTGCCAATGTTTCTGCAAAAAAAGATAGCTGTGCAGACACAGAAAAAGGACTGCTGTTTTTTAAACTGTTTACTTTATGAAGAAGCTTCCTGAAACCATTCTGAGGGGAGTTTCTGATGGAACTGTAAATGTTTATCGTAACAGTTGTAATTTATTCTTGAACTGCACAGCTCAGCTTTTACTGTGATGACTATGAGTAATAAACATTTCAAACCGATTATGTTCCTCATTTCACATCCTGCAGGACTCAGCGGGTGGGGGGACCCATGGGGAAGTAACATTAACTCATGTACTTCCCTTTTTCCCCCTTTTAAGTATCAGCAATGATAGGGTGCTATTGAATAATACAGAGAAAAATAAAACAATGAACAAAGTAAATGTATATATGATGTTCGGGGAGCCATAATATGCCCCTTTCAAAGTATTTTGAACAAATACTAGACACAAGAGCTAAAGTATTTAAAAATGACAAGCTTACAAATGGTAAACTTCGTTAACATAGTGTTAACCCAAAGACTGTTGTAGTTGTGTTATCTTTTTTTTTTTGTAGTTGTGTTATCTGAGCTTAGGCACACAACACTAATACTCTTACTCAACACACTCTTATGTCACACTCACAAACATTTAACTGATATTTGTATTCAAGAAACACCGTACAACACAATTGTTTAATCCATGTTCTGATGTGGCTAAAAGATTGGCAACTGAAGAGAAACTATCATGTATCGTAGTTAGTGTAAAGAAACCACATTGTAATTTCAAAACTAACAAAGTAGGCTTAATTCATAATAAAACAATTTGAAGACACTTTTTATCAAGTATGTGTGACCAAGTACATACCTGATGTAAAATGAGGCTTCACTTGTCAGTGTGAAATCAACAGGATGGAAAATGAACCAAATGTTACACCAAGATAAATGTAATACCTCAAGTTAACTGAGGAGGGAACACGTAAACAGTTTATAAGGTTTGTGTAGTATGGTACTTATTTTCTTTTCTTGACGTGGTGATTAAATGAGAAAGCTCTGTTGTAGGGCTGGGCGATTAATCGAAAAGCAATTGTCATGTATTTCGATTACTTTCCCTTTAAAAGCACTTCCGCCTGTAGAGTCACGTGACGCTGCTCCGTTAATGTTTTAGGCAATATGTGCTTTATTTTCAGTTTTTCATTTATTGGTGTTCAATAATAGTCACAGATAGTAGATAGTATGTCTTTCCTTAAATTATTTTAATAAATCAAGTAATGTAGACTTAATTCTAAAATCTCCCACATATGTGAGGATTTTGCTGTAAAAAAACGTCTCAGTGAACTATGAGAGCAAAAATAAAAACTATAATAAAATAATCGTAATTAAGCTAAAATCTTCAATACTCGTGATTTTGATTTTAAGCAGAATCCTTCTCCGTAGTTTAACCGTCCTCTTGTGTTAGGCTTGGCACTGATCTTTTCACAAAATTATAAAATGGCTTGGTTGAAAGTATGACCTTTGTGTTATTTGGTCGGTTTCAACTCAGGAAAACGGAAGTATTCCTTTCCTAATCATGGGATTCTAATTTTGCGTGATTTTACAGTGTAAACCTGCACGAAAGCAAGGAAAGACATGCATGTCCGGATACATGCAATGACTGTACTATGTAAAAAAAAATTAACAACGTGCCATTGGGCGTTTGAGACCACCAGAAGAATGATTATGAGCGCAGCCATGATAGACAGAGAGAGGGTGCATATGGAAAAGCATAAACAAAAATTTGAGATTGACTTTTCTGAAACTGATCACTGGTATCTTTCTCATGACGTGATGACAGTCATCTCAGTTCAGTGTAGCTGAACCATATCTGTTCATCACATGGCCCCGGGGAGCTTTTTGTGGATGAATGAGCCATCACAAATGAGCCAACTCAATAATAAAATCGAAAAAATAATGAACTTTGTCCACTATTTACCGGTAGATAAAAATTCGAAAAACATTAAAACCATGTATGTAAATAACATAATTTCTGGGAAAAGGGGAGTAAACGGGTTGGAAAGTGAATGAATGAATGGTTTGAAGCCAGATTCAGACTATCAGGCTGATGAACACTTGAAACACCCTACACTCTTTTCATACCACTCACTGCACACCATCATTTGCACTGTCTGTATTTTTGCACTGTTTGTTTTGTTGCACTGTTTGTATTTTGCACTGTCTGGAGCCAGCACATAAGCTTTTCACTCATCACAGCACACGTGCTGCTGATGATGTGACAATAAAAGTGATTTGATTTGATTTGATTCATACATTCTTCTTCTCCTTAATTATTAAATTTCGTTTATTTAATTGTTTACGATTTTCTACTTTTCCCAATATGCCTCTAAAGTTTCAGTGATTCTCTTTCCACGCAGTATATAATACATATATGACATGCTCTACTCTATTTTGCTTTATACAAAGACTGCACCCTGTTTTGCTTAAATTTACTTCTATACGAATGTCCTGTTTTATTTGAATGTCCTTTTGCTGGACAGATTGCTCCTATAGATGCTGGAATTAGGGTTTAAGTAGGGTCGGTACAAAAGTATGGAGGGAACGACTGCTTCAGAAATGCCTTCGGCGCTTCTCTATCAGGGAGTGCTTTTTGGCCAGTGTCCAGCAGAGGCCGCTGTCGGTTTTTTTCTCTCCCCCAACAGAGCTACAGCTTTTTGGCTATCGCTAAATAAGCTCAAGATGGCTGGCCAGGAGGACCCCGTTCAAAGAGAAATTCACCAAGACTGGGCGAACCGAGAGTACATCGAAGTAATAACCAGCAGCATAAAGAAAATAGCTGATTTCCTCAACTCCTTTGGTAAGATAGAGGTTGAATTTGTCGTTTTTTCTTCGTCGCGCTAATGCGCTTGCTAGCATGCTAATCAAGAGTACAGGTACATTCGGCGTCATGGATCGTGGTCAAAATGTGGTTTTGATGAATATTTCTTAAGTATAAGTCACATTTATGTAATTATAAACGGTTGATATTTGCTTGTTATTGACATATAGGTTGTGTTGAAAATAGGAGGTGCGCGATGGGCGTTGGGTTAGTCCGATTTGGGAGTTGTCATTATTAAGTTATTTGCATAAATCTCGCGTTTAAAAGGATTCGCTAAGCATCCTTTCAAAATATCAAATTATTCAAGCCATCCAAACAAACCTAATGTAAATATTCTGTGTACTACTGTGAGACTTTAAAGACTGATTTAATTAAAAATCAGCCCTAGGTTCGGGGCCAGATAAGGGGTTTTTTTGGAATGCAAAGGAACACAAAGCTCGCAGATCGGAAACATTACATAACTCTGTTTTTAATCGATTTTGTTTCGGAACTGATAGCTTAGTAACTTTTTTTTTTAATTAAAGTTTGCATAGATCACATGAACAGAAATAGGAGTTGACCGGATTCACTTAATATTAATATTCAATTAAACATCAATGCAGATCTTTGTATACACTTTCAATACAATATGAAAATTTTGAGAAAACTTAGCAAATACTGCAGCACAGTATTCCGTGGAGGGTGTTTCTTGAGACATTTGGGGCTGAGATCAGATGCTTTTTAATTACCGTAATTCCTACTTTAGAATAAAAGCTTGATCTCTATGCTTTCTTTAGCTTTGTGGCATCTTGTCATTTCTGCTTTTCTCTCAACGGTTCTCTGATCAATCCAGTGCACAAACACTTTCAGATCAGCCAATAAAAACAGATGGTCCACGCAATCTCTCTCCCTAATTCGTCTTGCCATGATGAAGTAATTTCTTTAGTGTCTCATCAATCTACAGTTCTAGTGTAATCTTTTAAAGTTGATTTTTCAGGGGCTAATGAAGACACTCGCCCAAGCCAGGGGACGCCACTGGTATATTCTAGTGCAGCATAACTTATTGAATTAGTTGGGTATGACAACTGTGAACAATTCACAGAGTGTGCGTGTGTGTCATGTGTTTCCTTTTGCATAATCACATCTTATAAAACAGGGTTTGCACACAATGATATTTTTGTTGACAGTTATTTTATGTTGTCTGACAAGTTCGACAGCAAAAAGCCAAAATTTATCCAAGCCACAGGTTTAAAAGTTGTCTGCGCATTCTCATATTGACAAGAAGTGTCACCCTTCTGTAACTTTAGCGCTCACTGATTGGTTATTTTTGGTTATTTGAAATGTGTTTCCCTGACATCTGCCTTTTCACATCGTCAAAAAGAAGTTTGTCAGGTGTGTTGAAATAATTATGAGAAATGAATAAACAGATGTTCACAGTTGAGCATTGAAACAAAGAAGGTGTACTGTATGGTTCAGTATACAACCAAGTATTGTGGCTAATAGTACCATGTGATTACAAAGATGAAATTATGATTTATGTTAATTAAGGTAGTTTAATCATTTTTGTTGCTAAGATGATTAGTTGTCATTAAAATGTTTATTTTTTTTCCTCCTATCTTCTGACTACTGTGAATTTTTCTCTTCAGATATGTCCTGCAGGTCTCGTTTAGCCACACTGAATGAGAAGCTCACTGCACTGGAGAGGAGGATTGAGTATATTGAAGCCAGAGTATGTATTTATCCAGGTGCTTTTTCTATACCTTTTTTTTACACATATGTCTATAACAACCTTTACTTGTTTTTCTTGATAAGGTCACAAAAGGAGAAACCTTAACTTAGACATCGGCTTGGTTTTTGGGAACAAAATGACGGCTACGAACACTCGCCTCCTGTATATCATTCATTTAAATCACCTCAACAAGATTTCCAGTGGTTTGCTCTTTCAAATTGTCTCACTTTTTCTTTAGGACCATTGTGATGATTACTGTGCTAACGACATACATTAGCGTTCCTCATTTCATGACCGGTTTGGCTCAAGTTATAATGTATGTGTTCCTTTTTTTAATTTAACCTTTTACAGTGTTTGTGGTGCTTGCTTTCACAAATAGCCCAATATCATGTGTTTTGCCTGCTATTTAAAATTTAGTTTTTCACTTTTACGCTTCATTCAGATTATGTGAAGTCATTTAAAAATAGGCTAGATCTATTTTCTGGAACACATGCCTTTTTATTCATTTTTGAAACCATGATCTATACAGTTAATGTAAAAGACAGACATAATTTTCAAGTGTCTTGTTGCCTGCTGTACATAAAAGCAATGCACATCGGTTCCTGATAGATGCCAGTGTGAGGTGCACATTGATTGAAAGCTTTGAAGTGCCAATCAGACTGTTTTAAAGTGTTTCTTTTATCCAACAGTTCTATATCTGTCTTTGTGTCTGAATTTTTTTTTGTGATTAAAAATGTAATAAAAATACTCATGGTTGTTTATTGGGATGACTTTTTTTGTATCCAAAAATATTTATTTGTCATATGATGAAAATCTGCATCTACTGTCATTTTATTACTATGAATCTAATCTGAAAGTCATTTTATTACTATTAAAGTTAAATCACAGAATCCTTTATGGGTTTTAAAGTTTGGGAAATTGGTGTATATTATTTTAGAATGCATTTTATGATATAAAGGAATTATACAGCTTATCTGATAATTTAAGGTCTAAGGACTTTTATACTGAAATTGAGTAGGTTAACAAAGCATTTCCTTTTCCGGTTGTGCTACTGCTCTCTATTCAATACGCAAAAAAACTTCAACACGCAATGAAGACAAACAACCCGTAAATGTCACAAATGTTTCAAAATTAACAAAACTGCTGGGAAAGGAGCTTCACGATGAGGTCTTACGGCCGTGATTTAAGTGGTGGTCTTGAGAGCGTTCCGGTTTTGATAGAGAATAGTGTCCCAGCAGAGGCTTTTTCTAGTTTTCAGGTAAGTTAAAATTGATTTTAGTTAACACTGAGTGATGATATTTTCATTATTTGCATCTACACTGTGAAAAGTATATAAAATATAATTGCAAAATATGAACAGTACCGCTGATCACCCCGAGATGGCAACACCTAATAACATTTTAATGGGCTATCGTTTAAATGGGATGTAAGTCACTCCTCTCGCGATGCGTTACGACATTATGTCCGCGATACGATGTGTATCATGATATGTAATCAAAACTTTTAAGTTAGAAACACCAGTGTCTAGTTTGATTTGTTCCAACGTTAGCGAGTATTCACTTATTTCACGCGGCCACCATTTTAAGAATGAAAGAGAGGCTCCGGTGGGAAGAAACCCAGAAATTTTACGAAGAAAATGATGAAAAGGGATTTCTGGGATTAATGTTTAATAAGTTCCTACTTCGACGCTGTTGGAATACTACAGTCCGAGTTATTATCTGATCATTAATGTAATATATTTAACATTACTTTCAATACTGGTGATGTAGCCAGTGGGATTCAACATTTAGGTAATTCATCCTCTACTTCGGGTTTCATTCCAACTGGAGCCTCGCTTTCATTGCTAAAATGGCAGTAGTGTGAAATAGGTGATTAAGGTCATCTACCAGCTAGGGGCAAGTGCTTGTGTTTGTACACCCAGCACACATGATTTTAAAGCAGAAAACTGCTTAATTTTAACGTGTTTTTTTTTATAAAACAGTTTTTTTTATAGTTTCAACTGTTTCGGTGTGCTGTAGTTCTTACATGATAAGACCTGTAATTCCACAATAAATATTGTGACATTTTTGTATCGTGATGCCACATGATATTGTTACCCGGCTTTGTTACCAAAATATTGTGATAATCCATTGTTATGAAGACACTGGAAGCAAAGTTTAAGAACATATACTACAAAATACAGCTTTAAACAGCTATCTGGCAACCAATGAGAGGGAAATGGGGAGAGTACAAGAGTGAACCAGCTCTTTAGAGGAGTTGCAACACCCTGACTTATAGAGCCTGACTAGCTGTGATGTAATTTCCTGTTTGTGATGTAAGTTCCTGTCCTATCACAGAGCAATATGATTCAAAATATTTTTTTCTACTACAGTTTAAACAGGTTTTCAGTCAAAAACAATGGAGAAGTTTGAGATTTGTCTGAAAATATATTTTTCTTGACAAAGTCATAAAATATAGTTGAAAGAGTTTAATTCGGATAAAGTAAAAAGCAGTGTTCACAGAATGGGGAAAATAAAGACATATCTTGATGATTACAAAGTCAACATTATATGCTTGTAATGAACAAAATATTAGTTTTTTTTTTTAAGAATCTCGGTGGACATATTCACAGAGGGCATTATAACTGCTTAAAACAGTTTTTGCAGTAATTACGGTACCTCAAAATGAACAAGCTGTCCACTGGTTTCAAGCTTCAATGACACTTTGAAGCTTTTTGAAGAAATGTTTTTAGGATTTCTGCAACTTCAAGATATGAAAATGTGTACCTTGAGACAAGTTGTGACCAAAAATGTCTTTTAGTATGTGTCAGAGAATATCCCAGGACCAGGCTGTACCCTTGATCCATCTGAGGTCACTCTGCCAGGCTGCTCATGTGTTGCCCGCTCCTGCCTTCCCAATGACTGTTCCTGCCAGAGATTTGGACAAGCGTATGACATCAGAGGGTATCTGAGCCTCCATCAGCACCAAGATACCAGCCAATACAGTCAGCCGGTGTTCGAGTGCAATGCCCTCTGTGCCTGCAGTGAGTCTTGCCAGAGTCGTGTGGTTCAAAAAGGGGTTTCTGCTCGGCTTGGTGTTTTTGTAACTCTGGATAAAGGACTAGGGGTGGAGGCCCTAGAGCGCCTCCCTGCTGGACGGTTTGTTTGTGAATATTCTGGGGAAGTAATTGGCCTGGCTGAGGCCCAGCTTCGGCAGCTGGAGCAGACTCCTCATGACATGAACTACATCATTGGGGTGCAGGAACACAGTGGGGGGGACAGGATGCTCCAGACATTCATAGACCCAGTGAATTTTGGGAATGTTGGGAGATTTATTAACCACTCATGCCAGCCAAGCCTGGTCATGATTCCAGTGCGAGTGCACTCCACTGTGCCCCGACTGGCTCTTTTTGCCAATCGAGATATAGAGCAAAACGAAGAACTGACTTTTGACTATGCAGGTGGTGAAAACACCATAACAGAGCCGGAGGTAAGGGATGGAACACATCACACTGAAGCGGATGGGGACAAGAACCTGCAAAGAAAGGGCTGTCGGTGTAGGTCTTCAAACTGCTCTGGATATTTACCTTTAGATATTTCAATTCTCAGATAAAATCAAATGTTACCCTTCTAATTTGGACAGGTTATTTTTAAGGAATCATTAGGACAGACCTTGATTGTGGTTTTATTATTAGCATAATTGTTTATTTGTTAGGTTAGCATAAGTCTTAAGCCACTCGTAAATTATGAAGGAAGTAGCCACAATTTGTTGTTTTCTGTTAACAAATGCTACAAAAATGCGATTTGCAACAGCAAACACCACTCTAAATAACTCAACAGAATACAGGAAACAGCTAAAGGGGAAAATGCTAAGCAACTCATGTAAAGACATGTCTAACTGTGCTGTGAACTGGAACATTTTTCATAATAAACATTTCAAGAAAGACAGTTGTGGTTTTTTTTTTCTTCACCTAACGTTTTTCCTGCACATCACAACTGCTGCAATAGCCAGATAACTTCTAAAGAAACTTAAGTAGGACACAAGGAAGTTTTGAAAATCGTGTTATTGTATAATGCTAACTAAATGCAGATTCTATTACTATATTGTAATAATAATAGTAATCTGAAGTTTGGCGCTTTTAAATGGCTTCTTAAAGTGCATTACAGTATGCAATAAAGTGTCTGTTATGTATTATTGCTTTATTAATGGAAGACACCCATCCCATGTTTACTATTATTAGTCTGTAGGTGTTTGGCGATTGGCAAGATGCTGCAGAGCCTATACCCTGATCGTTGATCATTTCTGCTATGACAGATATCGGGAAAAAAAGGTGCATTCACTTATGAATTAAATTTTTTAAGAACAAAATATATTTTCTGTTGGACTTTGTTGATACAAATGAAATCTGCTGATTTAAAGCTTCCAAAATCTTAATTAACTTTTATTGTAGGAAAAGTTGGTAGCAAGTTTCTTTTTTGTAGCAAGGAGTTGGTCGCCAGGTCCAGGTTGTGGTCTTGGACAAGCAACTTCAACCGTATTGCTGTGTACGGATGTGTGTGACTGACTGTTGGGGTGTATTTGGTGTTGGGCAGGTGACTGTATGTACTTCCCATGCTTTTGTGGGTTTCCTCTGGGTACTCAAGTTTCCCCCACAATCAAAAAATTACATGTGGTTTGGTTAATTTAAAAATCTAAATTCCCCTTAGGTGTGAGTGAATGATGGACTGGCGTTCTGTCTAGGGTGTACCCCTGTAAATCCATGTTAACCAAAAAGGCTTTTTTTTTTTTTTTACTAAGATTAGATTTGCATCAGGAATTATAACTTGTTGTCAAGGCTTTAAAAAGAAAAGGACGTTATGAAAGCTTCAGAAAACTATGGGTTATGTCATGGTTTGACATATTCCTGTATTTAAATATGTCACCTCGATATTCAAGAGTCAGGAAAATTGTCAAAGCTCTGACTACTTCAGAGATCTGAGTCATTTTCTAATTTTATAAATATGTTTAATCTATGCTTAACTGATTAGTCAGATTTAAATATATATGTTATAAGGTTGGTGCACTATGATGACAGGTTCAGTTGTCATATGTTTCTCTAGTAATTATTTCAGTCGACGGTTAGTGTTGTTAAAACGATGTGGAACTGATTGGTATCAGCCACATCACTTTGTATTTATAGAGCATATCTATCATTCTGAGAACAGCAATTTAGCCGTGAAGTGTGGCCACATTTCCACTGGCCCTCAGCTTATCAATGGAGTAATATGCTGCCCCTTGGCACTGTTCACCACCGTAAGAAAAACACTCATAGGAAGTGCTCTTTAACATTCAACCAGAAGATGGCAGTAGTCTTCTGGCCTCACATGCTTGCCTGACTCACAAAACTTTAAAAAAGACTTAAAAAAATAAGGTAGTAAGGTCTGTGAATTGAGAAACTGTCGAATTGACCAAGAGTCTGTGAGCATTTAGAATGGAGAGAAAACACCAAAAAAAACATAACAAGTGACTGGATTTTTATCCCAAACCGTTTCCAAAACATCGCCGTAAGGCATGTGATATTAACAGTACAAAGCAGACTGATCACCCACCAAACATTTTCTCCTCATCTAATCTGGGCGCCACATTCGGACATCAATGAAAACTGTGAGACTGTGTCCTATTCTAACCTCACCAATGTGCTTCTTGAAGGGTGGCCAAAAATTCACAGCCTTAAACTTTGTGGAATGCCTATATATAGGATTTATATAATACATTTGTCCAGGACACAGTTTTTTGTGTGCCTCTTTGTACAAACAACAGAAAAACAGCATTTTTAAGGAAGAGGATAGGCTTGTCTGAAAAGGAATGAGAGCCTCAACAAGAGTCATCACAGACTTACTGTAAACTGTTCTGTTGCTTCAAACATCTCTAAAAGCAGCACCTTGTGTTTGTGCAGCTTAAGTGTCTCCTAGTCTGGGTTTATCAGCAGGGCCTTCTGGGTAATGAGCAATTAAAAGGCGCCCCTGGGTGAAATAATTTGGGAACGGGCGGCTGTGAATCTCATGTCACACACACTTGGATGCAAGCGACCCACTTCAAGTTGAAATCTGCCCCTCTCCTCCATCTGCCCCGCTTCCATCTCCAGGACTGTATTAATATCCACATCTGGGTTAATTAGCAGAGAGACCAGAAACCAGAGCAAATTGCATTCTGGGAAGGAGAAGATTGAGTCCACTTTATCATTTGACACTTTGAGCATCAAGTACGTCTGGCTGCATACCCACTGGATTTTGTATATGGCTTCTTGTTTGAGATAAACATGTTTGTTTTCTGATGAGTCTATGACTAAAGTTTCATATCCAATATTAGGCCGTCACGGAAACCATGTTTTCAGGTTTTGGTGATCGGATGAAGGTTGAGTTAAACTCTCGAAAGCTGTTTTTGTCCATGAGTCATTGTTGGCTTTGGTGAATGAGCACATTCCCACATCTCCATGGTAACGGCATGTGTGATGTTTACTGGACGGTGCGTGTAGGCTGTGTGTAGAGTTTAGCGTGATGGTTGAAGAGTGCAATCTGGATATCTCTGCTCGCTTTGCAAAGTGTTAGCTTCACAGCTTGAGAAATAAACTTTTGAGAAATGAAGGATCAAGTTGAGGTCTCAATGGCCCCCCGATTGAAAAAAATGTCAAAGTTAAAAATATTAAGACTCATGGAAAATACAATCAATTTGAATAATAATAATAAAAAAAAACAGCCTGTTGAAATATCGCTCACAGTTATTTTTTTATTAGTTATAAACTGAAAATTATAATTGGAAACGTTGAAAAATCTGTTATTATAAAAAAAATCAAAAGTGTTGAGACACAATAAAAGTTAATCCCCCCAAAGTGATAAAGACAAGGTCAAAACAATGTGGAAAATTGTATAAAAAAATTGCAAAAAAAAGTGCATTTTGTGCCAGAACTTTGAAAAACACAAGCCATATCAGAGCTCTAGTAATTTCAATGGTTATCCCTGGTTTTCACCACTAGATGCCACTGATTTGGGGTCTGTAAAATGATACTGAAAGGCGATTGTGCATTGTCTCACCTTTGAATTTGAATTACCTTGCAAATTATGTGTCAAAACTCTAGTAATGTTTATTTAAATCCTAAAACATCACAACATAATTTGACACAAGTTAATAACATTTTTGAAAGCTATAACGTTATTTAACTTTATATTTGAAATCAAAATGAATCAACAGGTGGGCGGCGTAATTCATATTTAAATCAAAACAGCTGGTGTGATTGGCACATTCATCAGTGCGTGCAGAGACCTTTAAGGATTAACATGTATGTTCAAAATAAAAACAAATATTTTTTAAATAAAATACTCACAATTTTCAGACTACGATTAGATATTTTCATCGAAATCTAAAGCTGTTTTCTTTTGGTGAATGTATGATCTAAAAATAAGAGTGATTTGTATGCTCGGGGTGATCTCTCGCTCTCTGCAGTTTGGGCCACTCTGGAGAAACTGGGGCAGTGTTTTATGAAACAAGTGTGTCCCTCTAGACTCGGCTGATGTCCATACCGCTGGCGAGTGTAAAACTGTTGCCTGCTTCCATTTTTATCAAGAACACCATCAAGAGAGTTTGAGTGCCATAGTTTTATTCCAGTGGCCTAGAAAGCAAGAAGCCTTTGATATGATATTAGAAAAAACCAATATGTTTTTCTAGAGCATTAGAGTAAAAGCTACTGCGGAGAGGTGTATACACAGAACACGGCTTTCCCTAAGATCCCAGTGGACCCTATATTATATTTATAATGTGAAACGTGTTAAACTTTTGGTTTGTGAAGATTTACATCTTGTAGTGAATAAATACTTGGTTTTATTTTTTAGTACAAGCCCATTTTTCATAAATATTTGTTCATTAAATTATACAATAATTCCACAACAAACGTGAAATTGTACAAAATATACTATTTGCAGGGGCGGTAGCATTGTGGCCTTCCAGTTAGAAGGTTGTCGAAGGGTGTACCCCGCCTCTCGCTCAATGTGCACTGGAGACCCTGTGACCCCAAAAGGAAATAAGCGAGTTGGAAAATGAACGAATACTATTCGTAGCATTACATTTTACTCCTATTTACATTTTACTTCCATATTATCTCTACTAAACCTTATACAGTGTTCCAAGCACTTTTTGTGCCATTGTGCTTTTTTGTTCCAGGATTTTGAAAAATACAAGCCATATCGCAGCTCATGTACGTCCAGAGGTTATTTCTTCTTTTCACAAACAGATGGCACTAATTTGGGGTCTGTAAAATTGAACTGAAAGGGAATTGCGCATTTTCTCACGTTTTAATTTTATTTACCTTGCAAAATATGTCATAACTCTTGCAGTGTTCGTTTAATACGAAAATTATTAAAGGCAATAACCTTTTTGAAACCTACACCTTATATTTGAAAAAGCATTTAACAATAGGTGGGTCGCATTGTTCCCACCTTATTCAAAACAGCGTGTGATTGGCACAAGCCCAGATATGTGCAGAGACTTCTAAGGATTAACTGTAGTCGAATTTAAAAACTAAAATAATTTGGTGACTTCTTACAACAAATAACTGCAGAATCAGAATCTACATGAGCCAATCAGAATAACCATTTCAATACCCCCAATATTATAAATGGGTATACTTTTCTTGCCAATCAAGAAAGTAATGCGAGCTGACATGCAGTCACACACAGCTGAAAGCTACAACACCCAATCAGAGTAAAGCTACAGCTCATTTAATAAGAGCATTTCCTGTGGGATAAACTGAAGCCATTAACACACTTTAATGGCCTTTTATTTTTAGGGTGGAAGAGCTTTATCTTGCATGAAGACATGGGACACTGTTGTATTATCATCGCCATGATTTCATCATGATGTTGCATCATTAAATGTTTTATCTGACATCACAGTAGTTCTGCATGTGACAAACACTACTTCAGAGAATCAGAATCAGAAGCAGCTTTATTGCCATGTGTGTGTGTGTGTGTGTGTGTGTGCGCACACAAGGAATTCCTTTTGGTACAAAGGAGCCGTCAGTGCAAACAACAGTACAATACAAACCACAAACATACAATAAAGTGCAACACAACAGTCGGAGTCTATAAAGTGTGGTGTGCTTTAGTGCAAACTTCCTGAGGTGGTTCCTACTAAAGGAAAAGGACAGAACAGCACACTTACATTAGACTTTATGGATATTTTCTTAAGTTGATTATTTTAATTCTCACTAAGTTTTAGTCCTATGTCAAACATAATTAATCTGTAGAAAAAAAGGTTTTCAAATACATTTTCTAATAGTCATCAGGACCCATTTTAAGGCAACGTTTGTTTGTTTTCTTCAAAGCTGATGCTATGCTCATTAAAGACTTTATTGCATCTGTGGTAGACACAGTGCTCATTTCCTCTTCATTGGAAATGGCAGCTTAATTTTATTTCTGCCTTGCCGGTAGCACTTAATTTGCAAACCTTAATTTACAGATCTGGACTTTCCCTCTATGTTTAAGATAGGGTTTAGGCTTATCGGGCTTAGACAAATTGCTAACACTTTGCAGACTGTATAATGTAAGACTTTCAAACTTACACCACAATAATACTACATGCTCATTTTAAAGGTGAACCATGTATGTTTTTAAAGTAAATTATATCATATATCAAGTAGGTTTAAACATAGTCATGAACTGAAACAGAAACAGTAGTGTAGGAGGTTTAAAACTGGGTGATGGACAGCCAAACTCTGCTGCCAAAGGTAAAGTTCCGTTTCTAGAAAGATTGAGAAGGAATAAAGTTGCTATATCATAAAATTGTTTTAATACTAATGACTACTTTATTTTGTTTTTATTTGATTGCTACTCAAGACACTTGAAAATTACGTTCTATTATCAATATAGTCTACAGAGTTTCATTTTTAAACATTTGTTTCTGTTCATCATGCTTTTTTCAATTAAACAAAATGTACCTTGGTGCAAGAAAGGTTGAAAAACACTGTTGCAGTTGTAGGTTTTGTACAAGACACATCAAGCAATTACCCTTCGAAAATGGAGGATGTCCAGCAGTGCCATCAGCTCAGAAATGGAAGAAACCAGTGGGACCCAAATACATTGATAAACTGGTAGGAGAAACCTTTTTATGCTGGGAAAAGGTCAAATTTGCTGAGCCGAATACAATCTGGGAGCAGTGGCAACAGACAGCGTTAAAGCTCCTTAGCATTCATTTACACCTGCTTAAACCATTAGAAGTCTCTGCAGGCATCGGTGGGTGCACCTATCACACGGCTGTTTTGATATAAGTAGGAGTGACGTGACCCTCCTAAAAAAAATTTAATTATTCATTTTGATACTTTTGGTTTCAAACAAACTTTACAAGAGTTATGACACATAATTTGCAAGGCAATTGAAATTAAAATGTGAGAAAAATGTCTTTCATTTTCAGATTCATTTTACAGACCAAAATTTGGTGCCATACCAGTGCCATCTAGTGGTGAAAACCCCTGGAAGTACAAGACCTGTGAGATGGCTTGTCTTTTTCAGAGAGAAAAACAGTTTTGTTTTGTTTTTTGCACAAAATGTCTCAACACTTGATTTTTGTTTTAAAACATAAAAACTGTTTAGAAATTTATGAGATTTTTCTAGTTTAAAAAGGTTACAAAATGTAATACTTCGAATTGTATTTTTTTTTTACAATTTCAGGTTGGTTCAGGTGGAATTATTGTATTATGTAATGAAACATTATTGTTGTTGTATAAAAATAATGATATCAAACACTGTCACAAAACCAGTTTTAAAGGTAATTTAGTACATCAAACTAGTAATAATATGTAAAGTAGTAATAAAACCGCTAAGGGTTAAACCCCCTGAAGAATAGCTTTATTGTTTTGCTTAATTGATTGTCATGTCGCAGCTTCAGTTTTTAACTCTCAGGTTTCTACCATATTCAATTTGGTTGATTAAATTATTAAATATTAGATGAGGATGACTGCACATCTGACCTTCTTCTTGTATAGAATGAGACATCGAACCACATTCACTGTAGCTTTCAGGGTTTCCTCACAGAGGTTTGTGTGTTCGCTGTGCGTTAACCTTTGCATCCATAACCAGATCAAAGAGACGAGTGTCAGGCTGCTGTAGCTGCACGTATTTCCATCTCAAAGGCCTTTGATGCTCTCTTCCACTCACACTCTTGCAAGTGGAGAATATGGTGAGAGTCCAGAGTAAGATACACAACTTAATATCAGTGTAATATGAGAGCACACACTCATGCTGCAGTTCAGAACAAAGAGCCCCTATTGTCACAATGCATCAGTATCAGAGGGTGTGAACTCATACTGGTTATTACTACGAGATCAACCTCTCAGGGAGTGAGATTCTGGGAGGTGCAGAAGTGCTTGGGCTTTTTTACTACGGTTAAAATATCTTTGCCAATTTAAATAAACACACACACACACGCACACACACGCACACGCACACACACACATCACAAAAACTGTGAAAGCCACGAAAATTGCAGCTCAAAGGTCATAAAAATAAATCACCATACAATTCACACACCCAGCAGGTGGCGCTAATAGTGCTCATCATACTATGTTTTTTTTCATGAACATTGGATGAAGAAACAGCTACAAATACAGTGGTACCCCGAGAAACGAATATAATGCGTTCCATGGTGACGTTCGGATCTCGAACAATTCGTATCTTGAAGCAAGTTTAAGTTGATAAAAAAGAAAAGAAACAGCTACAAATACAGTGGTACCCCGAGATACGAATATAATGCGTTCCATGGTGACGTTCGGATCTCGAACAATTCGTATCTTGAAGCAAGTTTAAGTTGATAAAAAAAGAAAAGAAACAGCTACAAATACAGTGGTACCCCGAGATACGAATATAATGCGTTCCATGGTGACGTTCGGATCGCGAACAATTCGTATCTTGAAGCAGGTTTAAGTTGATAAAAAAAAAAACAGAGAAAAATCAAGAAACGTTTCTTCAATCCTTAAATCGCATTGTTAATGTAATAAATGATAATGAAACACATGCAAAATGCGTAATATGTACACAAATGTGAAACCTTACCTTGAGAGTGAAGTGATGTGTGGGAGGAGGAGGAGAAACGGATGGCAGAAAACATTACAGCACTACGTATGAAAGTTAACTGTCTCGAATTACTAACACAAACTCGGTTTCAAGCACAAGCATAAAGAATACCTAGTGAGTGAGAAGGGATGGAGAGACACTTCTGAGACACTTCTCACTTACGCTACAGAACAGCACTTTCCACATTATAAACGTTATTTTTACAACATCTTGACTCTAACATTTGTTATAGGACATTATTGGTAATCTATAAATAATGTTTGCTCAATTTAAAACTGATTTAAAGTGTTTTAACACGTATCAGCCCCTTAAAACAATCAAATAAAGCAGAAATGTTTGTTATGGTTTGTATCTCAAAAAAATTTCCCGCAAGACCTTTTCGTATCTCGAACATTTCGTAAATCGAAGCATTCATATCTCGGGGTACCACTGTACATGGATTTCCTTTGCAATTCAAAAAACCAGCACGCTTTGAGTGTATTATCACGTAAGAATATCAATTTAGTCAGAATGGTAGGCTCATCATTCATGTCATTTAGATGAAGTATGTGAGAGCTACATTAACAATAACGTTTATCCATGTGGGTGGAACAGTGGCCTTCTAATTAGTAGGTTGTCAGGTTGAGGCTCACTGGTGACCTTCTTGGAAGGAGTTTGCATGTTCTCCCTGTGCTTGCGTGGGTTTTCCGAGATGGACTGGTGACCTGTTTAGGTCTTGCTTGATGTGCGCTGGAAGTAGGCACCATAGGAATGAATGAATGTTTATATGCCACAGAAAGACTGTGTGAAGAAATTCTGCTTTGTTAATAATTTTTACATTTTTTTCAGCTTGATCGGGTAATTCCTGAAGGAGGAGTTTGTTCAAATGTGAGATAATCAACTTGCATTCAAGGGTGCTGCAGAGCTGTTGTCCAAGGCGCGGTCAAAACAGCTGAAACAGTGATTTTCGTAACATGCAAAGGTGCACTGTACCCAGTTGTGTTTTAGAACGCAAATTTACTGTGACGCAAAAAAATCTTTTGAGTGTGATAGACTCATCATCCCCGATCGTTTTCATGCAGATTGGATGAATTGTGTAAATTTTTTGTGTGCATTTGCGAAGATCCATGGTGGTGCTACACCAAGACCATTCAACAAACGTCTGGGTTTTTGAACATTTATAAATACATTTTTATAATGTCTTATGAGTAATCTGACAAACTTTCAGCTTAATCTGACAATTTTCCTGGGTGTTTTTTTCAAAATGGCAGACTTTCTGTGCATTTTGGTGAAAACACGCCAGAGATTTTTGGTGATGCATACCAGTGTTTGGGACTATAGATCAAACGGGGACTGGAACCCCTTTTTTTCCAGGGGGCACTGCAGAGCCGTTTTTCATGCTGCGGTCATGCGACAATATGGTTAAAACTTAAAAAAAAACAAAACTGTAAGAGCCACATACATATTACGGCTCTGTACATCATTATATTAGATAACATTCAATTATGTAAATGAATTTCTGTTCTACAATGGAAAACTGTGTGAACAGAGATGTATTCAAATTTAGAATAAATTTGTATTTTCAGTTGTTTTTTTACTGTTAGAAATAAGAAAAGGGCAAGTGACAAGATATCAAACTGTTTCAAAAATTTCATGCATCTCTTGATGATATAAAAACAGTATAAGTAACTGTTATCTACCATAAATAACTGTTACTTTTCTGTTGATCAAATTGATTGTATTAATATTTATCAAAAATAAAAAGCAAGCTGATTTACCTTTTGGCAACTTTAACATCAAATAGTTTAATGACATTTGCAACAATCATAAATCTACACATTTAAAAAGTCAGTACCTAAATAACCAGCTGTTTGCATATCCCAAAGCATCGTTAAAATAGAAACAACCATCTTGGGAACATTGGTAAAAGTCAGTGCCATGCAGATAAAAAAACTCGTTTCAGTTCATCAGATGAACATGAAGAACAGTTTAATAGGCCAAATGCAAAAAAAAAAGGAAACGGAAAAGCAAAAGTAGATCACCAACTTGATTTGTGGGTCACACTTTTATAAATTACACATGAAATGAAGGACAAAAGTAGTACATCAAGGAACCTGTTTAACCTGTTTCAGTGTGGTAGTGAGTTTTATCTGATCTGATCTGATGTTTTTTATTTTTCCAAGCCAAGTGTTTTTTTTGTTACTAGATCAGGAAAAAAGCTTTATGTACTGTCAATGCACAGTCCACTTGAATATCCTTGAATATCCTGACCATAGACTGTAAAAAAAGATGGATGACGTGACACCACCTACTGCCATTGGGCTCAAATGAAGCCATTTCCAGAGCTGGTGAGGAGGCTACCATTGACGGCTGCACATGCGCACAAGTGACTTCCTGTTAAGGGTAGAACCGTCGTGGTTTCAGAGCTCCGACCTTGAGTCTGGCTCACACGCAGCCTGTTATATACAATTTATTTCATGATTTTAAAAAAGAATTTCAAAGCGACTTCTCTAAATTCGATCCTTGGCAGTGTAAATGACGCGACAACAGCAGTAATTCACCTCTGTTCTGTGTTGCTGTCAATCACATGGTCCTGCTTAGTTTTATTAGGGGACAATTTAACCATTCTGAACGACACATAAATAAACTTGAGCCACGAAAAAAACTATTGAAGTTTGTTCACTGTATAGATAACTTTCAAAAATCATTAACACTGTTTGTGTAAAGGTTCCGTACCGGACCTGCCTCTGAAACCTTCATAGAACACTGTTAACCAATAGAAAATACAAGAATGAATACCTGATATGAATATGCAGTATCTGTCAGTTTTTCAGTTGATCAATTTATCCGTCAATCCATCCATCAATACAGGGAACAATAATATGGCTAAAAATTCCATCTATTAAATTTTCTTACCATCTTTGTCCTGGTTAAAG
This sequence comes from Danionella cerebrum, assembly GCA_007224835.1. Classification (NCBI taxonomy): domain Eukaryota; kingdom Metazoa; phylum Chordata; class Actinopteri; order Cypriniformes; family Danionidae; genus Danionella; species Danionella cerebrum. The sequence continues at coordinate 259,685 of SRMA01025415.1, read as the reverse complement.
GGTTCCTCAGGTTCTCATTTTCAGCTCACACTTTGCTAATACATTCAGCTTAAGGAAATGTAGACTCCTCAATTCACCTAAGACCTTTTCAGACTGTGGAGGGAAAGGCCTTAAACCTGCAAAATTCCAACTAAGATGCAAAGACTTTCTAACAATGACACCAACTGTGTTAATTTAATAATCCAAAGTTTTATTGATTACAATTTTAAATACGCTTTAGAATAAGCCATTCCCAGGTCAAGCAATTCAAGTATTCGTAAGCATATGTGAACTGGGGTGCAGAAAAATAAACTAATGGGTCAAAATGTTAAATATATGGCTGTAGCAGAAGGCAGTTTGTTCAGCGGAGGACTGGAGATTGGTACAATAAAGAGTGAATTCAGGCCAAGAGAAGAATGGTGGAGGTTCTTTGAATATTTGCAGCTGCATTTTTGCAGTGGAATTGGAGATTTGTCCTGGGTTAGTGTTGTTGTCAATGCTGAGAAATACAGGCAGATTCTTATCCATCATGCAATCCCATCAAGGAGATGTATGATTGGCAACAAAATAATTCTACAGTAAGACAATAACCAAAAACATACAGCCAACATAATTTAGAACTATCTTCAACGTCTTCAGTCGAGCAAGAAGTACTGAAAGTAATGGCATGGCTCCCATGGCGCCTTGATCTTGTCCTTGTGGTTCTCCAAGGTTTTTGGCAGACACTCTAAAAAAAGGTTCCATATAGAACCAATTCTGGTTCTTTTAACATAGGGGAACCTTTTTTGGTGCCATTTAACACTAATCTTCAAAAGTGCTATTTAGAACCAACCATCAAATGTATGAAATAAATAAATAACTCTGGCATGTTATATATGACCTTATGACCAGCATCTGTACATAGCACATCAAAAACAACAAAGAACTACTTTAGAACCACAAGTACCAAAAAGGCCATAATATTTTCTCTACACTAACAAGGTGCTATAATAGTACCTCAAAACCAAAAAGAACCTAAAAGCTTAAAAGGTTCTTTATAGCAAAATAAGTGCTATATGCACCTTCAAACCTGCTTGAAGATCCACTGAAGAACATTTGTGTGTACCAGCAAAAAGTGTTTCCTTCTAAAACAAGCGTACCTAGAGGAATTGCTGCTGTTTTAAAATGGTGGATCATCTTTCTTTTTTTTCATTCACTGCATTTTGTTCATTTATTTTAAAGCATCGTTTGTTAACGGCATTTTGTCACGCCTGCCAAAAACGATATCGTCATGGTTATCCTCTACTAATACTCAATTTCCCATCATCTCTCAGCCCCGATGAGCGTTCTCTAAGTGGGCGGGGCTTCGGGGCTCATGTGGAGGTGGTGAGAAAGCCGACAAAATACAACTGGCAACTAGACACCGCGATTTTCAACTGGGGGACTTTCGTTTGACATGGAATTAAACGCGGAAATTCAACCGGAGCAGTTTTGCAGCTGAACACACCATCAGTGTTTTATTTCCGACACGGCCTCCATGTAAAGAAGGTAAAGTTTGGCTCAACTCCTGCTGTCACTGTTCAGAGGAGTGTGTGAGAGAGAGAGAGTGAGAGTGAGCGCGATAGATGAGAGAGAGAGAGAGAGAGGGGCTGTGGATGTGTGACTGATGCGCGGAACGGAAGTTTGACAGTCTGCGTCAGTGAAGCGTTCGGTTGCTGCATGATGTTTACAAAATTAAAACATTGCAATAGGAATGTGTCAGGTGTTCCAGAAGGCGGCAGGCATCCAGTCTTTAAAATAAATCGTTGAAATGAGTCTGTGGAGCGGAGCTTAAGTCCCGAGGCGGTTTGTTTGCTGCGAACGCGCCGCTCACTTCGAGGCTGCTACATTCTGATTGGCTGTTTATTATCACCTGTCGAATTAAGTGTTTAGGTTTGAGCCAAGAGGACGTCTGAGGTGAATTTGTCTGCGTACAAGGTTAAGGGTTTCACTCAGAGGAACCGTAACTTGCTATAAAAAGCCCTACCTCCACATTTAAAACCCACATAAAGTGAAATTACTTGATACGAGTCATTGTAAGAGACACAACCCACATGTTCTAGATATACATTTACTTTTATTTTAATACGTGTCTAAAGGCAGCTTTTCAAGTTAATTGAAAATTGTCTATGTATTATTTTATGTACAAAAAAGTATTATTGTTACATTCTTGTTGAAAAGGGGTTATCACTTTAATCAGCTGCCCCACATATAACATTTAGATAATTATCTTTAATACATGCTTATATTAAAGTAAAATGATTTTTGTGATGCAAGACCCTTTATGCACCTACAAGCATAATAGATATTCACTCACGAATCAGGAAGCCCCAATGGTGTTTACAGGGAAACTACAAAATATCACTAATAACATTTATGAAAAAGTTCTGAAAAGATCTGAAATGCACGTTATTTCTTATGGTTTATATGGATTTTAATAATATGCATACATGTATTGAAAATTGTAAAATCGCAGAATGGAATATTATATGACACATTTCCTGAATGCACAACTTTCAGAGTATTCTCATTTAAAACCAAGATAACATTTCCTTTATTCACCTGCATGGGTAATATTTTAATTGCAAGCCCAGCATTGTGTGTTTTTCCCATGTAGCTGTGTTTAACACTTGAATGATATTTATTATAATCGCTTTTCCAATACCATGTAATCTGTGTGCTAATTTAAAGGCAGATATGGTTGCAGCAGCCAATAGTGTGTTTGTTTGTGTTACTCCGCTATGCTGTATATAGAGCATCTGTGCAGTCTGTTCTTATTGATGTTCTCACCTCTCGTCTGTCATTGATTCAACTGAAGACTTCATCTCAAGCTGATAATATCTGAGTCAGTGAGCAAACGCTGATTATCTGGACCTGCAGCATAAAATATGTTATCTAATATATCTGTGATCCCAAAAGTTTTTACAGCGTTTTGTAGATTTTTTTTTAATATATTGTAAACATGAAGAGTTCAGCCATTTTTGGCCACTAAATTCAGGATGAGAGACATTAATATTTTTTGGTCACAGCTGTCTAGGGCTAATGCTTGCCAAAATTAATCAGCTGTATGTGAAATAGCTGGAGTTGCCCCTTCAAAAACGTAATAAAATGTCGATATGTTGGCAATTTTTATTAAATTTGATTCTTGGGATCACATGAATAGCTGAGAAATTTATCCTAGAATAGACTTATCTTTTATTGTTATTTCAATGTATATAAAATGCACAGAAAGAATTGTTGTTTCATTGGCTTGGTAATATTCAAAAAAGATATACGTGCATAAGAAAAATGTTAAAAACCAGAAATAAGATTAAAAAGGGTGATATCACCAGCTATTAAAACATTGCAGCAAAAGCAAGAATACAGCTGCCATGTATACACAACACAATTCTTTTAATTTTCTTCCTATCGCGTACTTGGTTATTTGGGGATGTTATCCAGAAACATTTGTAGGCCTTGCGCAGATCACGTTTAATACTGAACCATAAACGAACAGTTCTAATAGTAGATCGATTTACTGTAGTTTCAGCATCATTCAAACAATACGTTGCTTTCACATAATTAAATGTATTTTTAGCATGTAGCACTGCAGGATCTTGTAAAGCGTTACTCATTTTCCATCTATACATCAGGAGGACCTTGGATTCCATGCGTATGCTTTCAAAAACTAGGCCACCTCAAAATGGCAAAATCTAATTTTCTCCAATCCATCCCCATGGTCCTCACTGTTATAGTGTCGCTCTTGCCACATCTGATGAGGACCTACATATAAAGTCTAAAATAAATAAAATCAATTAAAGAGGCTTCCGTTCTGTCGTACCTTAACCGTCTCTTATCTTATCCACAGGCATACTGGAACGACAAGCAAGATGTCGGATAAAATGTCAAGTTTCCTTCACATCGGGGACATCTGCTCCCTGTATGCGGAAGGGTCCACCAATGGATTTATCAGCACATTAGGGTAAGAGAAAAGTCATCATGTGGTCACCAGTGTGTGGACGTCAGCATTTCAAAAATAGGAACTTACAGAAAATACAGGATTGCAAGAGGAAGGAAAAAGTGAGAGGGGCAGAAACCTCACAAAGGAGAACTGAGGAAGGTTTACTAAAGTTTTAATGCAGGATCGAGTGCGGTGGTTGCTAGGAGATATTGAAGCAGTTGCTAGGTTGTTTCAAGTAGTTAGTCTTCAGCATTAATAAGTAGGTGAGCTATAGTCAGAGCACAGGTGGTGTGAAAATGTGAAGGTTCAGAATGCATTTAATTTGTGGATTCATTTCACAGTTTATCATTTAACATGTTCTAAAGCCACAGCATGTGATCAATTCTGTAGCGGAAGGTGATACAGTGTCTAGTCCCAACAACATCCAATATCAAGTAGGGCATCTTTCTGTTAATCTCATTACATCATCACCTCGAAGGTTAAACTTTTACATTTTATCTCCATTCCGAATCAAACCCATGGCCTTGGATTTCCTAGAAACATTCATGTAGTCAAAGAGTAGTCCATTCACTCTTCAATATTCTACTCCCTTGTTCCACACAGAAATGGAGCCTCTTCGTTGTCCTTTCTGCGTCCTTCCCTTAGAAACAAGATTGAGCCGCTTCGGTTAATCACACCCCTGCTACCCCTGGCAAACAGCCAGCCAGCTCACTTAAACAAACACACTCACACCATCACCACTATCGTCCCTGCAAACAACAGCTTTTGGAAGAAACTACATTGGCAGACCGTGGTGAAGTATTTGCATCATCTAAAAAGGGTCTGTAATGCACATCCTTGTGAGTGAGGCTATATTTAGCCACTTTGGTGAATAGTGTTTGTCTCCGTGCCACTGAGCGACCTTTGCATGGGTGGTATAATGAGGCACCTGGACTGCAGCTGGGCACAAGGAGTCAGAAAAGATGAAAACTGGACATTCTGGCTGAGACAGAGCAGAGGCTAGTGCTTCAGTGACAGGAGAGTGTGAAATTCATTTGTCAGGTCTCAATTAGGTTGAAGGTATGAACGTTTTTGATGCAAATGAATGTTTGCTAGGTATTCAAATTATCTGGTGCCAGTTCATTTGAATAAATTTCTGTTGGTTTCTTTTTAAAAGCCACCAAAGCCTGCAAATTAAAATTTCAGAGTCATTGCAGTTTTTAGTATTAAACTGTAAATTGTATCAGAAGTTAACACGAGTAGGTTACTTTTCTATAAGGGATGCAATGGTACACGAAGCTCACGGTTCAGTATGCACTGCCGTTTTTGACCATGGTTGTCAGTTCAGTTCGGTTCGGTTCGGTTCTGATGGCTAAGCAAATTGTTATTCTTATTAACGTTTGATAGAATAATTTATCACAATCAAGTCACATCTACAATTTTTTTTACTTTAAATTAAAACAATAAAATAAACAATTATAGCAAGGTGGCCAGGAGCTTCTTCAACAGCGAGAGGATTAGCGCAAGAATAATGATTTTTAAGCCAGGCAAAAGTTACATGAACCTTTTTGCCTTCTGCATAATTACATACATTACTGAAAAAACTTTGCTGGCACACGGCGACCTTTTTATTTTCCATTCTTTTTCCATCTTGGTCATATTCATCAGCAAAGTTAGCAAAAACGGTGACGCCGTCTCCTAATACCAGTGTCAATTATTTCCCTTCCAAGTGAAACCCTCCCTGACATCTACCTTTCACATACGTAAACGAATAAAAATTTAAACAGGAGGTTATTAAAATGAGAAACCGAACAACCATGTATTGAACTGTGGAGGGTGTACCGAATGGTTCGGTATAAAACATGGTTCGGATGTGGCATCCCTAATTTCTAAACATTGAAAACGGTAGCAATTGTACGAGGTGATATTTTCACTGAAGACTTACTGACAAAATTTGCTTATTCAAGGAAAGCTTGGTCAAAGTTGTGCCAACAAAAATGTATTTTCTCTTTCAGACATTGCCAGAGTTTGGGGTGTGTGATTGATGAGTGAGAAAACAAAATAAAATCATACAAATAAATAAAGGTTATTAAATTGCAACATATTGGATTCAAATAATAATAATATACTGTTCATTTAACTAAATACATTTCTATTAAATTTAGGTCAGAGTTAAAGTTTTTGTTAGTTGTTGCTCACATCTAGCTAGCCCGTAAGCAAAACCTGGATTACTGCCTCTACGTTTTTCTTCTCTTACTGAAAACAGAGTGAATGTCTTTACAGAGCGAATGTACTGAATACATTTTTTACTCATTTAAATAAGGTTTATTAATTGCAAAAACATTTTACCTTTAAAAACGGTTTGTGTGCAAAATCTGAATTAATTCTAAAAATAGTGCTTTATTTTACAAGTCAAAACAATATGTTTTTTACAATTCACAAAACCTTATGCACATTTGTTAAACATTTATGTTCGTATTCGTAGTTGGTGTGACAAATGATCAGAACAAAAGAAAGTTTATTGGGCCTAAACATTTTTTTTCAAAGTTTGGATCCACAATTTCTGACATTGAGCTTAATTTTGGTCAATTTTGCTTGAGACTTGATGCGTTCATTGCTTTCATCTATTCAATTATTTTCAAAACTTGCTTAGACCTGGTTCAGGTCACAGGGTTCATCTCTGATCCTCATTGGACCAAAAGTGTGGTGCACCATGGTGAGGCCAGCAGTCAATTCCAGGGCCACTCTTGAAATCAGTCTTAAAATCCTCTGCAAACTACCTTCCCAGTTGCAGCACCGTGCTGTCTTCCAAAAATGTTTTAAAGTGGTTGTTTTTTGATATTCAAGCAGAAGATTACATGAATTAAGTGAATTTTAAGTTTTATTTTTACTTATAGAGAGTTAAACAGAGACTTCAGTGAGGAAACAGAGGTTACTTGTGGTAATATTCCAGTCCAGATATGATGTGATAAATGTAAATTGTCTGTGCATGAATAGTGTAAAGCCAACACTGCAGCTCATACATTTAAGCTGATAAACCTTACAGTAAACACTAAAAAACCTCTTGATTTGCTTATCATTGTTAGATTCTTTCAGTGTGTTTCACATAGAAGAGCACTTTATTATGTATCATTACATTTGTGTTTTTATTGGATATATTCATGTTTTTGTGTGATATTTAATTTCCTAAAGATTATTCCTTTCATTTCATATTCTCAAGTGGATTTGATGATGCTAAAAATTGCACAATAGATCGAAAACCCTCACAATCTAAGAAGAAAACACAAAGAAATACAGGATCAAAATAGAGGTGCTCTATATGCTGCATGTGGAGAAGGTGTCTGACTCATGTCTCTGGTGTCTGCAGTCTTGTGGACGACCGCTGTGTGGTGCAGCCGGAATCTGGTGATCTAAACAACCCTCCAAAGAAGTTCCGAGGTAAGGCCATGTTTATGTTGCTGCAGACTTTGAGGTCTCTCAGAAGTCTCTCCATGAGATCAATGGGATTGAGTTGTCCAACTGCATCACGCTCCTGTAATGTTTTTACTTTTTGAAAGTAGTTCTATTAAATGTATTGTCATTACATTCGCACAGGTGTGTGCAAAATGAATTCAGCCATATCAGAATAAAATATTTTATTAATGTAGTCACACTAGTTCACTTTTAGGCCCTCCAGAGCTGAGATAGCAATATCCCAAATTGGTTGCTTTGACAAACAGTATATTTGCTTTCGAGGGGTCAGTGACATAATATAATGTTTGTATAGCTCATACAGTTGGGACTAAAGGAGCTGCAAGTGGATTCAATAGCAATAAAAGCTATTGGTTGCAATCAAGACAATCTTGCTGATTTTTTTCTAAAAAAGAGCCTTGTCCTTTAAATTGCTTCTGGGAGAACATCCGGAGCCCCTTCTGTTCACACATTGCATTTATGACAGCTCGTTTCAGTGGAGATTGACATGTCTTGCTCTTTGAACAGCTGGTGCATTTATTCTGGAGAGCTGTGTATTAATTTAATTTACGTTTCAATTCAAATTTGGTAACCAGCTTGTCAGTTTGCACAGATAACTAGAAAAATGATGCAAGGTTAAATTTAGCACTGAATGCTCCTCGTATCCATTGTTTAAACAATTATAAGTTGACAATCACAAATGATTTCAGGTCTCATTCATGACATTTAATGGGCTATTAGGATTTGTTTGGTTTCCTATAGCTTTTTTCCTCATAAGCACCATTTCTCAGTGCAGCTATGTTGAATATATTTGTATGCAGATTGCAAATGTGAAACTGTATGAGGTCAGTGGGCCTGACAAGCTGAAACACAAGCATGCAAATTGGTTTTGAAACCTGTGTCAACTGGTGAAGTGAACTGTCATTGGCAGCTGTTTAAGGGCCTTTGACGCTACTCTTCATTTCTGTTTAGTATCTGCTCCCTCTGTGGTTGTCAGGGATGTAATAGTGATTAATTTGGGCTGCTCTATTACCTTTTAAGTCCAACTGAGCTGCATTATTGCACCAAACCCACATAACAAATTATTTCTTTACAATCCTTTCATTTTTGAGGGCCCATTTTTGCATTAGGAAAGTTAAAGATTCTTTTGGAGGATCTCCCCCAGTCTCAACCATAAAGCCGTGGAGCCCACCCTCCTCCTCTTATCACCATATTTGGTGAGAGAGCTAAAATGTGTGTCTCTTGAGCCTCATTTTTAATAAAAAAGTATTTCTGTGTAAAGCACATTTAGGTCTCGTGTGAGTAATGCCACAATGTGACAAAAATAATGACACTGATCTAATTCTCTCTGTTTTAAATGCAAAGTAAAAATGTTTTATTTATTTATACATTTTATTAGCGGATGTTATGAACAGCCTGAATGTTTCTAAGAAAAAAGATGCAATTTTCCTGTGATTCCCAGTGACTCCAATGATTCCACGGCAACCACAGTTGCATTGTTTTTGTCATTAGACTTCTGCATTGAGCACCTTTTGCTGTAACGGTAGGTTAAATTAGAAAGCAAACATGTCAAGCATCACATTTAACTGATTCCAAAACAATTGGATTAGGAGGAGAAGACCATTGCACTAATCTTACAAGCACACTTTGAACCAGTCAGACTGTTGTGTTGGACTTTACAACATACACCCAAAACTTAGCAGCATCCCTTGTCTTCATAGGTACCTCTGGTAAACTCCTTTTTTGTTCTTCCTCCATATAATTTACAATATCTTTGTTACACTCAGGGACTTTGCTAAAGCTCTACCTGAGGCTGAAGTCGAAACTGTGCCTGGAAACTTGTTAATTGTACCAACTTCCTGTATTGGTTGGAAATGTGTTGTGCATGTGGGTGTCCACTTGAAGCACTGGTTTCCAGAGGTGGAAAGTAACAAATTACATTTACCTGCGTTACTGTAATTGAGTAGGTTTTTTGCTTATTTCCACTTTTTAGAGTAACTTTTAAATTTTGTAATTTTACTTTTACTTAAGTACGTTTTGATGTAAGTATTGTACTTAACTACATTTTGAATCCTATCCGTTACTGAGTAAAAATAAAAAATAAGTAAAATTTAAAAAATAATAATTGTGCGTGGAGGGAAGGAGGGGAGCGCGCTGGAAACTACTGTTTGATTCGCGGGAGAACAAACGCAGTGCGCTAACTCAAGAAAGATGTAAACCCAGATGAAAGTGAAATGCTGCTGAATTTGGATTCTTCAGAAACAAACCCATGGCCATATTTACAAGACCACTTTGAATTTAAGCGCAAGAAAGGCAACAGGTTTATTATGCGGTGTAAACTTTGTTTGCCCAAGACGACTGAATTGGCAGCTCACAAAAGCTCAACATCAAACCTGCGCGAGCATTATGAGGTTAACAGGAAATTAACAGGAACTTAGAACAAAGTTGTTAATGCACAATTAATGTTAAGCTATTACCAGTGTCACGATTTACTCTAATCTATGAAAAGAGTTAGAATTGATCTGCAGCAGATGTCGTGTTAGAATTACTGGGCATTACTGTATAACCAATCACACACTTTTGTTGAGAATGCGGTTTCCAATCAAAGTGTTTTGATTCTTCACTGAGTTCAACGCGTGAGCTGACTCTATGTTTGCGATTTCTCTCTTTATCGTAAGTTAAATGACAAATCGTAATAGATTTTTTTTGGCTGTGAAAGTGGATATCCTGCAGTAAACTCAAATTGTGGACTGCTACTGAAATAAACAATGTTTTTATTTTTATGATCAGTAAAGGCCATTAAACAATATATTTTTTTTAGTAGACAGAATGGTCTGTTATCTGACAATGGCACAGGTTTTTTTCATAAATGCTTGAATGTTTCAGACCCATTATGACTTACACTTGCACTACTCTTTAGTGTTTAACAAAAGGATGCTCTGCTGAGTCCACAGTTTATGCCATATTCAGTGGTTGTGATGTTTTATGGGATTATTTGCACTAAAATGACTTCCCTAATTGTGTTATATGGTTATTTTATTTATTTTTATTGTATTTTATTTATTTGTTTTTATTGCACTTTAATTTGTAAAGTTGTTTCCTTAATTAAAAACAACCAGCTTAAATTTATTAATTTACTTTTTTAACTACGCTAGAATCATCCACCCACCACTGTTGTTCAAAAATAAAAAAAAATACTCAGTGAATTTTACTCAGAGTAAAATTTTAGAAGAGTTACTTTTTACTTTTACTTGAGTAGATTTTTTGGTCAGTACTTTTACTTGTACTTGAGTAAAATTTTATTGAAGTAACAGTACTTTTACTAGAGTAGCATATTTTATGACTCTTTCCACCTCTGCTGGTTTCATATCTAACCTAAAACACATTGATTTATCATTGGTCTATTATTTCTATTTACTGTTGGTTGAGTGTTCATGCTTTTTTTTTTTTTAGATCCGCAGGCAGTGTTCTGCCCTGTGGTAGCTGGTTAAATAAGTAAGTAACTGTGTTTGATGAATTGGCCTCTGTGATCTTTTTGAAATCCATGTGTGTTGCCATTTATTTAGGAATTTAAAATGTTTCTTGGCAATCCTTTTTGGTTGCATCCAGATTGATAAAGATATTTGTATTTTTTTTTTACTCTCAGCAGAGAAGTGTCATTGAAGAGAAGTGACTACCATTTATTCAAAGAGTTCAATTGCAGTGGTCTGAGTAACATTGTAGCTCAAAAAACACCCACAGTACAACAGGTTTAGAAAAGATCACACAAGATCTGATCACACAACTATATCTATAACTTGAAATAGATTATCTACCTTGAAGTACTCTCCACATATGTTTTCTGTGAGCCATTGCACGGATTAGGCGTTCTACATGTAAAACTTTCTGAGAGATACGAAAAATTTGAGATATGAACACCACCCTGGAATGGATTAATTTCATATATCGAGGTACCACTGTTTTGGGTTTGGTACCCTTCAGACGGACCAATCCTTAGTGATCCTCAGTCAGCGGCACATACACAGCAATGTATTCGGGCAAAGGTGGAGGAAGACATATTTTGACAAAAACAGAGTTGTAGCTTGTCTGCTATGTAACAGAGATTAAACAGAGCTGTCAGTTTGGGTCTTGTGCAGAGAAACCCAAATCTGTGAATCTGCAGCAGCTTTACTGAACTCTGCTGTGCTGTGGCCACCGGATGATCTGCTGAATATACAACTTTTGCCTGATTGAGGTCCGGCTAACCCACTGGTTTAAAAAAATCTCCCTGCCATTTTACAAGAAGGCTAACGCTAACTAGTTTTTTCTGTTTACTTCTTGAATGTTGCCCAAAATAATTCACGCTAGCGCTACAGCTAATAACTTCCCCCCTCTTTTCAATTTTTTTCTAATCAAAGTCCATCAGACATTTACAACCATTCGTCACTTCAATAAAAAATTTACCACATACTGATAACATTAGATATTACACACAGTTTTTTTTTTACAGATTTTGACTGACAGGGAATCAAACAAGTCAGGGTCCTGACCTGCGAGGTACTGGAGCACTGCATATAATTATGAATATTTATGCAACAAATTGCCCAATGTCATAAAAAGTAGTCAAGGTGGAAGTTATGTTTCAAGGTTGACATTTTAGTTTGGTCCTCCAGTCAAAATGTTTTATTTGATTGATTTGATTTTATTTCAAGACATTTATAAGAGTTCTCTAGAAAGCTTAATAATGTGAAATAACTTGAATATCATGATTTCTGGGTTCCAGAGTATTTATTTACACAGTTATATTCACTGTCCAGAAAGACCTCTTGTTCATGTGCTCTCCACCCAGCTTCTGTTTCAGGCTTTTGTCCTGTTTCAGAGATGTTGCTGCTATTTGATATACTGAACTTTTTGCAATAACCTTTTCTCTGCTGAAGTTCAGACCTTAAATGTTCTTTCCTTTAAATCATTCTTTGAGCTGTGAATTCAAAGCTGAAGCTCATTGTTTAAGAGACTGAATCAAAAATGACATTATTTAATATTTGTACATTATCATAAACTTCCATTCACAATCTTATTGTGAGAGTTATTTGACATTTATTTGTTAATTTGTTTTTAAATATAGGATGGGCTATGGTTTGATGTTTTGCCACTTAAAAACTTAGTTTGAATTATTGATTTATATATAAATTTACACTTGCGTTTACTATAAAATGACTAAATTATAGATATACACACTTTCCCTCCAATCCATCCTGACAATTTCTCCAAAAAGCCTGCGTTTCATTCTCATCAATGGAAATTTGTCTCGGCAATGGTGTCTTTATCAGGTTGCGAATACGGATTCTCCTGTTTGGTCTAAACATCACTATTGATCTTCTCATCTGTGAGAGGCAGAGTGTGCACTTTATTACTGTTGGCATCTGCAAATATTGGGAGCATGTCCCTGTTCATAGCTGGATCTGAAGAGCTTTAGCTTCTCTAAATGCAGTCGCAAATGAATGTGAAGTCTTACCTTTTACCAGTAGCAGTTGACATAGTTATTTGAAGTTCAAATGTTTAATAATTTTAGACAATCCGGTGCTTATTTTTCAGATTTCTATTTTATTTATCACATAGTCATGAACAAAAATAGTAGATCTCATAATATTATCAGTTTCCTGCTTTGCAAGTACCATTGTTTAGGCGCTTACAGAGAATACACGCATATTTCCTTACGTGAATCATTATTTTTTTTTAAGTATGTTTATTGTTTTTTCATTTCAACAGATAGGACAGTAGAGGGAGACAGGAAGAAAGGGGGAGAGAGAATGGGGTGCGATGGGAAATACAGCAGGCTCGGGACTCAAACCTGCGTCGCAACCGTGCTTATGTGTCCTGCGCACCGTCCACTACACCACGGGCCAGGACATGAATCATTTTAACACATGGAAAAACAAAGGAAACCTTAATAAATTGAGTCAGGGTTGGATTTTTTTAAGGTTCATTGGAGGTCAAATTATATGGATATTGGAATGTTTAGTTTGAGAGAGTGGTCATTGTATTTTCGGAAGCCTTCTTAGGGTGCTGTCACAACACTAGTTAATTTAATTTTGTCTACACCAGGAGGAACAACAGATACATTATTGCGATCATTTGGGATAATGCTCCTAAATGGAAAGACTTCGCTGCTTGATTTTGACCTTTGACATTTTTTATTTGTGTTAATTGCTGAGGAAGCACATTGCAAATGATGGTCGGATTACAAACTACTTCCACATTTGACCAATCATTGGTGCAACTGCTGCCTTCCTAATCATCACTAAACATTTTACATGTTTGCATTTTAGCAGCGGACAACAATAAAAGCTGTTTTCCATATCAAACCATATCTAATTTGTGAATAGATCAATTTAGTTTTTCATGCCCTCATTAAAAATGTGTTTTATTATAGTTCATATATACGTGCATACATTCCAAATTGTCTTTTTTCATATTTAGCTGAAAGCCTAAATTTGATTCTTGATATGGATAGTTGAATAAAGAGGCTGCTGACGCTAAACATTGTATTGAGATACAGCCAATGGCAGCAAAGGCCACCTGATACCATGATCGCTGACTTGCAAATAAAGAGGTAGAAATTAACTTCTCAACTAATTGAATAGATAATTTAATAGTGATCTATTTATCTGTACAAATTTTATAGCTGGTGTGTAGGTGGTGGACAGACCAGAGCTTTTTCTTTCTCACACAGGATCAGCACCGTCTGCTCACGAAAACGCTGCACTGTCACCTCAAAGCACATGTCAAAAACCCTGTGAAGAAACCAGCAGCCTATGACTCAAATATGTTTGGGTTCCTGTGTTCGGCTGGTGATTTGGTGTGAACATTAAACAGTTATCTTGGAAATGATTCATGCACATTGGGTTTAAATTTTGTCTTTGGATCTAATTTCTCTTGTTGATATCATAATGTTATGTTGGAAATGTTATTTGAAAGCCCGATTGATAAAGCATCAAATCAGCAATGACAAATATTGAGGGTTTGATCCCTGGAGGAGCAAGAACTGATATAACGTCTGATGGAAATGATTGAATGGTGACCTGTTCAGGTTGAGCCTTTCACCCAATGCGACCTCATACCCATCATATTGCATTATTATAAAAATGTGAGGAAAAACTGAGGATTCTATGGGGGGAAAAGACAGTGTAATGTCATAATGTCAAGGATATGCTTCAGTGACATTTCAAATTGCATTTGTTATTGCACCTAAGAGTGTAACGATGATCAATTTTGTGAATTAGATCGTTTTGCTTTGTTGAAAAAGATTGTTTTGCTTTGTTGAAAATATTTGAAATGTATGTTCAAAAATCTGTATCTCTCTCGCACTGTCGTGTTCTCCCTTTCTCTTTATGAGATCACTGGCTCCAGTGCTGTACTTGCATTTGAAGAGCAGGCTAACTCTAAATCTTTAGATCCCCCATGGTATTAATAGCCTGTTTAAGCTGGTTAAAAGGCCTGGTTTCCAGAGCACTTTAGTCACTCAGAAGTTGACCCATTGCTTCCGATCCTGCTGCATCAGAAAGTAATAATGGAACGGTGCTCAAGGAATACTTTTTTGTTGTCTTGGATAGTTTTAACCAGCTTTAATATTTGTTGTTTTAACTCAAAAAGGGAAGTTCAAAGAGTACCACTAGTAGCAGGCCTTTTTTGGGCCTGGGACATGTATCTGATTCAATCCACAAATAAGTACAATTATGTCATTTATTCATTTATCCATTCCTTTTCCTGCTCGCTTATTCGGGGTCACGGGGGTCTCCAGCGCACATTGGGTGAGAGGTACACCCTGGACAGGTCGCCAGTCCATCATAGAGCAGCACTCCCACTTTACACCTAAGGGGGAATTTAGATTATTCAATTAACCTAACCACACGTTAAAACCAGGAAACCGGAGTATCCAGAGGAAACGCACACAAGGTCAACGAAGGAGCATTCTAACATGAAGGCCGCATGGCTCTCCGCTGCGCCACCGCGCTGCCCTGGATCATGTTAAGTAAAAGGAGCAGTGATGGCTTCAGTGTTTGAATGGGGTCTGTGTACATTGCTTTGATGTAATTTTTTATTCTGAATTAAAAATCAAATATTGACAGCTTTATTGTTTTTTCGATTCAAATTTGAAAAGATTATAAAAATATTGTATTGAAAAATGTGCAAATTCTCCTGTAAAATTACACACAGGTTTAAAATAAATAGAATGTTAATGACAATATGATCATTTAAAAAAAAAAGTAATTATGAGTGTATTTTAATTTTCATACACTCACTTGGATTAAACAAATATGTATTCAAAAATGCTAAGTTCTCATTTTATGTTGTATTAAACACATGCATTGTTTATATTGCATTCAATATAACATAAAAACAAAAATACTGGGCCAAATTTTGATTGTCCATGGTCAAGTCAAAATCAAAAATTGACTAAAATTTATGCAATGGACCTCTACCTTTTGTGGTTCACTTACATCATTTTTCTGGCTGGGCTTTATAGACACATTTCTCTAACAGATAAGCATCCCATCCCAAGATTTCACAGATTCTTCTTGTAACTTTCTAGCTTCCCTCTCTCTGCATGCTAATCCTGTGTACTAGCGTTAGCGTTGACCGAGTTTCTCAGTATGTGCTGCGGACCCAGGCTATTTTTACCTGTCACACTTAATCAAATCCTTTGTGTCTTCCCTCCCTTTCTCTTCGCTGAGGTAGCTGCAGTGCATCCCATCATGATTAGGGATTTTCATTTTAAACAATAAGAGAGAAAACAACAGGGAACATCTTTGCTAACATGGCCAATTACCAATTTTCAATTACCAACTAATTTTCTTTTTTTTTTCATTAAATGAATGTGTTTACTTCATTCTTTTAACTTTTAGATACAAGAACGTTTAAATTGTGTGAGTTTTGA
This sequence comes from Danionella cerebrum, assembly GCA_007224835.1. Taxonomy (NCBI): domain Eukaryota; kingdom Metazoa; phylum Chordata; class Actinopteri; order Cypriniformes; family Danionidae; genus Danionella; species Danionella cerebrum. Next base: position 243,402 of record SRMA01025415.1, on the reverse strand, counting down.
TCCGCATGTTTTCACTTTTGTAAACGGAATGAATTTTCATGGTGTTCCATCAGAAATATGGCTAATGGTGTCAGTAAAATGGGTCATCACATATCTCTTTTTAACCCTGCTATTTCTGTGAGTAAATGTCTACATATACTTTGTGATAAAATTTAATATGCGGACTGATAAATGCTGGTGGTGTTCATTTTTGTCTGAAATCAGAATCAGAATGAGCTTTATTGCCAGGAATGTTTGTACATACGAGGGATGTGTTTTTGTGCAGAGGCACTACAGTGCAACAGATTCACAAGATACAGGTAATAAAAAAATAAAATATAAATCCAAATTTACAAAATAGACATTCTAAATTTATGAAATAGACATTCTAAATTTATGAAATAGACATTCTAAATTTATGAAATAGACATTCTAAATTTACAAAAAGACTTTCTAACACAGTATAAAAATAAAAAAATAGACATAATATATAACATTAGATATTGCAAGTGAAAAAGGAATTATGTGCAAACGCCATGTGTTACAGTACTTTCCTAAAACAGATAAAAACATATGACATTCACTGTAACTAAAGCTTTTTTATTTTATATGTACTCTAATCTGATGAAATTTTTATTGTTTGTAATAACCCTTTCTCATTTGTAGAGCTGGCCCAACTCCATTTTTTTCAGCAAAGACCACTGAACATTGAAAGTGACTTAAGATGAGAGTAAGGATTGATCCTGAATTTTCTCCTTTTTTCCAGACTGTCTGTTCAAGTTATGTCCAATGAACAGATACTCGGCCCAGAAACAGTTCTGGAAAGCAGCAAAGCCAGGGGGAAACAGCACCACAGACACTGTACTGCTAAACAAACTGCACGTGAGTATAATAAGGGGTAGGAAACTCTAGAGTGCCACTGCCAACCGTACTCCAATACATAGACCAATCGCACCAGAGATTCGAAGAGGATCTTGCAAAGTTTGATCAGTATGTTTGAGGTTTTAAAAGCAGTATAGTTCTAAACAATGTAACTCCTTCTTTTCTTCTACTTATTCAATGTTCCATTATTACACTAAATGCATGACTAGGTTCACATTTATTTTCAATTATATTGAAACATTTTAAAATATGGAGCTACAGTACTATGCAAATTTTAGGAAGGTGTGAAAAAATGCATTAAAAAAATACTTAATCTTTATTTTTGTACATTTACATAATGTAAAGTGAACGAATTGAAAGAAAAAATTAATTAAATAAGTGTTTGGCATTACCCCTTTTGCCTTCAAACCTGCGTCAATTCTTAAAGCTACACTTGCACAAAGTCTGGAATCCTACAAAATTCCTTTCAGGTGTATGATCAAACAGTTGTACCAAACAGGCGCTAAAGATCATCAATGTCACGCTTAGGTTGAAACCTAGTCATGAACTGAAATAATATATATTATAATGGGATAGAATGGGATATAATCTATTAATTGCTATTTATTTCAAATCTATCTTTTCCATCTGCATTTAAGCATGCTGCTGATCTGGAGAAGAAACAGAATGAGTCAGAGAACCGAAAGTTGCTGGGAACGGTGATCCAGTATGGAAACGTTATTCAGGTGGGTCAGCCAGCTGGCATCTCCTTGTCCCACTCAGCTCCTGGCAGCACAGAAACCCATTGTTCACTGTTATTTAAAGTGCTTCTGTTGCTGAACGTTTAATGAACGTTCTACATAATTTATCACACTATAACCTCACATGGCATCAGACATGTCCTAATCATGTGACGCTTTTTTGTCTTTTTTTTGTAATGTAGAACATGATAATAAAACAAAACAAAATGTTCCCCAACAAAACAATAGTTGTAAGAAGTCAATGCTCATTGGTCACCCACCTAATTGCACGTACATACTTATATACTCTCTCACACATACGCAGCGATACACAATGACACATAACTTAACATGTCTGAAAAGGGGTAAAAAGAAGTAGAACTTATTTAATTCTGCTACTGGTCTACATTTCCTAATTATTCTTTACAATCTTCCAGTTATTAAAGAACAGAAAAGAACAAAAAAGAACTAAGAACACTCCTCAACAACACCTCAACACCATATTATCTAGTCTTATATTTACTGTCTCCAGTGTTTATTATCAATAGAGAAAGTATTTTATTACCATAACAACACCAGTTTAATTTCCCCTTCATTCATCTTGAAAATGAAAAGTGTTAGCCTATTTCTAAACACACTCACACTTGGACGTTGTTTGATTTCCTGACCATGTTTGTTTTATTAAAATAAATGCACAAGTCCTGGGGCGTGGCATTGTGGGTAACCCGCAAACCTACTGTCTTTCCCATCCCGTCAAATTCTTTCTCCTTCTCATTTCCTTTCATTCTTCACTGTTCTTTTGTTAAAACAACCTAAAACAATAAAGGCTATGGCCAAAAAATTATGTAAAAATAAATAAATAAATAAGTGCACAATATAAACTTTTTGTTGGCTCTATCTATCTTTATACCCTCTACCATAACTTTAACAAATAACATAAATTTAGTTTTGTCTAAATATTTAATTTATATAAAACCACTTTTACAATTTTTTTGAGATCTTCATTGATTTCCTCCATTAGCAGACGTAAATTCTCCCCAGCACAAGAATATTTGTATCATAAGCAAACAGAGCAAATTGCAGCAGTTCAGAAACGTTACAGAAAAGTGTAGGTCCCAGTACTGACCCCCGAGGGATACAGCACACAATATCCAAGCATAATGATGGGACATTTAATTTTACAAATTGCTGTCGTTTGCATAAATATCTTTTCATCCAGTGTAAAATCACTCCCCTAATGCTATAACTCTCAAGATTTTTATTAATATATCAAAGTTAATTGTGTCAAAAGCTTTTTTAAGATCGTTAAACACCCTCATCCTTTATTTAAACTATAGATCTGGTGAATCCTTTGATTAGTTCTATTGTTTGATTGTACATCTTTGTGATCTGAATCCATATTGACTCTCAGAAAGCATTTTATGTTAATAAATTTCTCCATTCCTCAATTAGTTTTCTAATATTCTTGGCAAAATTGTGGTAGTAATGAAACGGGTCTATATCTAATGAACTGCTGCCTATCTCCATTTTTGAATAATGCAATGACTTTTCCAATTTTTCTAAATATAAATAAGAAATCTATTGCTATTAAAAGCATATTTTGTGTTTATTTGTCGTCCATCTGACAGCTGCTGCATTTGAAAAGCAATAAGTACCTCACAGTGAACAAGCGGCTGCCTGCTCTGCTAGAGAAGAATGCCATGCGGGTGACGTTGGACTCGGCTGGAAATGAAGGCTCCTGGTTTTACATCCAGCCTTTTTACAAACTTCGCTCAATCGGAGACAGTGTGAGTCCACGATACAGTTCCCGTTAGCTAGCACCTGAACATTCTTTATCCTAAGTATCATTGTCGTGTGTGGGGATTGATCACTATGGAAAATCCAGCCCGGTGTATTAGGGATAGCAAAACAAGGGTTTTTGAGGCGACTCAGGTAGTTACTCAGTTCGGAACAAAAATACACGGAAAAGTGATTTCAGATGAAAGGCCACAGGAGTGCAATAAATTGAATGGTTTGTGGTAACAACTTTTATTCATCCGGCAATCTTACCAGAAGCAAACATAAAGCCATGTCCATTTGCTGCATTAGAGGTTGTTGTGGTGTCCTCAGCTACTGATCTCTGGGGTAAAGTCTGCTTCCTCTGACCCTTACATGATGTCAGCACTCACAGCATTGAATTCCCCAGCTAATAACATTAAAGATGGAAGGAAGCTGATGTTCTATCATGGAAAACTACAAATGCATATCCTAGTATAAAAATGTAACTATTAACTGATCCCCATTTTGACGGTCAATTGTACACACATTTTAATCTTTCTTTCCTGCTTCGCTACCGTTCTGACATTTCAATGTTGAAAGTCTGACAGTCTAATGTTTTATAAGTTGACCACTCCTGGGCAAATGGTGCAAATGCATTCTCTTGATTGCTTGGCTTCAAAAAAATCATGCTGCTCTGAAGGATTGAACTTCATTCACAACTTCAGCATTTTCTGGAGATGCGTTCGCATTAAATGGAGGGCATCTAAACAAAAGTGGGTCAAGATTGGTAATGAATGATATATTAGCCTCCCTCTATAATCAGTCTACAAACAGGGAAAGAAAAACTGTGATCACATCGGCCAAGCTTACGTAACACACCCTGCCGACATCACCACTGAACAAGGAAAATATGCTCCCCCCAACACAAGATAACGATAACCCACTGGATAACAACCCGATACTGGAACCAAGCTATCCCACTCTTTTGCAGCAAGCCTTAAACAGTCACCCCAAAAAACTTAGCACCCCCACAGCTATAGCAGACAGAACCCTATGGTCAAATTGCCGAGGTCCAAATCCGCCCCACCCACCCAATGCTCATGTGATAACAGCCCTCAATGTTTTGAACAGGACATGGAGCTTCAAGAAAGAGACCTTGTGAGATATTTTCTGAACAAGCAAAAGAGCAACTCCACTAGCTCTCTCTATTAGTTCTGCAAAATAAGAGGCATGTTCTAAAACAAAAGGGCAAATAGAGCGAATCTGATCGTTTTTAGAATGGGCTACTTGCACTGCTACTTCCGCGTTCTTCTCAATTGCACTCAGTAAGTTCCCTATGGCTACGTACTACACCTGATGTCTCCAGGATCTCTTTGAGATTAACATCATCGATGTGCAAAAAAAACAAACAAACAGTCAATGCAAATTTGTATATGTTTATGTTGTTTGACAGTGCCACTGTCCTCAGACCCTCCAAACTTCAGGTTTAGGAATGTGTGTAGATCTGAAAAGGAAAGAGGGGGTGCAGCAGCTCTTCCTTAAATATTTCTGAATCTTGGGGACCATTCATCTTTAGAATATCCGATGGGTTCTACTAACCACCCTATACAGGCCTTCAAGTACAGGTTTTAATGATGATTTTACTGAATTGCTTTCAGCGGTTTATTATTGCTGTCTGTCTTTCTCTATTTCTCCCTCTTGTGTTTAATCTTAGCTGTCTTTTTAGACTGATATCCACAAAGTTCTGTAATATAGGATGGGTATCCTCCGTGGACTGTAATGGATGCTAAATAACTTAATTATAAATACATTTTAAAATAAATGCGTTAATAAATAAATGAAATAATTAATCAAAGAATAATTACATTTATGTTAAACGAATAATGGACTAATTTACAGGAAAATCCAATAGAATCCTGTGAGTTTAGACTGAATTAAAGGTAGTCTTGTAGTCTATAGTTTGCAATTAAACAATACATGTGAAAATAAATAAAAATAATATCATAAAAATAAAATAAAAATCATAATATATTTATTTCTACATTAATTACACATGTATTTATTTAATGTACTTAAGTATTTGGTATCTTCTGTGCTAAATGTTTAAATATAAAGTGACTAATTATCTTTTCCAGGTGGTGATTGGTGACAAAGTGGTTATGAATCCAGTTAATGCTGGACAGCCTCTACATGCCAGCACCCATCAGCTGGTGGACAATCCTGGCTGCAACGAGGTAGAAATGCTTCTAACTCAGTGTTTTATCACAACAGAGCCCTTGCCTCTTTGGAAAAGTCAAATTTTGACTTTGAATTCTTAAGTAATTGATGTAAAAGTCAACATAAATAAGCAAAGCAGCAATAAAACGTACTCAAGAAGAAAATTCATGCAAAACATACTGCAACCTTTCAGTAATAGAAATAAAAGTGGCGAAAGAAGTTTGTACTGTGTGATACTGTGATGACATCATATTTACTTTACATTCAATTCAGTATAGTCATTAATAGAAAGACCAAAACATGGTTCTATGATTATATAAATATGTATAGATCCACTTCTGGATGAACTATTTCTTAATTACGAATGTTAACAATACTGTTGTTTATCTGATGACATCCCTTTCCTCCTGTGTGTTCCTCAGGTGAACTCTGTAAACTGCAACACGAGCTGGAAGATAGTTTTATTCATGAAATGGAGTGACAACAAGGAGGTCATTCTTAAAGGGGTAAAGGACATTTACATTGCTAAACCAAGGTTTTTTTTTAAGTCAGTTCCTCATGAACGTGTGTTTTTACAATATTTTATGCACTTTGGCTGTAGGGGGATGTGGTTCGACTCTTTCATGCTGAGCAGGAGAAGTTTCTGACCTGTGATGAACACAGGAAGAAGCAACATGTGTTTTTGAGAACCACTGGCCGCCAGTCGGCCACCTCTGCCACCAGCAGCAAAGCACTGTGGGAAGTGGAGGTCAGTTACTAATGTGGTGAACTAGTTCATATATGATACCTGACTAACCATATTAGAGGTTAGATAAGAGATGATTTTTAAAGTAAAGTAGTGTTTTATAATGTCTGATGTTTAAAGGAATCTAACTGCAGTTTAAATTAATTTCAGAAAGGTTTTTTTAATATAAATATAACACTTTTTTCACCTGTCCTGCTTAAAAGCCACCACGTGGGGGAGTAGGTGTTTTGTTTTGTTACTCCAAGGGAGTGAACACCTGGTGTGGTGTTTCCTCCTCTGGATGGAAGCAGTGAATTTATTTATTTATTTATTTATTTATTTATTTATTTATTTATTTATTTATTTATTTATTTATTTATTTATATATTTATTTATTTATTTATTTATTTTTCCCATGGACCAGTTTGCATTAATTACATCAGGACAGGAGGGTGTGAAAAGGAAAGTGGATGAGAAATATACCAATGAGGGTAAAGATTCATTAGTGGGAAGAATAACACTATAACACTTTTAATTGCGTACTTGGAAAAAAAAATGATTAAATTGATTTGTTTTATTGGTTGTCACACATTTTTCCATTGATTTGAGAAAGCTAATATACAGATCTAGCTGTAAATGCATGCAAGCATTAGGCCAGTCATGCTAACATCATATTTATGACATGCTAATTAATACTAGAATCATTTGAATGACATGTCAATGAGAATTCACCTTTAACTAATGCAATCACACGTTTATTGGGGATTTGCAACACAAATACAGTTTGAGGTAATGGTTGAGAATTTTAGAGCCCCTACCTTGAGCTGTTTGTTCAGGCTGATTGGGGTTTTTTTAGTCCCCGGACTTTGCAGAATTATTTAAACATTCACAAATGGTATTATTTAATAGAGCTCTTGATACCATAGATGATTGGATTTTGAACCTGTAAACATGAGGCACTGTCTTTAGACGATGTACACTATGCTCAGTGTTTAAATTGCATATGTCATCATTTCTTAAAAATTACCTTTCGTGGAACATGTGTTTAAGTTGTGAAAATGCTCTGCGTTTCGTGTTGTAGTCTCCGAGACAAGTTCTTTTTCCAACGTATGACATCACAATTTGCGACACCTCTCCTACCACGAATGCATCATTCATTCATGTTTTAAAACAAAGCTCCTCCTACTCTCAGTGCCAAGCCACTGGTATCGTGCAGTTTCCACATGTGCACCTACATACATTTGTATTGAAAATGTAGTCACGCTAATCAAAAGTGGTAAAACGTTGTAACTGGGTATTTATCCCTGAGAGTAATCCTTATTCAAATCGATTTTGATTGAGTGCTGTGCCCCCTGAGCCCTCTTCCTCCTTGGACACAGGTTCTGTTATCATCTCGAGACTTCTTCCCTGGGTTTTGTTTACATATTAGTGTGGCCACCCCCTGCCTTCCTCTAGCTGCCTAGCTGCCTTTTTCCTTGGTGCATCCTCACTTTCCCTCATGTGTCCGCTGTGTTTACTCCCCGTTCCCGTGTTGCCCTTTATTTATCACATCTGTTCATTGATCGTTTCATCATGTCATTCACGGATGTTTCCGGTCATGTCATGTTATGTGTCTGACTATATCCTGTGTGCCTTTCCTGTGTCGCTGTAATAACTTTAGTTTGATTCCTGGTTTAATGTACGTTTTTCGTTTTGCTCTCATTGCCTTTTTCCCCCAATGTTTTGCCTCTCGCAGTACCTATGAGAGCAGACGGTTCGAACTACCAATCATCACAGGTTGCGTTTTGTATGAACGAGTCTTTAAACGATTCATTACTGAGTCATTTAAAAATCTGGCAAAAATAAACGTGTAAATAATTAAAGTGTTTTTTGACCATGGATCCATTATCATGTTGCACTTTTTCCAAATGACGATATCCTGTTTTAAAAATGTGAAAACAACATTTACCATTTTTCTTCTCAGGTGGTTCAGCATGACCCCTGCCGTGGTGGTGCTGGTTACTGGAACAGTCTGTTTAGGTTTAAGCACTTGGCCACTGGACATTACTTGGCTGCTGAGGTGAGTGAGGTGTGTTCTCCTAGCTCGGGACCCTCCCCCAGCTGTTCCCAGATCAGCACTAACCTCTCCCGCTGGGTAGGGAACATCACTAACGTCCTTCTGACCTTCTCTGGCCTAAACCTGCACTCTGTGAGCGTGTTCCAATCACAGCTTAATGTGAGCTTAACATTTGCTCCGTGAGCCACTAAAATATGTTCATCCTTACACGGTGCAGTTTTAGGCAGATCTGAAGTTCTGCTCTTTGAACAAGGCATGCTTGGTTGGCCAAATATGACCGAGGGTTACATTCATCAAGTCCAGTGAGACATGAAATTCAGCTTGAAAAATACTTAATAAATCAATAAGTGAATATTCTTTTCTTTAAAAGTTCAAATGCTGTTCAAATGTGATTTGATGACATTTTGAAATCAGATTTGTATGCCAAACCCCTTGATCAGTTTATGGAAGTTTTATTTAAAAAGAAACGTGTTCAACTACACAGTTAAAGCTCTGCAGATTCATAAAATATTGTATTTAAGTCTTATGTCCAAAAACCAGAACTCTGGATTTCTTTATTCTGATCCATGACTTGTATAAGTCGATTGGGTTGCTCGGTGCACATTTTAACTCATTTACTTGATTATTTTACAGGTTAATCCAGACTACGAGGAAGAGTCTCAGGAATCTCGTTCATCCGTAAGCGGATCTGTTGTACATCATTGTGTTCATTTTTCAGCCCATGCATAGAGATAAAACCAACTGTTTATATTTCCTGCTTCAGGTTGCTGATTTTTCACCCTTTAACTTCCAGGTACAGTTTGTTTTCTTCAAGCTGCTCTTAACTCATTGTAAACATGGGCTGGTTTGTATGTTGATAGTTAAACCACATACTAGTTCTCACGGTCAGAAGCATGGACCACTAGATTTCAACAACCTTTTTTCATAACTTTATATAATTAGCATTTCAGGTTCAGAGGTCTGGTGCATTTTGTCAAAGTACACTTTTAAAGACTTCACTCGGACGAAATTAGAAAATTATTCCTTCTTTTTTCCGTAAGATGTCGCTATTGCTTGTTGTGCAGTACCGTGCATCGCCTCTAGGTGTCAATGCAGCTCCACTCTTGACACAGCTGCAGACGTGTCATTAGCGAACAGTAGTTTATCCTTAATGTTTGATGATATGCTAAGTTTGTGAAATGAAAGAGATATTTACCAAGAAACTGCCGCACTTAACTGACTAACATGCAGAACTTGTGAATCAGGAAACAACATAAATTTTGACTGCGGTGTGACAAATATTTTTTTTTCCTTGTCACATTCCTCGAACACTTTGAGGTTTTTTGGTTTTGTTTCCTTCAAAGATGTAAATCAATCAGAGTAAACAAAAGGCTGCAAAACTAAACACATAAACAGTTAAATACTATATATATATACTATATATATCTTCTTAAGTTTTTCCATCTTCTTCCAGTTGGATTCAGAACATGAAGCCCTGCGAGTTCGGCTGCGTGGGCCCAATGAGAAGGTCATGTATACACTTGTATCGGTGCCAGATGGCAATGACATCTCATCCATATTTGAACTGGACCCCACCACCCTTCGAGGAGGAGACTCGCTTGTGCCCAGGTACACATAGCTGCATATTTATCATAGCAACACACCAGAAAAGTAGGTTGTCACCCCAACACAATTATGTTGGGGCAGTTAAATATCATTGTTCATTGTTCGTATAAACCATACCTTTAAAATGACTACTCATAAAAATGTATCTATAGCAAAAGAACGAGAAACGGATCAGGAAACATTGGGTAATGCATGCCTTGAAAATCTATGACATGCCACCTTTACTCACACAATCCCCTGCATTTTATAAAGTCCAGGGGCACTTTGTATCATTTCTTAAGTTTATAGTCTGTTTGGTCAATGAACTGTGTGAGGGATGAAAACATGGAACAATACACACAGGAGGGGTCACGTTTAGCCTTCAACTCGTCTTCAATCATCCACAAAACCTTCTGAGATGTGTTGCACACGTGCTAGTGTGCGATACCTGCAGATTGTGATTGTGTTCTCAAAATAGCGAGGAAAGTCCCGCGAGGGTGTGGAGGAAGAAAGCAAGGTGACCATGCACTCTGCCAGCAAGATTTCTTTTTTCCATGCTGTCGAAACATGTTTACGCAGGAGCCAGATGTTGCGTAACCACCCCCAGATTGCCTTATTTATATAAGCAATGGCCTGGAGAGGCATTTGATCGAGTAATCTTCCACAGAAGTGGAATAGTGCGGGTGAAATCCATGTATCACAAGAGAATTTTTCCAGGGTAGACTATTTTCAAATTTGCTATTTGCAGTGCTCTTCAGCAAAGCATTTTTGGTATAGCTATTTAAACTTTATTGGATGGGATTAAGGTCTGGACTAGCTAGGCCACTCAATGACCTCTTCTTGAGACACTTGGCTTTGTGTTTTGAGTCATTGTCATGCTAAAAACAATTTTTTACACTCAAAATTAAATATTCCATCATCAGTATGATTCGTACTGTTGTTATCTCCCGTTTATTGAAAATTCCCCAAAGCACAATGCGTCCAACATTGATTGAGATTGTCTTTTACTGTATTTCATAAAGCTTTTTGTTTAAAAAAAAAAAAAAGTCAAACCTACAAGAATTTTCATTTACAACTTTTTGGCATGTTCTCTACAAAATACTCAAATCACAAATTCTTTATTTGGTGAGATAGATGGTTTCATTGATAATGCTCTTCAACACATTCTCATCATTGTAGGAAAAGTAAAAAACATCCAAAAAAAGCTCTTCACTAATTTTATAAGGGTCATTATATGGATCTGCTGCTTTATATATTTACTGGAGGTAAGGGACCCAGACCTTTCCTGACAGTTTCATAAACATCATTGGGTTTCTATGGGAATACATCGACATTTAAGAGCTCATGGTGTCAGTGATGTCTATGAGTTTAAATCAATGGCTGGTATTTGTTTGTTGAGTCTATGACCATTGATTTTGCTGAATGCCCTCTGCATCACATGCTTCCAGTTTATTTATTGTGCTGCTAATCTATAGAAAAGAGCATTCGTGCATGCTAAAGTCAATCTGCTGCTTCATTTCAAACGTGTGAGGTCGCAGCTGTGTGTGAGAAAAGTGTTTTTTTTGTGATTTTCGTGGCTTTGACTGTGACCCGAAATGACCTTCTCACGATACAAGAGTGCTGTAGATGTGACTAATTAGTCTGGAGGCACATGAAGACACACGGACATGCGCGCACACACACACACACACGCACACACACAAAGGTAAGCCTGTTAGCCACAAAGGTGGTTATGCAAGGGAATACAGCTGGTGTCTGATGTCCACTGTGGTTCATCTAATGGATGTTTACATGAGTGATTGTGTGTATCTCCAAAAGATTTAGTTTCCTAGTCATTACGATATATGTGTGTGCGCGCGCATGTGTGTGTGTGCAAAAAAAAAAGTTTTACTTCTAGATGAACACGGATTGTGACTTGCATGCCTTCTGTCAATGTAAACCAAGATGCTTTAGTTAAGGGTGTAAAGAAAACAGAGAAATTATAAAGGTTTTGCCTATATTAGAGAGATAGAAACATTCAAGAAATTGATCTGATACGGCAATCTAATGTTTCTTTTTTAATTGGTCAGATGTGTGAGCCCCCACTGGCCCCCATGGTTTTCGACTGAGGCACGTTTGTTGCACAAAACTTGAGATTGAAAATTCTGCTCAGAGTGTTGAGGCCTTAAGGCATTAACCAATTTAACACCCCTGATACTTGGTGCTTTCACAGCTTTGTTTTGAAAAACCCAAGCAAAATGGGAGTGGTCAGCCATGAATTAATGAGAGACCATGGAGTGAGATTTACTTAAAATAGGTGTGCATAAAAGAACTTCTTATTTTTCTTCGTAAATTGAGATTAGAGAGCAGCATAAAAGTGGAGGATTGATCATATCTGATATTGTTAATGACGAGCTCTGGTGATAATTGTTAACATTTACATATTTACATTTACATTTATGCATTTGGCAGACGCTTTTATCCAAAGCGACTTACATTTGAATGAACATTTTTTATCTGTCACATCTTGCTTTCCCTGGGATTTGAACCCACAACCTTTGCGTTTTTAGGAAAGCTGTGGCATTATTAACAGTGAGAGAGAGAGAGAGAGAGAGAGAGAGAGAGAGAGAGAGAGAGAGAGAGAGAGAGAGAGAAAGAAAGAGAGAGAAAGAGAGAGAGAGAGAGAGAGAGAAAGAGAGAAACAGAGAGAGAGAGAGAGAGAGAGAGAGAGAGAGAGAGAGAGAGAGAGAGAGAGGAGAGAGAGAGAGAGAGAGAGGAGAGAGAGAGAGAGAGAGAGAGAGAGAGAGAGAGAGAGAGAGAGAGAGAGAGTGCTTTATGCTTCACGTATGCTTTAAACATATGTCGGAATCAGGGAACATTATAATGGTGGCAAACAAATATAAAAAGAACAAAAAAAATAAACAAAAACAGACTATGCGATCATTTTTACTACAGAAGTTCAATAATAGAAATGCGTACCTGATCAGGCATTGGAACAGTGTCTTTGATGTTATATTGTCCCGTGGTATATAAAAAAACCATGATGAACAATGCAACATACTTTTCCTTTTAAAACAAGAAGTGCTAAAATGACCTAAAATAAGGACAATTTACCATTTTTCGGCCTAAATCTTCTACCACAGAAAGTTTCTGTGTGTTTTCTAGACTTGCGATTAGACACAATGTTAGAAGGAGAATCCCGTTTAAAAACAGAGTGGAGATGATGGTAGAAGATTGATTGGAGAATTGTTTGGGGAAGCGGAAACTTTGAGCATCATGAGAATGCTTACATGCGCCTTGTATCACAATTGTATCACGCATCCTTTGAAGGGTGTGTTTAAACACCATACGCTTTCTTTGAACAATGGCTGCTTTGATTGTGTCTAATTGCTACATCTGGGCTCTAAGCGCTGTTTTGGCTGAAGGACTGACCTTAAAGTTCATTATTGGGTCAAGCACTGAACCACTGCTGTTTGAACCATGAAGTTAATCACCTAGACTCACAACCTAAATAGAGTTCATGGCACAAATGTTTCTTTGAGAAATAATGGAGCTACTGTCTGGATTATTTCTTTCCCAATAAAGGATTTAACACCACATTAAACTAGAGTTCAAGATGGGTAATCACGACCTGAAGGCTTTTAAAAAAACATTCACATGACTTCTGGAGCACAAGTGTTTTTCATTCCCTAGAGAGGGTTTGAGGACGTGCTACGCTTTGTGTTGAAGGAAGACATCTGTTTGTTGACATGACCTCAGACAATCTTCTTCAGTAGGAATGTGGTGCAGCCTCTTGTCACCCGGAGGTTAGGGTTGGTGTGAGGTTATCAAGAGCCTTTACTCTTTTAATACCAGTGTTCAAATGCACAGGAAAGATTAAAAAAGCTGATTGAAAGTTCCAAAAGCTGATTGAAGTTGTCTGTTTTGAGTGTAATATGTTTTACACAAATTTTTAAATACCGTAATTTTCAAAATAATCCTTTTCTTTTATAAAGGATTTTTGTAAAATGAACTTATCAACCTCTCTTTTTAATGTAAAGACTTTATTTATCCAACTCATTGTTTTAAGTTGTGCATATTAATTAAAGCCATCATTTGGAAAGTTTTTGCTGAAAATCAAAGTAATTATTTTAAAGTGAGAGCTGCAAGTTTAAATGGAATGTGTTTCCGGAAAGTTTTCACAGCACTACAGCAATGGATTCAATTTTGCAAAGATTTTTGCACAAAACTCAACAAAATGACAATGTGAACAATTTTTTAATTTTTTTTAAAAGATTTATCATTTCTATAAAAGTTCTCTGTGTTTGCCCAATACTTTGTTGATGCAAAGTATTGTTGTGTTTTTGAATATGATGCTACAATAGTGACATATCTATTTTGGGGTTTAACTTATTCCTCTTTGTAGTGAATCTCAACCTCTTTTAGTTTAGATGGCCGCAATGGGTGAAATTCACTTCCTGATTGTGTGCTTATGGTCATTGTCCTGCTTAAACATGAATCATCACCCCAGTTTGAGTTCAAGAGCGTTCAATCATCCAGGATGTCTCCGTAAATTGCTGTGCTCATCTTTTCCTCAATCTTGATAATGTCTGGACAGTGTGAAGTTTCCTTTATGTATGATGAGTGGGGCTTGATTTTGGAGTTTAATCATTGTTTCATCAGACCAGAGAATTAAATTCAGATGAGCTTCTGTTTGGCCACATCACTATAGAGCCCTGAATGCAAGGTTCACCACAGATCCAATTGTGTCCATTTATAAATATTCATATATTGTTAATAAATCTATGTACTGGTATGAGGTTCATTAAGAGTCGGTTTTGCCCTCAGAAATTCTTATGTGAGATTGCGGCACTTGTGCACGAACACATGGGTCCACAGCACTAACAACCCTATCGACAAAGAGGAGGAGAAGCCAGTCATGTTGCGGGTGAGTTCTGTAGAGATGTCTCTAAACTTCAAAGATTGCAACAACTGCCATCTTCACTTTTACTTTTTGTTTGACACCACCCGTGTATTTTCAGGATTTTGCTTTGAAAAACATTGGTTGTCTAGATAGGAAATGTCCGTTTCAAAAATATAAAATAGGAGACAAACACAGTGCTTTATGATGCAAGAATTATTTAAACAAAATGATGTACAAAACTTTAGAAACTCTTGTCATTTTATTGATTTCATTACCTATTATTAGATTTAATACTAATTATTAGAAATCAAATTTGATTGGTATCCTCAGCAACCTTTGACCTCCATATAGAGATGAATCCAATCATGAGCCCATTTAAAGGAGGCCAATTGTAAGTGTTTCTCCACTTTGAATCTTCTCCAAAGAGTGGCAATAAGGGATCCTCAAAACAACACTCAGATGAGAGTCAAACAATGATTGTTGAACACCAAATTTTAGGGGAAGGAGACAGAAAGCTGTTTCAGAGATTTAGGGTTTCAAATATGAGGAACATTGTGAGGATTTGGAAGACCAGAGGCACAATTATAGTTAAAGCCTGAAGTGGCAGAAGAAAAATCTCTGATAAGCAGAAGCACAGGATGGTGAAAATAGTCACGGTCAACCCACAATCCAAAGACCTACGTCATCATCTTGCTGCACATGGTGTCACTGCGCATAGTTGAACTATTGAGTGAACTTTATATGAACTTTATACAAGGTGATGCTTTATGGACGAGTAATGCAGAATTAGCCTTTTCTCTGCACATCTATGTTAAGCACATTTGGACAGGCCAGATTCATTTTGGAAGGTAACAAGTGGTTAACAAAAGGCAAAACAAGGGGTGATGGAAAAACAACACAGCATTCCAGGAGAAACACTTGCTATCTCCAGTAAAACTTGCTACGATGCTGTGGGGCTGAGTGGCCAGTGCAGTGACTTAAAGTTGAGGGTCGCATGGATTCCACTCAGTGTCGGCAGATTATGGCGAACAATGTACAGAAATCAGTGACAAAGTTGAAGTTGTGCCATGACTGAAACAATTCTAAACGCTACTCAAAATTGTTCATGCAGAGGAACACGAACAACATTCTAGAATTGCCATATTATTGAACATTAGTGGTGTGATTAAAAGTAGGCTGTCAATGCTCAGAAAGCATCAAATCTGACTGAACTTGTTTCACAAAGAAGAATGGTCCAAAATTGCTTCAGAATCCAGACTCTAATTCGAAGCTAAAGAAAGCATTTGTTATTTCTGCAAAAGAAGAATGCAGAAAATATAGAGTTAATTTTGCTTTTGTGGAGCCTGTGTTTTTTTTCCCGTTTAAATAATTCTATAAAAACACTTTAATAATCAAATTAACATGATTAACAAAAAATCCGGTGTTTAACTGAAATTTCTTAAGTAACCAATTATTTATAAAGGAAAAATCCTAAAAATATTCCGGTACCCAAACTTTTGCATGCCACTGTAACTTGATTCTCCACTCAGATTGGTACATCACCTGTCAAAGAAGATAAAGAGGCCTTTGCCATTGTACCAGTTCCACCTGCTGAGGTCAGGGATCTAGACTTTGCCAATGATGCCAGTAAAGTATTGGCATCCATCGCTGGAAGGCTGGAAAAGGGCACAATCACACAGAATGAAAGAAGGTAGATTTCCAGTGATTTCCAAACAAATCAACTGTAGCAAATGCTTCTTATTTAAATGCTCAATATTCTAATTGACTCATATTTTTCTTTGTTTCGTAGGTTTGTCACCAAGCTTTTGGAGGACCTTGTGTTTTTTGTGGTGGACATTCCCAACAATGGTCAGGACGTGCTTGAGATCATGGTCAATAAACCCAACCGTGAACGGCAGAAACTCATGAGGGAGCAGAACATCTTAAAACAAGTAGGAATTTCACTTCGTACATGGACACACAATACCCAGTGCTTTCTATTCCATTCTCAGGTTTGAAAGCATGTTCATAATGTTTAAAGGATTTATTGAGAGGAAATACTACATACACATATGATGCATTTTTGGTGATCCACTGAATGTTTTGTAAATATATTAAAGTAAGTAATGTTTAACTATCAAAACAATTGGCTTTAGATAATGGACCTCGTGCTTTCACTCATTGTTTACATTTTCCCATTATGGATTTAAGTGACGAATGTTTCATATGGAGATGGTAGCTTGTGTATGTATGTGTATGTACCACAGGTTATTAATAAAGAAAACACTCCAGCGATCCAGTGTGACATAAAGGCATCGTGGGAAAAACATTCATTGCGTTTCTATCTTTTATCCATGGATAGATCTTCAAATTGCTGCAGGCCCCTTTCACAGATAGTGGTGATGGTCCAATGCTGCGTCTCGAAGAGCTGAGCGACCAGAGACACGCTCCCTTCAGGCACATCTGCCGTCTCTGCTACCGTGTGCTCAGACACTCACAGCAGGACTACAGGAAGAACCAGGTATCCTGTAACATCATGTTACTGGCTAACAACTTAATGTAATATTTATTCATATCAAATGTAACATTTGCTTTAATTGGCTAGACTAGGGTCTGGGGACCACAAGAGAGAGACAGGAATAAACAAAGTTTGTCAGAAATAAAATGTTTACAAAATTAACGCACGCATGCACACACATGTACAAGATGCAAAATTGAGTCAACAAAAGTATTTGGTGTTTCTGTTTCTTGCTTTTGCCTTCAAAGCAGCATCAATTTGAAAGAATTATTGTCTAGTGCAGGGGTGCTCATTACGTCGATCGCGGCGTGAAATTGAAACAATATCAGCCGATCATCCATCCCGTCACAGTTCAGTAAAGTTCAGCTGCAGATTCCTGGATTCGGTTTTCTCTGCTCAATAGCTTGAGACCAGAATGTTCTTAGTAAACAAATAATACCTATTTTTAATCTGTGTTATTGTAGTGGACAAACTACAAAATGTTTTTAATCAAAACATGTTTCCCTCAGCATTCGCAGAAACACATTACTGTCTATGCGCAACCCGCTGACATGGAATCGCTTAGGGACCGTCTGCAAATTACCAGATCCAAAATATGTTTTACCCAAAATATGCTTCTTAACTTCATTCTAAATTCATCTATTACAACCAAAATCAAGCAACACGCCACTCCAAAAATTGAAATATTTATTAGAGCATACTTTTTATTCTTGATTATTTGGATCAAAGCTCAATTGCTCCAATAAAAATCACTCTATTACCACCAAATTCAGGTCACAAGGTTCTAATGATTAAATTCAGTGCAAGTCACCAAATTAAACTCACGTTATTACAAAAAATGTTAATAATTAATTATTATGTGTGTTTTGTCAATTCTCAATAAAGTTGAAAATAATTGTTTGTTGATTGATGTTTTACATTTTTGTAGCGGGTAGATCGCTTTGACTTGGTCATTTTAAAAGTAGCTTGCAAGCTGAAAAAGTGTGAGCACCCCTGCTCTAGTGTATAGTTAAGCAGTTATACAGGTGCTAATGATCATCAATGTCACTCCTATGTTGAAACCCAGTCATGAACAAAAACAGAAACAACTGTGAAGAAGGTTTACAACTGGGTGACGAACAACCAAATTCCAGTCAAAATGCAAACCAGGCAAAAGTCATACCTAAAAACAAAGAACTAACTAGAAGAAAAGCTTGGCTATGCTATACAGTAAACTAGCAACATGGAACATGAGTCAGGAATTTTAGAGGTCATAGCTTGAGTTTTTTTGATTACTCAATATGAAGCAAACTCACGTTTTTGCATACTCTCTGTTTACACATTTATTGCCATATATTTATATTAAGGGTAGCCCACATTTCCAAAAACATGCATCAGGTGAATTGAATACTGTAAATTCCACTTTGTTTTGACCTTTTCTTTGTGCTTCTGGGGGATTTTTTTAATTTTTATCTTGTCTCAACACTTTTGATTTTTGTTCTAAAACAGAAAAAACTGTTCGTTTTCAAACAAATTTTGCAGTAAATAAAATAAAATTTTCATGCGTGGAATTGTACTTTTTGTTCAATTTTAGGGTTTTTCTAGAATTTTAGTGCAATGAAATATATTTGTAAAAAATAAACTTGGGTTGTTCTAATAAAAGGATAAAAGTAGAAAAAAGTAGTAGAAAAAAGTTTTACTACTTAAAGTAGTAAAACACACTTAAAAAGTCCTGGGCTTCTAAGGGTTAAGGAGTGAATATGTGTGTTGCGTTTGTCGAAATGCTGCTGGCAAGGGAACAAGCGGGTAAAGAAAATGAATGAATTAATGAATGAGTGGATATTTGTATTTTTTTAATGATTTTGCTTTGTTATTTGACTTATATTCTTGCATACAGCGGGATTTGTGTAGAAAAGGAAATGTTTCTGCCTGCACAACAGGATGCTACCTAAAAAAGAGATCTCGAGAAATACGACTCCTTGGCACCAATTACAGAGTCCAGGTGTTTGAGTATGGTCTCTCTAAAAGAAATGGAGCCCTGTTTTTTGGTCATCTCTGCGTAAGAAGCAGACCATTACAAATACCTTGTAATTTTGTGGGTGTTTGAATTTTCATGTCAGGGGATCCCCTTGCTACATGATTAGCTGAATATTGTTGGTGTATCACGCCTCTAATTAATTCAACATTTTGAATTAACATTTTTTATTTATTTATTTATTTATTTTAAGTATTTCGTGTAAAGAAATCGGGAAAGAAATCAACTGTATGCACTTTTATACCTGAAAATGTTTTTTTTTAAATACAGTGTGAGTGAGTTATGTGTTTGCCTTTTGTCCAGGAATATATCGCCAAACAATTCCGCTTCATGCAGAAACAGATCGGTTATGATGTGCTTGCTGAAGACACAATAACAGCTCTCCTCCACAATAACCGCAAACTTTTGGAGAAGCACATCACTGCTGCTGAAATCGATACTTTTGTCAGCCTTGTGAGGAAAAACCGTGAGCCAAGGTTGACTTCTGCAAGAGACCAAACAGATTTTCTGCATTAGAATAAAACGGTTTATATAGATATTAATCAATGTTTATGTTCAGGTTTCTGGATTACCTGTCTGATCTGTGTGTGTCTATGAATAAGTCCATCCCGGTGACTCAGGAATTGATCTGCAATGCAGTGTTAAACCCTGCCAACGCTGACATACTCATAGAGACCAAGTGAGACTTTCTTTTAAACTTGAAATAAAATGAATGCATTTTGTTTTTCAAATTAAACCGATCACATTCATTAAAGGAGAATGCTCCTTATTTAGACACTTAAAAATAAGAACTGATATGTTCTGTGTTTTCTCACACTGGGGATTTCTCTGAAAACACAGCCCTGGATAATTGCATTTACAAGTGACCTTCTTTAAGTTAATTACTGGCATTAATGCTATTTTATGCATTTTACTAGGGTGTGTGGTTAAGAACATTTAACAGGCTTCACATGGTGAAAATATGAGCTTTGAAGAAGAAAAACATTGTAGGCATTGAATGTTCCATTTTATGTTTAGACACAGTTACGCGATAATAGATGATAACGTAATAAAATTGTCACAAATGCCCTGATTTCCTCCATTCTTTCTATCAATCTCCCACTTGTCCCAGATTGGTGTTGTCCCGGTTTGAGGTCGAGTCTGGAGAGGGTCCAGTGGAGTCAGAGGAGGACGAGGAGGAGGTCTGGTTGTTTTGGAAGGATAACTCAAAGGAGATCAGGAGTAAGAGCATCAGAGAGCTGGCACAGGATGCGAAAGAAGGCCAGAAGGAAGACCAGGATGTCATTAGCTACTACAGGTCAGGCAGGGGTCTGATAATGAGGCATGAAAATTAACCCACATGTAATTTAAGTAATTATCTTTTAAAATATTTCTTTGCATTTTCTAGCTTTACTTAACATTTTTAAATTTCTGTATTTATACTAAGTGTAATAGCCTGTTTACAATCTCTGGCTCAAAATGGTACATTCTTTATGTAAATTGGATAAAGTATGTGCAGCTACAAATACATACATTTTCATGTGCAATTCATTCAGCCAGCAGGTGACGCTATGAGTGAAGCATCACATAAGCATATTGATTTGCCCAGAATGTTAGGCTCATCATTCCACATTTTTCTCATGTTTTTTGGATGAAGCATGTGAGAACTACAGTAACAAACACAAAAATCTGTCAGGAACCAGAGGTGAAAGAACTCAAACGCATGAGCTGAGATAAAGAAATTATTTTATTATAAATTAACAATAGCAAAACACCGGACCAAACATAAAAGACCCCACATGGGAATACCTTGAACAAACTAAAACCTTGTAGAAATAAATCTTCCAAACAGAAGAATGCTTGACTCCCATGTGGATGCACGAGGAGCGAGAAGAAAACTCACGGATATCAATAACGGATAACCACGTTGAAACAATATGATCCTGTGCTTGCAAGATGCAAACACAGAACTTAAACTTAAACCGGGAAAGAGAGAGCAAAGACAGAAGGAGAAAGGGAAATGGAACATGACATTATCTCTATACTGTGAGAAGGGTCAACTTTATCAAGAAGCCACAGCAAGAGCATGTGACAAACTTCTCCATCCATAACTTTTGGTCTTTAATGCATTAAGAGTCACAAGATGAAATTTTAGCTCGATCAGGCAATTCCCTTAGGAGGAGTTCGTTAGAATGAACGAATTTGCATTTGAAGGTGCAGTCACGGTGACAATGTCAGATTGCCATGTTAATCAAGGATGACCATAATGTGGTTGGCTTTCCAAAGTGTTCAGGGAGTCAAAACAGCTGAAACATTGATTTTGGTTACATTCAAGGGGGCGCTGTTGAGCCTGTTCTTAGAGCGCAGTCATGGTGAGGCATGGCAATCTCTATTTTTTTACTAGTCTATATACATATACTATATGCATATATTGGGACAAAGGATTATTGTGACATTTTTTCAAGTGCCTCCATGGTCATCGCTTTTACTATTTTACTTTTATTTGTGTTTATTTATGTAGTGCATTATAGAGTATTTATATTTTAAATAATGATCATATGAACATTTAGACACTTTAGCCTAAATTCTATTTTCTGAATGTTATTAAGTGCATTTTTGTTCCGCATTTTATTAGTTGAACTCCCTCAGATTTAGTATTTAGTTTGTGATGCTCCATTCCTCTACAGATACCAGCTGAACCTGTTTGCCCGGATGTGTCTGGACCGACAGTACTTGGCCATAGAGAAGATCTCAGGGCAGCTGGATGTAGATCTGATCCTGCGGTGCATGTCTGATGAAGATCTGCCCTATGACCTCCGCGCTTCTTTCTGTCGCCTCATGCTTCACATGCATGTGGATCGGGACCCACAGGAACAGGTCATGCCTGTCAAATACGCCAGGCTGTGGTCTGAGATTCCCTCCAAAATAGCCATTGATGAGTACGTTGAATAAAATGTTTCTCGTGAATATTATAAAGTGGATTTAAAGAATTTGCTTTTAAAACAGGAAGTGCTAAAATGTAACTTGTTTATTGTTTAAAATAAAGTACATGGTTCAGGTTATTGTCTTCAGTAGACAGAGACCAATTTATAAATTTTATTAACTCAAAAAAGTGTTTAGTGGATCTTAAACGGCCATGAATCCTGTCTGTTTCAGGTCTCATTTGGCTGAGCTCATTTACAAAAAATGTACAAAATGTCTGCGTACTGCTGTGTAGAGTAGGTTTGGGTGTGGCTTGGTGGCATGGCGAATAACAAATATTTAAGATAAGGGCTTCATAACAGCCGATTATATGCAGACTGAAGTGGGATGGGACATTCCAATTGGAATCCCATCAACGGTGTTAATTTGCAATGTCCTGGGGCCTGTACCATGAACGTAGATGAACAAACTCAGAGTTACAGGATTAGTTTTGGGTTGACAAATCCAAACCGATGCAATGAGGCATTATTGGTGCCATGATGAAGCTCATCAACTTTCTTTGTTAACCCAGGCTTTGATCCTTAAGCATGATTACTTGAGGCGCGTGCGTGCACGTAAAAGAGTGACGTGCCACCGAACAACCAATTGCGTTCGACATGAAGAGAGGGAGGTCCTTATATTTCTCCGCTGAGGAGCAAACTATTATAATGCAGAAATACAATGAATTTAAGCACGTTTTACAAGCGCACAGTAATACCGTGTCTGCTGCCAAAGCGAGAGAAGACTGTTGGAGAAAGATTGCGGATAGCGTTAATGCGTAAATTAAATACATATTTTAAACATCAAGGTCTAATTATGTATATGTAACGTTATTTTATGTATTTGGACGCCCGTAAAAATTATGCTAACACTTTACAATAACAGTGTAATTGTTAAAAGCATTCGACCGGACAAATAAAGAATGATCACTAAAGTTGTAGTGTTACTAACTACTTTTCAATTACTGGATTTCAATATGCTTTCACTACTGAACTACTGTTAACAGTTAAAATAATTTTAAATTATTTTTAAAATCTGTATCTTTCATACAAGTAACGATCAGGGAAGGCAATGGGATCTTGTCTGTCCCTAAAAACTCTTTCTCTGCGAAGCGCTCTTCGAACAATTTGCGCGGAAATGTCCACGGGATTTCTCAGAAATGGACAAGCCATTGCAACAGACACTAGAAATTAGTTGCGTCACTTAAATGTTCACTACTGATTGGTCAAATTTCGTTTTGAGATCTCGAATCCAGAACTTAACCTACCCCGGAGCAGGTTAGCCGTGCAGCACAAGTTACCATGGCAATGAACACCAACTGAAGCCGAGTTTCTTTCATGGTACCTAAAACCCAGCATTGGTGCAAACTAATCCCAAACTTACCTGGCTAGCCAGCTAATCCGGCTTCATGGTACAGTTCTCGTAGCTTTCTTGAGGAAAATGTTTGCCATAAATTCAACATGTTGGTTGTTAGTGGCCAAACCACCTCTAGAAGCCAAAATTTAGCTCTTATTTGATCATGGGGAAAACCACGTATCGCTTCAGCACCTTTGCACCATGGAAACTAATACTTGGGAACGATTCTGAACTCGAAACTACTGTGCGGTCTTGAAGCTTGGCAGGACGTGTTGAGTTAGGCGTCATTAAGGATTAATACACAGCGTCGTTTCATAGGATAATAGAGGTCAGGCTTATGAATTAATCAAAATATTGATGAATCATAGAAGCTGTGAAATACCACATCCTGAAGATTTAGTTTTGAAACAGGAAGTCAGAAATCACAAACAAAAGATAGAAAGACCCAGTTTCACCCAAATTAAATGTAACAGACTATACATTTACTGTTAATAATATTCAACACTTTTTTTCTTTAACTTCTAGTAGTAGTCTTTATTTGTCACATACACTGTTACATGCAGTGAAATTGAGACCCCTCTAGACACAAACATAGACAAGGTGAGAAGAAAGGCCAATGTTGAGAGGTAGGATTTAAGAAAGAAACAGAGAAATGGGTATACATTGGGTAAGGTGGCTCAAAAAAGAGCCTCTTCTGCACTGTCCTTCAGAGGGCAGTGTGGAGCAGCTTTAAAAAAAAAAAAAAAGCTTAAAAGAGAGCTGTACTTAAATGCCAATTTGGACCAAACATTTTGGTTTGGGGTTTCCCTCCTCAGAAGCCATTTTGCAACTAGCTCCAAGTAAAACCCTAAACCCTACCCAACCTATCACCACCAGTGATCTTCAGCTCTAATATTGTGTGCAAGTGTAGTGGTACTAGCTAAAATGGTTTCTGAATGTAATGCAGGTAAACATTGTCAGATTTTTCTTTCAGTTATGATAATGATGGAACCAGCAGAGATGAGATAAAGGAACGTTTTGCTCTCACAATGGATTTTGTGGAGAATTACCTCAGAGACGTGGTCCTTCAAAACATTCCCTTCTCTGATAAAGAGAAAAACAAACTGACATTTGAGGTATGGCTATCCACCTGCACTCAAGCTCATGTTTCTGAGTGTTAGCTGACATTTCTGCTTTTCTGTTTCTAAGGTGGTGAATTTAGCAAGAAACCTCATTTACTTTGGCTTTTACAACTTCAGTGATTTGCTACGTTTAACCAAAATCCTCTTATCCATTTTGGACTGTGTTCACGTCAGCACCATCTACCCTATTAACAAAATGGAAAAAGGAGATGAGTCCAGAAGTAATTAATAGAAATATTCATTATATCTCTTGTTAAGGCGTAAAGATTTACCAGAGACCTTTTGGTGGTCTTTCTTTCAGGTAGTAATGTCATGAGGTCCATTCATGGTGTTGGGGAGCTGATGACACAGGTGGTCCTGAGAGGAGGTGGATTCTTACCCACTACTCCCACAACACCCCCTGACGGAGATGTCGTGAAGACTCAGAAAGAGCCGGAGAAAGAAGACATTCTAGTGATGGACACCAAGCTAAAAGTTATTGAGATCCTCCAGGTGACAAAAACACAGAGTTTCTGATATAAATGGGATGAAACAAAGCATATCTTAAATCTTTACCCGGGAGAGACCTTGTTGATTCAGTATTGTTGATACCATGCAAAGAAATGAGTTTTTGGGGAAAAAAGAAGCAACAAATGCTGATGTTCACTGTCTTCCAGTTCATTTTGAATGTACGGCTGGACTACAGGATCTCCTGCTTGCTCTGCATCTTCAAAAGAGAGTTTGATGAGAGCAACATACAAACGGATGCGGCTCCTTCAGCAAATACAGACGGTCCCAACAGTATCCCAAATTTTCCAGGTAAACATTGCCAGCGACGATGACTGTCAGTCGGTTTTAGATTGTCTGAGTGTTTCTGTTCACCTCACAGCTCTGGACTTTGAAAACATTGAAGAGCAAGCAGAGGGAATCTTTGGTGGAAGGTAAGCGTCCATTTGTTTGTCTTGTATCTCTACGAGTTCAAATGAAACATTTGTCTGTCCTCAGTGAGGAGAACACACCGCTGGATCTGGATGACCATGGTGGCAGGACTTTTTTGAGGGTTCTTCTGCACCTCACCATGCACGACTATCCACCTCTTGTGTCTGGAGCTCTTCATCTGCTCTTTAGACACTTCAGTCAGAGACAGGAAGTTCTCATGGCTTTCAAACAGGTGCTGAGGAGATTGACGGACATGAACATGTGCATTATTCTTCATGCATTTTTTTCTTTTTTCTATTTAGGTTCAGCTTCTAGTAACCAGTCAGGATGTAGACAATTACAAACAGATCAAATCCGATCTAGACCAGCTGCGGTCAAATGTGGAAAAATCTGAGCTCTGGGTGTATAAGCGCCAGGGGGATGAAGGAATGGATACAGGAGATGGGCCCCCAGCAGAGTCTGACAACAAAAAGAAGGTTGGGGCATGTCTAAGCTGCTGTGGAGATAAGGGTTTGGTGGAGTTTTTATGTAGTAAGTCTGCTCTTGTCTTGCATCTCTGCTGCGCTCTACAGAAGGACTCGGGTTCAGACAAAAAGAAGGCAGATGGAAATGGTAGTGACAATTACAGGGATGTGAAAGAGGTAATGTCACTTTTATAACATTGCAAATATATTAAACCTTTTTATCTTTTCTAACAAAATAATCTTCACTGTGCATGTGATTGGTGTGCATACACTCATATTAGAGTAGTCTAAACACATGAAGCCTTAATTTAGAGCATGTAGTAAAAACAAAATAGGATTCACTATCACAGCTGGTTTGAAACCATGCAATGTGAAGCATGACCAATACTGATTGAATGGTGCCCTCGGTTTGTTTCAGGTACCATTTTCTGTGCATGACTCATTCTTAAAACAATGTCCATCGCACTTTCAGTAGAGCCATAAGATTACCACGCCACATAAAAAGTGCTAAATAGGACCACTTTAAATAAAGTTTATATGATTTACATTATATGATGTAGTGTTGATGTGAAGGAAATGACCGTTCTAATCAGCAGCATTAGTTGTCAAAGCCAACATATCGTTATCTCTTCTTCTGACAGAAACAAACAAATGCTACTTCTCCTAGCCTGTTTGAGTTACAGCCAACCAAAGTTTGGAAAGAAATCTAAGCTGGTGTGACTTGGATTGCTGTATCTTTTCAGACTGGTACCACAAAAGGAATTTTCCAAAAGTACATTTTTCAGTGTGTTTGCACACAGTAAACTTGGTAGATAAAATGGGATTAATCCTAGTAACAACTTACTGTTTTTGTTTACCTTCCAACTAAATTTTTTCCAATCTCAAATTTGGAAAATAGCTGAGAGGGTTGGTTTATAAAGCGAACATTATAATTTGTCACTCATCCCTCAAAAGCAACCAGATTGTTAGCCATAGAAATCAATTCGGACCAATCAAAATGTATTTGTAAAGAGTGCCACACTACAACACAAAGTTTCCCCAGGGCGTTGCACATAGTGAAATAAGTTGCGGATAACAAAGTACTGTACAGCAGATACACACAGTTAAACTCAAACTACACATATAAAAGTAAATTGCAAAAACACTGCTTTACACACCAACCACTGCTTAAAAACGGTGGCTCTTTAAACCTTCTTTCAAAGCTCCCAGTTCAGTTTCAGACCTGAGAGGAAGAGGCAGAGAGTTTGAGAGTTTGGAGCGCAAAAGAGCAAAAAGCACCCCCCCCCAGTGTAATTGTAGTAAAAAAGGAGTTATGTGACGGTGTTTCTATGAGTGGGTTAAAATATCTCTGTCTCAGTTTAGGAAAGACATAGAGACGTGGGGGCTGGTTTAATTTACTTGTATTTACTTGATGAACATTATATTATGTCACTGACTCCAGCATAGCAACCGGACTGTTTACCCTAGCAACCATTTTGGCATATCTTTATCTCAGCTTATGGAAATTATAGAGGCATGGGAGTTTGTTTATGTTACTCATTGTTTATGTTACTCATTGTGATAATAGCAACATTTTAAAAAGTAGTTTTAAACGGCGCTAGTATAAGCCAACAGCGTCTTCTTCTTCTACCAAAAGACTAAGGTATCTCCTCCTAGCCCATTCAAGCCCCAATCTTTGCACAGACCTTCTAATTGGTCTGTTTTGAGTTGCTATATCTTTTCAGTACCACTAATTGTTGGGAAATCATAGAAAATGCTGGGAAATATTTCAATTTTACAAATGGTCAAATTTACAAAACTGTAACACAAACTGAGAAATGTTATGTGGATTAGTGTATTGCTATGATATACCAAGCATTGTGCGAAAATATTTGAACCCTTTGCTCTGAGAGGCGTCAAATGTTACCATTGATGAATACTGGTCATTGAAAATAAATGAGAAAGGGCACTGAAAATATAGTATAGAAATTGGGATTAGGTAGTATGGAATCATACTAACATCTTAAAAGGTTATATGACATCAAAGATCACTACCTAGCAACCAAACTATATACTCTAGCAACCACATTTTCTGAACTCTATATGAGCTTTGAAAAATTATAAAGACATGGGGGGTTGATTATATGACTTATGCTGACATAGGGACAGTTATATTATGTCACTGATCCCACCGTAGTAACCGGACTGTTTATCCTAGCAACCAATTTGACCTATCACTATCTTAGCTTTGGAAAATAAGACATTGGGGTAAGTTCATTTTACTCATAGTGACGTAGGGAACCTTATATTATGTCACTGACCACTCCATAGCAACCAAACGGTTTACCATAGACCATAGTCTTTCTCGACTAGTGAAAGACATGTGGGTGGTTTAGATTCCTTGTGACATTGGCAACTTAAAAAAGGCACCAGTACATCAAAGTTTGTGTGCAAGCTTTAGCCATCTAGTTGTGTTCGGCTCTGTCTCCAGATCCTCTTGCGCCTCAGTAAACTGTGTGTACAAGAAGGACCATCGGGGAAGAAGAGTAAGAAACAGCAGCAACGGCTACTGAGGAACATGGGAGCTCACACAGTGGTGCTGGAACTTCTGCAGATCCCTTATGAGAAGGTGATGATGAAAGAAATCTTACATATAAAAGTATTCTTTATGATATGAAATCTTGTTTTCAGCCCTACCCCTATCAGTGACACTTAAAACTAACTTCATGAATATTCAGAACTGTTGGCCAATCAGAGATTATTGGAGGCAATTAGAAAATGTAAATTATTCACTTTATGTGCATTTCACAGGGTGAAGATGTTCGTATGCAAGAGATCATGAAACTGGCTCATGAGTTCCTTCAGAACTTCTGTGCAGGGAACCAGCAGAATCAGGCTTTGCTTCACAAACATATCAATCTGTTCCTCAACCCCGGGGTGAGATCTACAGCATATGCATGCATTATTGCACTGCTCTGTTGCATCCATCTGCATGAGTGTCTGGTGAGGGGAAATGGGTGTTTTGGTTTCAAAATATCACAAGATAATGTATGGAATAAAGGTTGTGTAAATTTAACTACAGTGTCTGATATTTTTGGGCTGTAACAATATTTATTCACCTTCAAATGAACTAGTCAAACTTACAGTTGTAAATCCTATTTTTACAAGGTTTGACCTTGGTTTCACAAAGCAAAATGTTACTTAAAGATGGTGGTTTTTCAAAAGATTAATTCCATAAAATGTTGTATTTTGTATTATAATGTGTAACTGTAAGTTGTGTTGTGTGGTAGTGTTACTGTATATGCTCTACATCAGTGTGTTGCTGTACATTATGTTCTGTTCTGTTGTCTTTTGTTGTGTTACGTGTTTTTTGTTTGTGTTGGTCACGTCTAACCGTTATTTTAATTTATGTAACTTAACTTTACTTCAATTTTATGAGTTGACCTTACATTATAGTTTCTTTACACTATAAGCTACGAGTTCTAATTGTTCGTATGTGCTTTGGTTTTATTTTAAATTAAACCGTACACAGTCTCTTTGTTGCATATTTACAGAAACCTGCGTTTGTGTGTTTAAGATTCTGGAAGCCATCACAATGCAGCACATCTTCATGAACAACTTTCAGCTATGCAATGAGATGAATGAGCGAGTTGTGCAGCATTTCGTCCACTGCATCGAGACACATGGCCGCCACGTCCAGTATCTCAAGTTCCTGCAGACCATAGTCAAGGCTGAGAACAAGTTCATCAAGAAATGCCAGGATATTGTCATGGCTGAGGTAGGCAGCTGATTTCCTGTAGGTATATAGTAAACTATTGCTGTGATTTTTCAATGTTCTTTCTTCACCAGCTGGTGAACTCTGGGGAGGATGTGCTGGTATTTTATAATGACCGAGCCTCCTTCCAGACCCTGGTTCAGATGATGCGCTCAGAGCGAGATCGGATGGATGAAAACAGCCAGCTAATGTACCATATTCACCTGGTGGAGCTGCTGGCTGTCTGCACGGAGGGAAAAAATGTCTACACTGAGATCAAGTGCAACTCTTTGCTGCCACTGGATGATATTGTTCGAGTGGTCACTCACAAAGACTGCATCCCTGAGGTTGGTGCATCTTGACCTTGTCGACATGCCTCAATGCATTGAATTGTTGCCATGTGATTGGCTGATTAGAAATGTGAATTAACAAGCGATTGCTTACCCTTTCCCAGTATGTAATTGCAGTAACCTCCCCAAAGCGGGTATTTATAGAATCTAGAAGAGAACAAGAGTCCTGACCACTCCATAGCTTTATTGTTCTATACACTTATTTGTAAAAAAATCCAGCACCTTTTGGTTTCCCAGTTGAATGTCCACTTTAAACTTTCTATGATATGATTCTTTGTCAAACTTCTTTTTGTTCTTGACCCATACTCTAGTCTCTTTTTCAGGTAAAAATAGCATACATCAATTTCCTGAACCATTGCTACGTGGACACAGAGGTGGAAATGAAGGAGATCTACACCAGCAATCACATGTGGAAGCTCTTTGAAAACTTCCTTATCGACATATGCAGGGTAATTTTTTTAGCATCTGAGGTTAAAAGATCAATAGCTGCCTTTCCATCCACTTTTTTACGTGCATTTTGGAATATCACATTTAAATAATCCTGAATGGTGATGCCAAGATATACATAAATGTTGAAAATGGGTCAGGAAAACTTTTTATCTCATAAGAAGAAATCTGCAAAAACTTTAATGCAAACACCATTACCAAATAAATCCCAATGCAATCCATTTTGCAATGCATTGTTCTGTTGGAACTGGGGCACGATGGAGCGGTGTTAGGTGGGCTAACCAACAAACTGATTTCATTGCACAACATCTGAAATGTTGTTTTGGTCATTCTAAAATTCCTTAGCCAAAGTCTTAAATCAAAGTGTTTCGGGATTATCACCTTCCAGAACGGTCTTGACCGAACGTGTTCCCAAAGAGCAGTCTCCTGCCTCCAAAAGCAGGATGACATGACTGTGCATAATGCGTTTCGTCTACGTGTTCCAAGACACAAGTAAGTTTTATACGAAAAAAGGCCTTCTTCTAATGCAGCAACTACCATTTTTATTTTGGATGGAAACAATGATTTATTTGCAAATATTTGATGCGAAATTCCAGTTTTGTACATACATTTAATTGACATCTTAGGCTGGACACATAGCTATTGACTTTACCAAAGCTCACATTAAATCCCTCACTACTCTTTGCAGGTTTGCAACAACACAAGCGACCGCAAACACGCGGACACAACTTTAGAAAGCTACGTGACCGAAACTGTGATGAGTATCGTGACAACTTTTTTCAGCTCTCCTTTCTCAGATCAAAGCACTAGTTTACAGGTAATACCCACATAAAAACCAGGTTGTATTTGCATCTTTAAGGTACTGATCATTTTAAAAGCAGTGTTGCCATCAATCCACATGAAAATGCAGCACCATTTCCGTGTAAACCTGTATGGACTGAGCTTTTTCTGATGGTGTTGATTGCAAGCTGGAGATTTCTTTGGTTGGTCAGAATGACCTAGTAATAACTTTTTTGGGAATTGTTGGATGTTTCTGCATTTTCATGGGGGTGAAAGGATTTTTTTTTAAAATCTGTGCTTGTGTGGACACAATTTTGTTTGTAAAAACTTGTTGTTTGTTTAAATACCCGTGTTTATGTTAAAACCATCCAATAATTAAACCACATCTTCATTGACTTCTTCTTGGCCCAGGTGACACGACATATGTATGTAAGTATTAGTAAACTGGTTTCCTTTAGTTGGAACGTGGGAACATTTTTTACTTTCATGATCTGTAGAAATTCCTAAGTTTCCTCACACTTCTATATAAAAGTCATGACAGCTGGCCAATGACGTGCCTGCAGAGCTTTCCAAGAATGCTCTTGCACATCAGCAGCCGCAGACTTCCTATATCTCTATTACACAACGTGATGAACTAAGACCAATCACAGCTCAGGATAAACTCCTTACACCGGCTTACCCCTGTCTTCCCCTTCATTCAGTTTTGTAGTAAGATTAGAATTGAACTAAATTTGATTTTAATTTGAGTTAAGTGTAAGATTTGCTGTCATATCTGTAGTGTTGCATTTTAAATAGAATTTAATATAGACTCCACTGTGTCTTCCTTTGAAGTTTGTGTGTTGTTCATCTACTTTTCAGATCGATGTAAATATTGAAGTGGTTTTGTGGTTAGTGCTGCTTTTCTCAAAAAGTTTCCTATTCAGTCCCAAGATGTTCTCCCTGGGTTTTTTTTAGGATCCTCCATGCCCTGAAGCCACAGTCCAATAACATCAAGCAATATTTTTTGAGTGACAACTAAATTCTTTAATATAGTTGATGATTTAGTGACTTACTGATTTTCTCCAACGTAACAGTTTACTAGACTTTAATCATTTTAATCATCAACAAGAAAATTCAGATTAATGTTTCTAGATTTTAGTAGAGGGGTTAAAAAAATGCGTGTGAATAAAACCATTTTTCAGCAGCAGGTTATAACTTAAAAGTAAATAAATGTGGACTTTTCACACATTTTATGAGTTAGATGAGGAGATAAATGCAATACTTGGAAAATTAAAAGGCACATTTCTTGGAATTTCATGGATTTGGTTGTATGTAATACAATTAATCCATCGATAAAGTACAAATGTTTCATTGTTGGATTCACATATTTAAAATGGAATTCCAAGAATGTAATCCTTTTAAAGAATTTCTTTCACTTTCCAAGGACATTTTCAGAGAAATTTACTTCCTCTATGAAACAAACCATGATTTCGTGGAATTTCAAAAGTTTTTATTAAACATAGATACACTCCACCATGTGAATCCCAAGATGCATTTTGAAAGATTTCCTGTGATGGTTGAAACCCATATTTTGAGTGTGTACGTTATAGAGACTAGCTCCTAATACGTGTGTGTGTGCGCGTGTGTGTGTATGATTAGACCCTAAACCCCATTCATTCTTACCTGCAAATCTTGCTATACAAAAACTTTATTTTCTCCTCTTTCACATCTCTCTTTGTCACAACAGGCCTCCATTTTTGGCAAAATCACAGAGGTACCACTTTGTATTCCACTCACTGTGGTTGCCCAAGGAACGTGGTGTCGTAGTTTGGGTTAGACTCTTCTCCAGTAATCCCCTTGACATTGAAATTAGATCTCACTGAGGTGCTTTTCTAATTCTTAATTAAATCCTCTTAATTGGACCCTTAGAAAGGGTTTGAACCACCCTCATATCATAAAAAACTAAATATTTAACGCTTGTTGGGCTATATTGAGAACACCTTGTACATTGATCAAATTTTCCATTGAGTTTGTACCAGTAAACAAAAAAACAACATAATTTAACCCTTTGAAGTCTCTGCGTGAACTGGTGCATGGGAAAATAATTACAATATTGTGTAATGTAATAAAAAATATTTGTAAAATAAAAAAAGAGAAGATGGCGTTGTACAAAAAAATTAAATCAAGCATTGCCACAAAAGACTGTAGTTAGATGGTTGAGGAAACCACCTTCGCAACTGTTTTTTGTGGTTAAGAATGCAACTAATATTTAAACAAGGATCATTTCAGTTAAAAAAAAAAACCTGGAACATACTTTTAAATTATGATCCTTATTATTTATTTAGGTGTGTTTGCATAGCTAGTTTCAGGAGAAGCAATCAGGGCATGCAGTCAATGCAGTCTCTAATCAATCCAACAAACCATAATGTATTCATGCCTTGTCCTACCTTGTATCATGTGACCTTGACAGAGATTCACCTTTCCTTCCTACTCCTCATTTGGGGGGTACACCCCGATATGATCCACATCCGGACAGTTTGTATTGTATGTTTGAATTGCCACTCTATGCTCAACTCCAAGGCAGGGTGGTGGTGATCTTGTGAACAGAAACATGGTGGATGTTTTTCAACCAATTACTGTTCATCTAACACCATGTTGGCCTTGACCTTTTTGTTGTTTGTTCTCCAGACACGGCAGCCTGTGTTTGTGCAGCTCTTGCAGGGGGTTTTCAGAGTTTTCCACTGTAACTGGCTGCTCCCTGCTCAGAAAGCTTCTGTGGAGAGCTGCATAAAAGTCTTGTCTGATGTGGGTAGGTACAGCACTTCTTTCATGCAAATGCTCCAAAGACTAGAATGTTGCCCCTTTGTTATTAGGTCTCATACAGAGTCCAAAGTTAATTTTATTCTTAGTTTTCTGATGAACCATGTTGTCTGGTTAATTTGCTTGTTCTGGTATGGAAAAAAATGGCCGTTTTATGGAAAAAGGCTAACTATATTTAGAAGAAAAAAACGGTATAGAAATATGTATATGAACATAAAATGTAGCTCTACAGAATTGCACGTAATTTAGCTTTTCAATTGTAGCCAAAAGCAGAGCCATCGCCATCCCGGTGGATCTAGACAGCCAGGTTAACAACCTGTTTGTGAAGTCCAATAACGTGGTTCAGAAGACCATTCTCAACTGGAGAATGTCAGCACGGAATGCATCCAGAAGAGACTCAACACTTACAACCTCCAAAGACTACAGGAACATCATTGAGAGGCTTCAGGTAATGGTGAATCAAAGGAAAACAACCAAATGGAGTTTTTTTTTCTTCTGTTCAGTATTATACCAGATGCACTGAAAAGAGTTTAAATATGAAACTTGTGTCAGGCATTGCTTTATTGTTACAAAACTAAATTTATTCTAGTTGAATGTTGGTGCAGGTGTTGTTTGATGATACGAAAGCAACCATATAACCAAAGAATATATTTCAGATCAAAGGAGGCGGAGCTACAGGGTTATTGTAATGTTGTTGTGGAATCAAACTAAGTTGGAAGTCTTTGTTAATGTATTTTTATGTGATCTTTTTTTTATCTATAAATTTTTTGATGAACATAGTCCACCTTGAAAACAAAAAAAAACATTTCCTCAACATTGTTATAAATTTATAGAACACAGTTCTAAATGAACATTGAGCTTCATCTGTATTGTATGCCCAGGACATCGTGTCAGCTCTGGAGGACCGTCTGCGGCCACTGGTTCAGGCTGAACTCTCTGTGTTGGTGGACGTTCTTCATCGGCCTGAGCTGCTCTTCCCTGAAAACACTGATGCCCGCAGGAAATGCGAGAGTGGAGGCTTCATCTCCAAGTGTGTTTCTATTTGCAGTAGATGAAAACTTACAAGTAACACATTAAGAGTTATTTTAAGTCATATTTTATTCATATAAGCATGGTTTAAATATTTTATCTTTAACAATCATATATGTATTTATATTTATTATAGCTGATGAATGATGAGGGCTTATTGTGTCCTGTTTTTGTATCCTGTTAAAGTACATCTCGCACTTACACCAAAGCGCTGTGTTTTTCTCTTACAGATTGATCAAACACACTAAACAGCTTTTAGAGGAGAATGAGGAGCGACTGTGTATAAAGGTTCTTC
The DNA here is from genome assembly GCA_007224835.1 of Danionella cerebrum. Lineage (NCBI taxonomy): Eukaryota > Metazoa > Chordata > Actinopteri > Cypriniformes > Danionidae > Danionella > Danionella cerebrum. The sequence continues at coordinate 207,858 of SRMA01025415.1, read as the reverse complement.
AGACACTTCGAGAAATGATGACAAAAGATCGTGGATATGGAGAGAAGGTAAATAAAATAGACCTCACAAAACTCTCTTTCTGCTCTTCTAGTACATTTCCATTAAAAGCTTGATTGATATTATTACTACACACTGGTTTATGAAACTGTTTTCTAATTTGGTTTCTTTCTAAAATTGTACTTCTAAACTTTTATTTACTGTAGGTGTAAATAAATAATTACATAATTAACCAATTCTATTGGCATTCCTGCGTCCCTAATAAAAGTCTATGTAATTCCCATTAAAATGTGTAGTTGTGTTTATGGCTGGTAATAAAGTGTTTGCCCTTTTTAACATTTTTTGTGCTTATTTTTTAATGTCATGTTAATTGAAATCAAGTTAATATTATAATTATTTTTGTACCAAATATTAGTGTCTAGTCAATTTTTTGCACCGTTTTGTCACATAAAATAAGTGAAATACAAGTAATAAAAAACAGGGCCTATAATTCTTTAAATGTGGGTTTTACCATCTAACACCTGGATGTTGGGAACACATCCATGTAAGTAACTAATGCTTTCAAGGCTAACGCTAATACAATTGTATGCTATGTGACTAACAAACCGTCTTTGCCATTTCTCTTAATCCTCGTCTAATAAAACTAACTCTGCCATCTGCTCTTCTCTTCCAGCTAATTACCTTTGATGATGAGCTGGATGTGGCTGAGGTTATTTTTAATTTTAGGTTTTGTTGTTTGCTATGCTTCGTTTAGCTTCATGCTAACATGCTAACTTAGTTGTCCAACATAGTGTTTGTTGTCATGTACTGAGCATTGTTTTTACTGGTGACCACAAACCGTCCATTTGTTGCATCCGTGTTTCTGTTTTTCTGATAGTTTCAGCATGTTTCCGTGAACGTGTTTTACCGCCAGCTGTGTTTTAGAGAGTGTCTGCTGATGAAACTATGTGAAAGTATAGCAGGCTCTATCTTTTAGTTCTGTTTATATCTACTTTACTTCCTCTATGTAGCGTTAATTAAAGTTCAAGTTCTTGTTCCTGCTTATGCATTTGATGGCTTGCTTATAGTTTTTCTTTATTCTGAACAACAGCCAAAGAAATTATCAGTTTAATAATGTAGTTGAAAGACAAGAGTAAGAACACAACATAGATTTGTATAATGTACCAACAGTCCCTTCTGTCACTAGCTGAGATTAGGAGCCTCTCTTGAAGTGAATCTCATCGGTTTACCTGTAAAATACACATTAGTCCACAGAAGTGATCAGTCAGATTTCAAAAACTCCAGCATGGCTAAAACCAAAGAGTTGTCCAAAGATATCAGTCGACCTACAGTAGGATATAAAATAGCTGGCAGTCTGCCTCAGTGTGTGGCTCCACAAAAGTATCCAACTTATTGAGTTTCAGAGATCTTGGGAACTGTTTAAAAAAAAGCCCAGATCTTGTCAAGGATTTCAAGGCAAAGCAAAGTGTTCAGGTCACTCTTAAGACTGCAGGTAACCATCTGAATCATTCAGAGGAGAACTAGGTGCAAGGTTGGTCAAATCAAAGTAAACTCTGCTCAAATTGAGCATCAAAACATATTTATGGGCATATTTCCTTAAGCCAGGCCATTGAAAATGGGTTATTTATAAATATTAGACCATGTAAATAGAACACATTTTTCCTACTGTGGCCAGGCCAGAACTCCAGGTCTTAATCTCAGAAGATCTTAATCTCCAAATTTTTGGTCTTCTCATTTAAAATGTACAAAGTGAAACAGTAAATAGCCATTATAAATGTTTTATTCATTAATAAAAAAGTTAATCAGATGAAAAAATAGAAAAACATGATTCGAAATCAAGTTTACAGATATTTATTTTATGTTTTCTGTCATTCATCTGCCACAGAGTCTTAGGTAAATATGAGATTAATTTTCTAAAGATAAATTTACTATTAGATGTAAATGCATCACCCTTCATATAACCCAAAATATTTGTTTAGTTGCATTTATGTTGCAAAGTTGTCTGTGATACCTGCAGCAGTGACTGGGATGCAAGTGCTGAAATCTGGACGACAGCTGGGAGTTATATTTAATAAAATACAAACAACAGTATATTTATAGTCACAGATTTTTCCATCCGTTCCCAACTTGAAATCTGACCTGATCCCGTCATATCAGTGGAGTGTGTGATTGTGGACGCTTGTGAACTACCAGGCAGTTTTATTGGTCACTAGAAGAGTTAACATGAAATATTGCGTTATTATCAGTTGTCAGTTTGTGATTGCGTTACATTTAGAAATACAGACAAGGGTTTGCATTTTTGGTAATAAAGACTATGCAACATAGTATTTTCTGTAAAAAGGATATTTTTATTTCCGTAGAGTAGTTTGCATTTTTAGACAATCTTGCAGTTCATATCTAGAACACTTTGAGTCTGAAGCACGTTTGTTATCAGTAATTGTGATGAGTGTGTCCTCAGAGTGTCTTGTGCGTCTGATTCTCACACACGTGTTCACCGCACATGTATAGATGACCATCAGATAGCATATAACACCCCTCTTTCTTTCTTTCTCTCTCTCTCTCTCTGTCTCTCATTCCATCATTTTATTGCATAAGAGAGTGTGTCTTGTCTTCCATCAGTGTGTAGTGTGTTTGTGATGTAAGAGTGATGTTGGGGAGGGGGGGGTTAATATAGCTTAAGCTTTGGGTTGATGATGCCAGCGCTGCTGAGCAGGAAAGCTTATGTAATGTGTGTTTGTGTGCATTTGTGTTAGGGTGTGTGTCCTTCACCTGTCTCTCTCTCTCTCTCTCTCTCTCTCTCTCACTCTCTCTTTCCCTTTCTCCTTCTCTCCCATATCATATTTAAGATTTTAAAGCAACTTTGCTTATTGTATTCAAATGAATCATATCTTTCCTTTATTCTTTTATTCTATCTTTATAACACTTCCTTGTATTTTACTTGTTACTTCTATCGCTATTTAATCTTTATTTTTGCTCAGTTTACCACACCATGCAACTTTTAGCCACTAGAGGCCACTATTAAAAAAAAACATTGAAATGTTTTAAAAACATTGTTTACATGACATGTGTTGTGACTCATATGTTTATATATGTTGATGCATCTAGATTGATGCAGATAAGTCAGAGACAATAAAATCACCGGCACGACTTTCATCTTAGTATTTGAATCCACTGTCATCCCACAAAAGGAATTCCCCTTTTTCATACGTCTACCATTTTAAGAATGGAAGAGAAGCTCCATTGGGAAGAAACCCAAAATTAGAGATAAAGGGTAATAATTTCACCAGTCCAGGGTGAACCCCTGCCTCTCGCTTGATGTGCTCTGCAGCACCAGCAGACCCCCGTGACCCGAAAGGGAATAAGCAGGCTAGAAGATGAATTAATAAATGAGTAATAATTAATGCAGAAAAGTAGGCTTAAAATAAATCTTGACTCCCAGGGGCTGTTTTATTGAAAGCTACATCACCAAAATAGAAAGTAATAAATATATTACATTATTGTTCAGATAATGACTCTGACTAATACAACAATAAGCCATATTTGTCGTGATATTCTACATACATTTCTTGGTATCTTCTCACCGGTGCATTTCTTTTATTCTTAAATTGGCGGCAGCATGAAATAGGCCAGCAGCAGCCATTTCAGAATCTGTCGATTGAAACTTAAAGGATCAGACTTTTTTCAGTCTGTTAATATGTTCTGTTATTATGCATGACAAATGCTGCCTCTGGTAGTAGTAATAATCCCATTGTCTACTTTTATTTGCAAAAACATTATATTGTACCCAAATATCAAAACATATGTTGAGAGCGTATGTGTTTGTTGCACATTAAAATGAGTGAAATTTAATTCCAAATAATGCACTTTTTTGATACACTGGTACATGAAACTATATGTATATCCATAATATCTCAGAGATATAAATGTAAACTGCAGGTATTTTGCACACATCTGCTTTTAGTTAGATGCAACAATATGAATGTATTGTTTTTATTCTTGTTTGCGGTTAGGGTAATCGATTAACATCTGGTAAATACACAAGCTTGATAAGTTTGCTGATTGGCAATATTTTATGTTGTCATGTTTGTTTGTTTGTTTGTTTTCTTGCTCTCTCTAACTTGTGTAATGAATAGTAGTAAATGATATATATTGACACAATATATGTAGCTTGGTTGTGCTCCTTTTGCTAACAATGATCATCACCAGTTACCGTAACTAACAAGGCGAGAAGCATCTGGGCAATCCCCACTTTTATGCTGATCTCTAAATTCTCTGTCATTATACGTCTCATGTATTTTACGCCTCTCATTCATTAGTTTTTCATAAATGATTAGTGAATTCAAAGATTCTTGCAAATCTCAATTAGATTTTAACATTTTGACAAATTACAAAATACACTAGATGGAATTTTTTTTTTTTTTTTTTTTACAATTTCAAGATTGTTGTGGAGGAAATGTGTAAAATAATGAAAAATATTAGTAAAGAAAAGAAATAAAAAGAAGCTCTGAAAATCTCAAGAAATGCCACAAAAATACAGTTCTAAAGATAAAGTAGCAGTAAAATAATGAAACCTCAAAAGGCCCAGGACTTCTAAGGGTTGACTGACCCGATTAAAGGGTCTGCTGAATGTAAAGTAATTAAATCTTGTGTCGTGACCATTGTGGTGATCCAGAAAAAAATAAACATTGTTAACTCGAAGAGAAAAATGCACAACAGCTTGAGATCCGTCATGCAGTGTAGCTAAATATCCTACACATTGCACCCATTACACCAATGCTGCTCAATTTTTATTTCATATAGTTTTGTCGACATAATCTTATTTATATCTTAGGCTTTTCTGCTTTTATCTCTTTCTCCGTCTCACAAAGCTTCTTTTAGTTCACTGTTTCACCACTTAGTGTCAGTCAGGGGCTTGTTGTCCTCATGTGTCCCGAGTGTGACTCCTCCTCTGTAAGTCTCCTTTAGGGGGCACTGTGGACACGTGTGTCCCTCCCTGCACTGCTGTCCCAGTTTCCTCCTCCATTCTGCACGATTCCTGGACTCCCGCCAACTCTCAGCCAGAGGTTACATAAGACCTGCCCTTCTTTTTTTCTAGTCTTTTTTTTTCCTGGAATCCAGGCTCTTTACTGACGTGTGACCTTCTGCAGTAATAGCCAATAAAACTGTTACGGGCTGTTTACCAAGAGACACTGACTGGATCCTCCGGTTGCATACACCTTGATCGTCCTTTTGAGAAAGTCATAATTCATGCTTCAGTCTTATTAGCCTGCCATGTACGAATGAACTCACTGAGCCTAGTGGCTTTAGTCTTAAATGTTTAAAAGTACTCCATCTAGTAGTTCTCATTGCATGATGTGCAGGTTTCACACCGAATGCTCTTAATTTTAATTATTAGGTTTTGAATTATCTCTCCTGTTGACTGCCAAAGTTAATGTTCAACATTCTAAAAACATTATTTAGACACCAGTATCAATCACACATAGATTATGGAATCATTTATTCTTGTTTTGCATTTTTCCCTTCGAATTGTGACTGCATCATGATGTGTGTTAATGAAGGCGTCAAACCACATTACAAGAAAATTTCACATACGCAGTTCCTCGTCTGGAAGACGGAAGACAATGTTCCTCAAAAGACAATAAAATAGTACAGAAAAGTCGCTTCCTGTTTGACAATAGAATTGTCAGAATGTAATTTTGAAGTTTATTTACTTTTTTATTGGAAAAAAGCATTTGATCAAGTCTCCATGGTGTTTGGTGGCTCAGTGGGTAGCACAGTAGTATCCCTCTAAAAAAATCTCAAATCTCAAAATTTCAAGCCAAACTATTGCAATTTATTTATTTTTTTCGTTTATTGGACCAACCCTCATTGGACTCATTTAAAAATGAAAAAATGTCAAAATTTGTGTCAAATAGCTTTCTTTAGTTCATAAAACTAAAAGAATTTTAACCTGGAGCAGCAAAGCATACAAACCCTTGGGTGCTTTCATACTTCGTTTGTTTAATTAGGTCCGGACCAACAGGATCAAGTGATACTTTGTTGCAAACGTCTGCAGATTTAGTCCTCATTCACACCACACTGATCGCTCTGGTCCACACTAGTTGAAACTACAACCGTATGACATCTTACAAGCCACTCATTGGTCATTGTATGTGTTTCCTTGACTACTTTTCGTTTGGTTAGAATGAACTCGCACTTGGAAGTAAACAACGGAGAACTGAACACTTGAATCCTGGAACAATGTGCTCAAGATGGACAGAATTTTAAACCCGTGACATCTTTTATTATATCATTTATGAAACATGTTGCAAACGAAGCTTGAATTACAGACTACGAGCCGCCATGATAAATGTAAAGAGACACACACCAACCCAAGTAGATTGCAGTGGCTGTATTCATTCAGAAAGCATGTTCTTGTCATCTTGATTTGTTTTTAGTTCAGATCAGAGTTCAATCATGTTCTCACCACAAATAAACATTCTAGAGTTCGTATGGATTCATTCCAAGACTACCTTCTCGAACAGGTCTCGGACTGCTTTTTTAGTCCGCTTTTTTATTAAAGGGGTAAATGAACTCTAGTTGGAATGAATCAAACTAAACAAGTCAGGTGTTGTTGAAGTTAGTGAAGGTGTTTTTTAGCCTTTTTGTCTAAAATAGTTGAATAAATGACAAGCCGTTGTTTAGATATTTTATCTCACGGTCTCTTGCCAAAGCAAAGTATTAAAGGTGTCAATAACATTGTGCCTGCAATACAATCCTGAAAGTGGCTGTTAACCCACAGTTCTTTCATGAAAAACGTGAAAATCAGTATCAAGTTCCGGTTTGTGCTCCTGATTTGACACATTTTGGCATTATTTGTAAGTTTTATTTGTCAGAAACTTTTATCATGAAACACTTCAATTTAAAAGCACATCTGATACAACAATATGAGAAAAGCTTGTACTGCTTTGAAACATTAATCACATACTAACATTCTAACAAGTGTTTCTGAAACATATAATGAGCTTATTTTATCTCACAACACTATGCAGTTGTACAGGCACTAAAGCTCCTTGCATTTTCTTCCAGGAAAACAGAACACAATCTTCAATGAAAATGAAATAACAAATAAGAGGAAATCCAAGATGCAAGATGCTGTGTTTTCTTTGATTTTTTTAACTGATTTACATATCGGCTGTAGGAATATGTGTCGGTGATCTGCTGCTGGCGATCAATGCCTGTAAAAAGATTGACGATGTTGGGCCATTTGAGGCAACTGCGGAAATAATTAGGAGTGTTCCTGATCAGGGGGTGGCAGCCATTTTTTTCATCGCTCCGCCTTGAGTGTGGCTCACTCACTCCCCTCTCACACGCAGCCTGTTATTTACAACTCATGATTGAAAATTTGATCGTCGCCAGCGTAAATGATCTTTCTAATATCGGTCTGTCAGCTCAGTTGAGTGCAGCTGTCAATCATATTTGTCTCAGCCTAGTTACTTTGGGGGATAATTGAGGCATTGTGAGCCACACAAAAATAAACATAAAATAAAAAAAAAACCTGTTGAACTTTGTTCACTGTGTAGATAACCCCTCCCCTTCAAATTTGTTTGTAGAACAATTCTAATAACTGAAAAGCTCTCTTTAAGCAGCTCACTATTGTCATGCACAGCAGTTAATAAGCTGTTAAATCTTTCTCATCCTCACACTTGTGACCATCACACTTGAGACTCACAGTGGTAGAACAACTAGCTAAGTGCTTTTTCAGAAGGTGGTGAAAAATGTGCATTTGGCGTTTACACCTTATGTTTTGTAGCAGCATTATTTTCCAGCTGAAAAATGATGTTGCGGAAAGGGAGATTCCTTGCTGGTTGCAGTATTACTCACACAAACATGCGCGTGCGTCACGGTTGAGTCCTATTCAGAGACCCCCTCTTTCTCTTTGTGTTACACAACATACTCACACCCTTTCCTTTCAGACCAAACTTACTTTTCTGAAAGAAAACTGATCTAAAGATGTTTTATTGTTTCTGTTTGTGGTCACTGTGCACTTTCCCATCATTGTCTGACGTTTCAAATAAGAAACCTATTGCATGCTGTACTCGTTGCCTGTGCTGGAATGCATGACTTAAAAGTGACCCCTATCATAATTTGTAAATGATTAGGTTTTTGAAAAAGCAATAACAGTGCAGTTTTCTGTTAAAATTGTTAGTTTATTTATTAATCTGTTTTGATTAGTGCATTATTTATTATGCAGGAAACCTGTACATTAAACCTTTTAAATGAAATATCTTACCACATGTTACGTAACACTGTGGGGTTTGGTTAGCTATAGTGGTTTCTTCTAATCTGTTAGAAAGAAGTACCAGACTGTTCGTTTGAATTATGTCCTTCCAGCCTTTTAGTGTTGCTCGAAAGTAAACCGTCACTATTGGGCGCCCAAAAAAATCTCTAGGTGACATCATCACTTAATTTACATATTTAACCGTGTGATTTACATGAAATACCTGTTTGCTGTACTTTAATCACTGCCACTGAACAAACACATGTTGTACTAATTTTTAAGGTTTGCATTTAGATAGAGTTTATGGAATTTTGCTTATGGAGGCATCTGACAATAAGTGGTGCCTATACCCATGTGCTCTATAGACCCTTTTAGTGTTTGTAAACAGTTCTAATGTTACAACGTATGCATGCAATGGAAGTTTAGCGGAAGAAGGCAGAAAAACGTACCTGATATAAAGTTGCACTGCAGACACACACATTTTTTTGTTCTCAACATGTTTGATCGCCTTCACCAACAGAAGCCTCTGGTTCTTCTGAAAAGCAGTGATCTTGTAGAAAACTTCATCCCACTGGTGGAATATCGGTTAGTTCAACTGTAGACGCAACAACCAGGCATTTTGGGTTTTATGACCTTGCTACTGGGTCTGAATGAAAAGGGCACACCACCACTTCCGTTGCCAAACTGCATATGCAGCAATTGGATCAAGTGGGCTATTAAAGGTTTTATTTGGACACAGTCCATGGTGCTGTCCTGACGGCTGCTAAGAGTCAGGCTAAAGAGGGAATTGCTTTCAGTGAAGGAGGTCACGGGGGCCCCTGCAGTACACTCTCAAAAAAAGGTTCTATATTGAACCAATTCTGGTTCTTTGGCGCCTAATCATAGGGGAACCTTTTTTGTTGCCATTCAACACTTATTTAGAACCAACCATTTAATGCATGAGATAAATAAACTTTGGCCTGATATTTACAGGTGCTGGTCATATATATCACGTTAAAAACAACAAAGAACAACTTTAGAACCAAAAAGGCCAAGTGCTATATCAGTTCCTCAGAAATGACAAAGAACCAAAAAAAATAAAAACAACTTACGGGATCAAAAAAGTGTTTTTCAGCAACTTCAAATCTGCAAAAACCAGTGAGGAGCCTTTTTTTTAAAGAATGTACATGCTTTAACATCTGAGTCAGCAAAAATTGTTGCAGGATTTACGAATAAACCTTTAATTGAACAATAATGAGTATTAATCTGTATATAATCTGTATTTTGTCATGGTCTGTCTTTTATAATGCTACATAAATTGATTATTTATTCACCTAGATAGACAATCACATTGCAACAGAAAACTAAAGAGAGTTCTGTTTTTCTGTCAAGTCACAACTTGGTGCGTAGTAGAGTGTATTACATAACTGCTTGAGGACGAGGAGGAATACCTTGGACTTTATCGGTTTCACCACGTTTGTAGAGTTAGCCTGAGCAAATGCAGTCCTCCCCCTTAGATGCCCTTGTTTGATAGGAAGCAGCACTGTATGTCAAAACCAAAGCTCCACAGGAATCATGAATATCCAGCCTTTGCTTATGTTTAGAGAGTGTATGATGGGGTTAAGTTCACCCAAAAATATGGCTTACTTTCTCTCTGTGTTCACAAACCCAAGTGGTTGTTGAACACAATAGAAAATATTTCAAGAATTGTAATTTTTGGTTTTTATCCAAATAAATAAAAAAAAAATGTACAGATTGCAAGTGATTTCTGTGTGAACTATGCCTTTATTGAGTTCCTATAGATCGTCTCAGCATTAACACTTTCTAAGAATGTCAGAGACTAATCTGCATTAACTAACTCATGACTTTTTATCTCCATTAGCTTGCCCCCCCTCCAGAACCCGAGGTCCCGGCAGAGGTGTGTCCAATGCATATCCCCCCTCCCCCCACTGCCTGTTTTGGGCTGGATGTGGGAATATGGGTTGTTAGAGACAGTTGTTTGACGTCCCACACCATGTCATTGCATTGCACTCGTCCGTCTCTCTTTCCTTTGAGTCATTCCTATTGGCAAATTTAAAAAAGCCAACATTTGCTATAGGCTAATGCGAGTTTTACTCGCTTTTCTGGAAATAGCCACAAACACGTGCATGTTTGTGTTGTGATTATTAAAGAAGATAAGCAAGATGGCGCAGTAGGTCTCACAAGGTCATAGGTTTTAATGCCCTTTTAAGTGGAGTTTTCTCCCGCTTTTGTGGACTTCTCCATGTACTTTCCTCCAACTCTCCAAAACATGCCTTAGGTGAATTGATGACTTACAGACCACATGCCCGTCCAGGGTGTATCCTAGCCTCAAGAGATTTAAATAGTAACATTTTTATGTGTATTTTATATTTTGTATTTTAATAATGCATTAATATAATATATTAATTTGCAACATTTTTACTAGTGTCTGTTAAACCAGTGTTAATGCAATCGTTTCCGAGACTAGTCTCACCATGACCACTACCCATAGCAGTCTGTTTCTTTGCCGTCCAGTTACCAGCTAGGGCCATGCCTGTTTTTGCTTTAGTGGTCAACCGTTCTTGGACAGCACGGTTATGCGGATAGTTTCCTTCTAGGGTTTGGTGGATCAATATTGTGGATCAATATTCCAAAGGATCAATACTGTGCTTTTTAAAGTAACTTCTTTGCACAAATGTAATTATTGTACGTGGTCCAAGAGGGTACAGGTAACTACTTCTGTTTCTGCCACGCCTCCTCTCCGCCCAACATCTTGCTGGTTTTTCTCACAAATACTAGAGCTACCGCCATTTTAATTCAGTAGTCACATGACTGGCAGAGTGTCATAATTCCTCATCAGCGTCATGATTTTAAATGTATTTAAATACATTTGAAAACATTTTTAAATCACTTGCATAAGCATCAATCATCAGCATCAGTGTTGACTATATTCATCTTAAAAAAAAACATCGCTAGTTCCTTGATGTCTATGCCTTTTTCTTTTTGCCTAAATTTTGATCATGTGAGTCGAGAGACAAATGGAATGTCACTATAATCTCACACACTCACATCTGTTCATAGATTAGTACAAATTTATGTTTTAAAATAGTTTTTAATATTTAAAATTTACTTTTTAAAATTAGGCGGCATGATGTAATGTTTCAGGTCAACTGCTTGTTTAGTTCTTTAGTTTACCATGGCAACAAGAGAAATATTATGTAATTCCTGAATAGTTTTATCAGTATAAAATGATAAAATCTCAACTTTTCGACTCTCACCCATGACCGTAAGGAAACCTTTTAGATTTGACAAAAAAAAAAACCTCTTTGTAGGGTTGTAGTGGGAAATGGGTATTCCTCCCTATGTAGAGGAACCAGCTGAGAGGCTGATATAGGGCATTGGTTTTGTTTACTTCCTGGACTCTTTTAGGTTATGGGGACATCAAACAAAGAAAAGCCCAAAGATCTAGGACATGCTTGAGGATTGTTGTCTCTCAGCTGCCCTGGGAATTCCTTGGTATTTCCTCAATAGAGTTAGACAATGTTTCTTGACGGATCGTTAGCCTGGGTGCCCTTCCATTGACTGCTAGTGCTGTTAAGCAGCAGAAAATGTGATAATTCTTGAAAGAATGCTTCCAAACAAACCAAATATTGCAACTTAGAGTCTTATTATTGCTTGTGGAGAAACCAATGCTGTAAAACAAACTTGAAAGATTCTACTTAAAGATACTTAAAAGTATCTGTTCGTATTTTCATGCGTTTTACTCTCAGAACTCTAGGCATATGACAGACTGCAGGAAAGAGAGATGAAACAGAGACAGAGAGATTTGTGCTTTGAGCAGCTGTGTGTGTCAATGGCACACAGGCTTCATTATGTAATCCAGATAAAAAGTTCTCTCTCGCTCTCTCTTCGCTTGTCTTTCCAGCCCTGCCCGCTGAATGCTCCTTATGTAATTAACATGGTTTCACTTCTGCTGCAGCAGCTGAACTTTGGAGCCCAGCACAAAGCAGACGGCCTGTAGAGTAGTTTGATTGTTTATTATTGCTAGGTTTTATTTTTTAAACAGGACTAGAATTCAGTTGGTAGTCATAGCTTTTTAGGTAACCTCCCTTTGCGATGATGTACTGTGCATGTCTTCTCTTTTCATGCTTTTCTGATATTAGCATGATATAACCTGCCCCACTTTTACTTGCATGACAAAATAGTGACTAATGTTTAACCCCCTGCTGTTCTTCCCCTGCTTCTCATTTTTCTTCCCTCATTTTTGCTTTCTGCTAACCCTCACGCCACTCAGGAGTTTGATCCAAACCAACCTCTGAAGCAATTGGAGGATCAAAGAAGGGTAGGTATAGAAACAAGGCCCTTAACAGCAGCGTTTTAACCCCTTGCACCACCCCATGCTCACTAGTAACAAACTCACCATACGAAAATGGCTGAAACACAAATAACGCAATGAATAAGGGATGCAGTGGTTCTGTTTATAGCTGGTTGATTTGTTTGGAGGAGGCTGTTGGGTTAGGGTTATCTCTGAAATGCGATTCGTGTTAATTGCGGTGTCTTGTATCCGAGGCCTCTGTTGTCGTGAGGTCATGTTCGATTAAAGAACGGCATCCAATGTTATCTGATTCACTCGTCCCCTCTGACCTATTTCTCACTGAGCTAATCAGGTCGAGCGCGGGGTTGGTCGTTTTGTGGTATACCATAAACAAAAACAAGGAGAAGACACTTTATCTGATGTGTGTTTATGTAACACGTAATTGAAATTTTATATTGCAGCTGTCATTCCCGTTCCAAACATTCTGCTGCAAAATAAATCCATTAGTAAAATATGGGCTGAATGTTTCCAATATTACAATTATGTTATTGAATGAACAATTTATCTTAAAAAAATGTTTTTCATAATTTTTGTTGGTGTCTGAATATTTTGTGTAATACCCCTCCCATGACTCCACCTCTTTTCCTGTCATCAGAGTGAAGCTTTAAGACAAGTCTTGGTGAACCGTTACTATGGCAACTTTAAACCGGGAGGCAGACGTGACAGTTTGACGAATTTCAGCAATGGGCCAATCACCCCCAGCGGGCAGAGCAAGACTCCCACAGGTTTGTGTGTGTGTGTGTGTGTATGTTATACAAGAGGAGACAAACTGACCTCCTCGTATGTTGCTTCAGTAAGATAAGATAATTCCCTTTCCCCTGACCACTTGCTACTGGTACGTGTCGTATAGTTGTAGAGCCATCGCTGTTGCCAAGAGACAAGAGCATGGCACCCACACTTCCTGTGCGAATAGCCTTCAAATGCAACTGCCAAACAAATTCTAGTGGAGTGATTAGCTGTGTAGCTCGCATGGAGATTCCTAAAACATGTCTACGGCAAACTGCAACATTGTTTTTGTATTAATTGTAAACGTTTAATAATAGTCATCACTAATATCCCAGTTTTATTGAATTGTAAAATAAAAAACATTATTTACAATAAATCAAGGTTTTTGCACTATAGATTATTAATTGTTTTATATATTTTAAAATTACAAGCCTTAATTCTAATGAATTAAATCTAATTAAAACTACTGAAACCAAATATAGCATACAGTGAGGCAAACATCCCGCAATTTAGCAACTTGGTGCCAAAAGGACATATTTAGATTCTGACATGATGGCGTGCAGGAGTCTGCACATGCTCAGAAGCAATCACAGGAGCCACAATATAAGTCTTTACACCAAATGTCCAATTTCACACGTTTATGTTTTTAGATTTAATAAAAAAGCATCTGGAGTTAAAAATTGAACTCCAAACTGAGAATTTTTTCAGTCAGTATATTTAGGCTTCGTTGTTATTTAGCTTGTTTGGTTAAAGATACGAAGACCTAATAAGTCACCCTGTGAAGTCAATATCTATTGTGATGTCTATCTAGTGTCTCCCTCACTCTCTCTCTCTCATGGGTTGCATCTCTCTTCGATGGATGCATAGTGAACTGTGCATGGGTTAAGCACAATGTTATAGTATGTTTGTTTACATTGAAATAAACTGCCATACGTACACCTTAGCTCCAGTCATTAATATTAAAGAGATTTTAACATCTCAAAACAAAAAGCTAGTGTGCATATGAAAATTGATTAGTAATATCACAAGCCTTCCCAACATCTTACACGTACAAAAATAGTTGATAGGGTATATATAAACTTGAACCATTCCTGTTGTCCCGATACTATAAAGTACATCGTGTGAATCTGAACATAATCCATAATTACTTCATTTTATACCTCAAAATTGGAGAACTGTTTGAGACAGATTTATGCTGCATAATGGTTTTGAAATGTATACACACCTCAGATTGTGGATGGAAGTGGTGGGTTCTCTAATAATGCCTCAGATTTGTCCTGGCTTACATACGGTTTTGCATTGAAACTGAAAGTAAAAAAGTAAGATTTTAGATGGTTTAAGATGCAGCTGTTGTGTAAAATATGAATGCAATCCTAATGCCGTTTTGAATTTAGAAGTTGACAAACTCATACTCACAACTCTTTTGTTTGCCAAGTGTCTTCATTCTTTGTCAGTCTTCCTAAAAGATTCTCTCAAACTCAAATTAGAGTTGGATACTGATTTCAATTCTTCTATGGTTTTATGCTTCTACACCCACTATAACTCTATTCAAATGTTTTCTTTTTTGTAACACAGTAAAAATCTTAGAGTAAAATTTACTATTCAGAGAACATTTGGTCCTTCGCTATGATTTGATCATCATTTATTTATTTAGTTTTTTTTTTTTCTAAATCTGTGACTAAAAATTCTTACTTGCCTTGTCTTCCTGTATCAACGCTAACGATAATATATATATATATATATATATATATATATATATATATATATATATTTGTATAACTAGATCTGCTGAATGTGGTACCTGCGTAGTTGGTTCAATCTAAACAAATGTATATATCACTTTATTCTCTTTATGAGCTTGTGAGGCAACTGCTACACTGGGCACACCGCTTCAGGTGTAGTAGCATGTAGCTTTCCCTTGTAGCTCCCCAGGTAAATTGGAATTCCAAGTGTCGGTTCTTAAAATAATGAGAGCTCTTATTTTCCAACTCGTCTAAGCATGCCATAGGCTAATTAAATATTCTTAAACTTCTACATTTATTTTAATTATTTAACTAAACAGTCATTATTTCAACCTTAAAATGGCATTTAAATATGGACTCTCCCAGTTATTCGACTTTTAATCATGTAGGTTTAAATTATATGTGTCTTTTTACATATTTTATAAAAATTGTTATCGTTGTTAAAATTGTTGCATGTGTATTTCACCAAGGGGGTGGTGGTGGTGGTGGGGGTGGTGGTGGTGGTGCTTCAGGGAGCCGAGGAGAGTTGAGTCTGGCTGAGGTGCAGTGTCATCTGGATAGAGAAGGAGCATCTGACCTGGTCATCGATCTCATCATGAACGCCACAAGTGACAGAATCTTCCAGGAGAGCATCTTGCTGGCCATTGCTTTGCTGGAAGGAGGAAACCCAGTCATCCAGGTCTGTGAAGCATGTTCCTTTATTGGATCTCAGCATGTCTCTCATGCTTTGATACATTGTATTTGGTAAAGTTACTTTAGTTGCAGACTGTGTCGTATGTTCCAAATGAGAAAATTTCCAGTAAAAATTCACAAGGTGCATACGAAAATCCAAATACTTTCCAAATTCATTTACTCTCCTTTTCAAGTGAACGAAGATGAACGTTTTCTTCAAAAATTGTGTGAATAAATTTGGTTCCAAAAAATGATTTCAGTCATGGTTGCTCTGAGTTTGTGAGTGTAAGTGGTAGGTACAAATGTCTTGCTGTCCTTCTCAGATGCGCCCGAGTTGCCCCCAAGGAAGGCAGGAAGCTGATTGCACTAAGTCATAGGGAGATGGGATACATCAGCTTATAAAGGCATGTGGAAAGAGAATAATTAATGGGGGGGGGGGTGTTGTGGCAGGGTCACGTCCTGACTCTACCGAATCATGTTTAAAAGACAATTCAAAAAAACATCAAACCACCTTCAATCTTGTCTTTTTATTTTAAATAAAATTTTATTTCGATTGTGTATTCCTAGCCAGTCTTCAGCAATTCTTCTTTTTTTAGTGGTAATAAATTAATTTTATCAGTAGGGAGGAGAGAAAGAGAAAAGCTTTTGCCAAGCGGATTTCTAAACTCATTTATCGTAAAATAAGATTTTTTTCACACACAAAAAAACTTTCCATTGCTGGAATATGAGTATCGCCTTTGCAGGAAAAACAGTGATGAATTTATCAAAAAAAGTTAAATGTTTTAAATCAAAAGGTTGATTTGATTTTTAAATTATTGTGGACTCATTTTAATTCATTACAATTTGTAACTGAAATGTAATCAGTTTTTAGACAAACCCTTTCTTGTATGAGAAAGAATCCGTTTTTCTAAAATGAATGATTCAAATGGTGAATAAACTGTAATTTCCAAGTGAACTGCACATTTTTCCTATACAAATACATAATAAATTCAAGTAGTAAATAATGATCACACAGAGTTTATGTTGGATTTTCTTGTCAGCTGATGCGCTGATGGTGTGGTAAAATCAAGTCATTTTTGTACCTCAAGGCCAATTGCCATGATAACCAAACCTTTCATCTGAATAGTCATGTTTAGATGAAAAGTGAAGAGTTTTTGCATATCTCATCTGTGTTTAGGAAACCTTTGAAACGCTGGGCGTCCTTCCCCAGTGCAAAACAGGAAGGGCGATGCAGGGGTGCAATGAGTTGAAATAAAAAAACATAAAAATGAGAGCTGCAGACCGATTCGGTTGCTTGGATCACTTACCGGTCAGCGGGTGGACTGAAGCTTGCGACAAAGGGGCTATAGCAATATATGCAGTATCTAGTGAGGATTTTATTTATATAAAAAAGGATAAAATAGTTATTGTGAATTCTCACTTTAAGAAAAGAAACAGATTAGTTGCAAAAGCAACAACATTGCAAAAGGCAGTGAGAGCACTGCTAAAGCCAACTTTAGTTTTGTCAGATATTACACTGAAAGAAGAATGCTCAGATATATAACATATTATGCTGGTTGGTTCACATTGTTTGTTTCTATAAAACAGTAAAGTTGCTGATGTTTCATTATACATTGAATACACAACTTTTTTTTGGAATGTTGTTGACCAGAAATTCCTTGATTAAGTAATTTCATTTCCTTACTAACAAATATCATTGTGTGACATATATTTAAAAATATTGTTAAAATGTAAAATATATTAATTAGCGCTTTACTGTTTTTGAATCTATTCAGACGTTCCTCCCAGATAGCACTATTAGCGTTATCATAGCTTAGAATTAGATTTTCAAATCTAAACAGTTCAAAATAAAAACAATAAAAAATGTTTTGATCGGTACTAATCAATAAAGATTGACACATACTGGTTTTAAGTAATTACAGCACCCCTCAGACTTAGAAAAACCAAGGGAAAGAGACTTGGTCACCCATGATGCAATGGGATAGCAGTGAGCTACTAGGATTGCATGAAGGGCTAGTATTTGTGCTTCAGAGAGCAGTGTAGAATTAGTTTTAGCATTGCAGATGCTTCTTGACTTTGTTAGTTATGATCTCTGGTGGCCATTGTTAACAGTGGGAGCACAATCAAACTGCAGCAGATATTGTGGTTGCAAAATAAGTTGGAAAGTAATGTATAATTACTGTTTACTACAGTTTCTGCTTATCTGGTTTGTCATTTTGCTGGTCATTAATTTGATGCCTGAACCAATGGTGCGACACGTATATCGCTACATATTACAAAGGGACATTTGTGAAATGATTACCTGATCAGATATAAGAACATGGCTTTCTCCAAAGCCAAATATGCACAAAACTGTTTGAAAATTGGAAGGAGTAATCATAACACAAAAAATTTACAGGAGCCTGAACTCAGAACTGTGTTGTTTATGAATACTTTCTTGCGAATTTATTGCATTTTAATGGAACCACTCCGTAATTGGATAGCTTTTTTTGACATGCAAATTAAGCGTTAGAAGTCTCTGCAGAAGTCTTTTCCAGTCACAGGTTCTAGTTTGAGTGAAGTAGGAATGATACAACCCACCTCTGGTTTAATTTTGAGTTTAAATATGATGTGTGTTTTTAAAAATGATATTAGTTTTTGGTTTTAAACGAACATTAATAAAGTTATGACATAATTTGCAAGGTAATTCAAATTAAAATGTGAGAAAATGTTTAAATTGTCTTTCAGTTTAATTTTACAGACCTTAAATCAGTATTTTAAAGTTACTTTAAAGATAATTTATTGGAGCAGACTGTAAAGTAGTACATAACTCTCAAAAAGGCCCCCGGACTTCTAAGGTCTACTTTGGTGTCAGATTGTTTTGTGACCTTAAAAACAAAGACCTGTACACTGTAATGAATTTGGTTGTTTGCCACAATGGTTGTTTGCCACAATGACCCCAAAACAGATAATTAACGCTTTTATTGTTGAGAATAAACTAAATGTTTCAGGCTATAATCTTCAGTAGATGGAGACCAACACATATATGTTAATATCTCAAGTGTTTTGTGACCTTTTAAGCGACATCTATGAAAAGTAAAAAAATCTTTCTAGTCTTCAGTGTCATCAAAAAAGAATAAATCTAATGTGAAATGCAAAAACATACACAAATAACTATGTTTTTAGTAATGAATGGCTAAGTTTCATACTATTCCTGCCACTTTGAACCACTTTCCTGAAGCACACATCACAGTCTGCCAGCCAAGGTTTTATCTACCCTGGGGTTGCTATAGAAACCAAGCACATCACAATTCCCGTCATGATGTTGAACAGACAGAGAGGAAGATGTGTGGCTGTGAATGTCAAAGAGGCGATTGCTGTTCTGATTGTAGAGCAGTTACAACTACCAGCCTGGCAGGGCTTCGTTTTGGATTTGCACTTGTTTTTTTTTGCGTGGGTGCTTTGGTAAATAGAGCCTGTTGCATAATCAGGTCTGTTATTAGCATAGACATGCAGTTTGATGACACTTCCCAACTGCACACATAGAGGTGATCACATGACTGTGTTGCATAAGCCAATGTTGCTGTGAATAATGCAGAAAACACTCTTGGCAGCTCCTTTTCTCAGCTAAACTGGGTCACCCTGAGCTTTTCTCATCCAAAGAGGATGATGTTACCGCATTCAGAGAAACTCGGTTATCAGCGTCAATGAATAGCAACTTTTTTTAGCAAATTGTTGTTCTTAGGTTAACAAATCTAATACGTTTTTAGCAAATATGTGAAATATATGCTTAGAGTTACCTAAATAAGGCATTTGTATCTCAAATGGAGTACTGAAATCCATCTACCCAGCTGAACATGTAGTGCTGGTCTGCCCCTGTCTTTTGATAGTTTAATGTATATGCAAAGCTAAACATATATTGTTTTTGTAGAGAACCTGCACTACACTTCTGCAGCCACCTTGCAGAGTCATTTAGCATCGTTTCAAGGTTGTAAAGAAACCACATAAAGGAAACAAAGAACTAGGGGGTGGTCTCCTCTTTAAACCTGTTTGTGAGTGTGGTTAATGTGCACTGGGGAACTACTGAGTTTTCTTGCTTATCAGCTTCTTTTAAGAGGATTTATTTCAACTGCTCCTCTTTTCTTAGTAAATGTTCCTCCTTTGCGAACTCTTGTTCCACTGAAGGGAAAGCTTAACAAGTATGTGTTTTTTTTTTTTTTGCTGTTAAATGTTATTTATTTAACTGTGTAATGATACAATATGTACTATATTTATTAAAAAATACAAAAAAAATTGATTTTTAAGTATTCTCTAAGTATTTTTTGCATTCTCTAAGTATTTAACGCTTGTAGACTTTTCTTAACGTCATTGTCTTAAGACCTTTAGAAGTCTCGGTTCTTTTTGACCGTTTTTTATCTACTATACAATTTGTGGTTTATTTTTTTCATTACATTACAAAATAATTCTACAACAATCCAAAAATGTACAAAAAATGCAATTCCAAGTAGTAAACTGTCATTTTTTAATACAACAAAAAAATTTATGTTTTCTAACAAAAATCAAAAGTGTGTAGACAACATACAAATTCTTAAATCCTCCCAAAAAGCGAAGACAAGTTCAAAACAAAGTGAAAATTGTATATATATATATATATATATATATATATATATATATATATATATATATATATATATATAAACGCAGAATATAAGAGTTGAAAGCTTATACGCTCTTCCAAGCCCTTTTTGTTCCATTGTGCTTTGTGTTGTGGCCAGAATTTTGAAAAAGCCATCTCACAGTTATTGTACTTCCAAATGTTATCCCTTCTTTTCACCACTAGATGGCTAAAAGATGTTTTCTCACATTATAATTTGAATTATCTTGCAAATTAGGTGTCTACTCTTGTAATGTTCATTTTAAAACAAAAAAACTAAACTAATAACCTTATATTTGAAATCTAAATTAGACAATAGCTGAGTTGCATCCTTTGTCCTTAATGCAAAGATTCTGTGATTGACAAACGTGCCGGTGCATGCTCAGACATCTAAGGGTTAAAAGTTTACTTGATCCATGACTCTAAATTGATATAAGGACAATTAAACTGAGTCCAAAATTGTATGCTAGCTCTGTTGGTTTGGTTTGCACGTTACTTTTTTCTTTCATGGTAGAGTTGATCAAGTTTTATAGCACTTTTAAGTGAATCTGAGTCATATCAGCGAATGAAACCAATTACTCTGGATTGCATAATGTGGCCTGATTTGTGCACAGAGAGACATTTGTGTGCAATCTGGACAGGAAAAAAAGCCAATTCTCCCCAGTGTGTTTGTTTACAGAGGTTTTCAAGGGTGGTTGTCAGGATAATACACACTGTTACCAGGGAAAACAAGAGAAGGGGGAAACGAGAAAGAGCCAATGGACTGAATAATAAGAGAGAGGAAGAGAGATCATGTAAAAAGACAAAAGCAGACTATTCATTCCATGTGTGTATGCTTGAGGGAAGGTTTAAGTGGATGTTGCTAAGTTATTGTGCTGCTAGATCTGCTGAATGTGGTACTTGTGTAGTCGGTTCAATCTAAACAAAATGTATATATTGCTTTATTCCTACTATGACATTAATTTCCCTGCGAGGTGATTGCTACACTGGGCACACATTGTTAGGTGCAGTAGCATGTAGCTTTCCCTTGTAGCTCCCCATGTGAATTGGAATTCCAAGTGTGGGTTTTCCTCCCAGGAGCTCTGGTTTTCCCACAAGTCCAAACTGGCCCTAAACCCTTAGATGTCATATAAATACTGTTTAATTATGACCTCTTTTAAATTAAGTTAAAGCTTTACCTTAACCATACTGTCCCATATTTGTACTAGAAATAATCTAGATTAGGTTCTTCCTTCAGTGAAGTTGCTTTGAAGCGTCTTCATAAAAGTGTTGTATAAAAACCTTTGAGTTGACTTGAGATAAAAGCAACAGTTTTATTCTCTTAGCCATTATAGTAACAGTAATTCAGGCAACATTGGGGAGAAAACAGAAGTTGGTGCAGAATTTCAGTACAGTTGTATCTTACGGTTTTATTGCAGTGTCCAGGTAAAGCAAAACAAAGGGCTTCCTTTGATGTTGTGTTGTTGTTGTTTAGTGGCACTAAATATAATCGCTGCGCCCAATCTGATCTGTAAAATTGTGTTTGTCTTGCTTCATTTACATTAGGCCTTATTGTTTGTTTCCAGCGGAATAATGCTAGCTGTGTTTGATGAGAGTACGTGACTCTAAAGCAAATGGCTTTTCCACTGGTTTGTTACGGTGAAGCACTGTGATAATCAGTTTCACCAATTTCGTTTTATTTTTGATTTGGAGAGTTTCGATGTAATGAAATAATCTGGTTTTCTTAACCCTTTATAGGGCATGTATCCTAAATAAGTACATATAATAAAATGACTGCGTTTTCAAGGCTTTGTTCTTCTAAAATGTGTATAACATTACATTAAACTACTATGATAACTTTTTAACTGTTTATAAATTATGGAAATACAAGTGTAGTGTGTATTCACTGACCGCTATTGAATTGGTTGTTTTGATTGTATTTTAAGTATTTTATTTCTCCTTGTACCATCATTATGTCAGCTTGTCAAAGCCAACCACCAAACTTTGCTAAGATATCCAAATTAATCTGACTTGCATTTTAATTTCTTTTCAGACTGGTATCACTTGAGGGAAATAACTGAGAATTTTGGGAAATTTTCCAAGGACTTAACATGGGGTCAAACTGAGAACCTCATAGAAACTTTAAACAGAACGAACTTGTGGATATTATCAGATTAGCAAAAACCTACCAGCCACTGGGTAAAAGTTTTTCATATTTAAAAAAAAATGTCATTAAAATGGTCATTAAAAATAAATAGGAAATGGAAAAAAAATCACAAAGAAAGGGGGGTTTGTTTCTGCTAATAATAGTAACAAATTAAAGATTTTTATGACCACTGATAGGTCCCTAGCAACCAAACTGTTTACCCTAGCAACTAAATCTGCTGTCTCCATCTCAGCTTTGGTAAATGATAAAAACATGTGGGTTCATTTATGTAATTTATAGTGACAAAGAAGACGTTATATTATGTCACAGACATAATATAATACAGTCATAGCAACTTCACTGTTTACCTCTTCACATATCACTTTCTGAGCTATGGAATAATAATACAATAATTATATTAGTAATAAATAATGATAAAATACTTTTAAATGGCACTTTTACAAGCTAACATTAAAGTTTATGCACAAACCTGAGCCAGGTAGTTCAATGTGATACTGCAATCGCCTTAATTGCGTTTTTGCGGTTCACGTAGAACTCGAACATGGCTCAGTAACATCTCGGTCTCTTTTGAAAGGTGAGCATGAGACCAGACAAATGAGCTCATATTTCACACATTTAATGAAGTAAATGGACAGATATAGCTGAGGAGGAAAGAAGTTGCCGGAAAGTTGAGCGCTTGTGTGTGCGTGTGTGTGTGGGGGGGGGGGGGGGGGGGGAAACACTGCCATCAGACAATGAAGATCAGTTTTACACAAAAATAGCAAATGGCCAATAATAAATAAATTATAGTGAATTCGCCTTAGATTATAAATTAATTGGGTTATTATGGAATATGAACACTGAACACTGCAGCAATTAAGGCAACGTCTTGCAATTGGAATTTTTTTAAGTTTCCAGTGTTGTGCTGAAAAAAACTTAGTTCAGCTATGTTGTTTGCTTAAAGTTTTAACAAGTTTTCAGAACTAAGAGAATCTAGTTCACACAGCTTTTTAAAAACGTATTCATTTAAGTTTTTACTTTTTTTGACTCCTAAGGTCTTAACACGTTGAAAATGATACAAATTAACGATATGAAAAGGTTGAATCATTGAAGAAAAATTAATCGTGCTGCAAGAATGTTTACGAATTGCCATGGACATAATTTCGTATCATGGAAGTGTTTTGGTATGACAATAAAAATCCTTGAATCCTTGACCAGCAACAAGCTGCATTGTGATTGGTCAGATGTGTCATCTGCAATGGCTGGGAAAATCGACCTAAGAGTAAAAAAGATTTTACTTCTTAAAAGCATTTTAGCACCGTGAAGTTACGTTGTTGATGTAAAAATGTAAAAGGGGTCACTTACATTTATTCTTTCAGAATATCTTTTAGTGTAGCACGATAAAACTGAGCTTGATGTGTAAAGGCCTTTACAAAAAGACAATGAACTTGCTCTAAGTCATTGCTCAATGACTTTTTGCTTTAGCTATAAAAGTTATAGTAGTTTACAACAGAACTGATAGGATTATATATTTTACATTTTCATTGGAATTTTCTTTAATTGTAATGTCAAGTATTTTCATCAACACACCCGTTTTATTTAGGAATGAGAATGGGGAAAAGGTATTTAGCTGTGTTTAACACTTCATTTATTTATTTATTTATTTATTTATTTATTTATTTTTAATTTAGTCTAAATCTGCTTTTGAATTGGTAGTTAAACCTTGAGCCTTGAGTCGGTGGGAAGAAGCGTTTGCATCCCAGGCTTGGGATGCAGAGGTCTGGACACTTTATTTTTACTATTAGTAAAGAATATTTCTCATAACCTATTCAGAAGAGTAGTAGAATAATACTGGAAATCCCAATCAGAGCTGTTATGTAATGTGGAGGAAATGGCAGCAGGTGTAGCAACGCACGCAGTAGGTTTCAGATCACACCTGTCCCTGCCGCATTCGTGCACACTCCTTGCTTAAACATTAGCTCCTGACTCACATAACTTATCCTAAACTAACACCCAGTGTGTGCGTGCATGTGTGTGTTAATTCCCTGACCCATAAATATTGACAGTGTTTTTCAGACTTTGTCACAGTGCAAGTCGCCCTTGGAGATTTGCTGTAGTCATGAAGTTTACTGTGTAGCTCGGGTTTTGCTCTCGGCTCTTCTGGTTACCGTAAACTCTCCACAATACACACACACACACACCCATGCACGCGTGCTCACAGTGGTAGACACACACTCTCTCAAGTGCAATGAAGCTCAACAGGTGTGAGTGCTATTACTGTGCAGGCTAAAAGAGCCTTGGGCTGTATTTCCATGGAGCTCGTTCCCCCCGTAATGCCTGATCATAAAAGTATGCGTACGTGATCTTGTTAAGTGTCATGTTTAATACTTCAGACGTTAGTGGGTCAGTTTATGGCTTAACTAGTTGACCTTTGAAGGATTTACTTACACTTTTTAAGACAGAGATATAAATGATAAAGAAAGAATCGAATACCCATTCGGGAAGTTACCTTTGTTTCTACTATAAAATATAGTTATCCTAAAGTTTGATACCACAAGACTAGTTGACAGCTGTGCTCATGACACTTAAAAAATTCAAAAGTTTTCCTGAGCTGGAGAATCAGTATAATGATATAAAGCAGGGAAGAAGATTTTTGAGAACCGATGTGTACATTTACCAAAGGCACTCCCTGCAGTTGTGCACCCTCACTGTGTTGATCTCCAATAAAACCAGGCTCAAAAAATTAGGAATTTGGTTAAAAAAACACACACACAATAAATAGCATTTTAAAAAAATAAACATTTCAAAAGCTTATAATCAATTTTCCAAAAAAAAAAAAACCCATAATGCAGTCCTGGTTTAATTTAAACGACAGTTGTGGTTTTTTTCCCCCACAAAATGCCATAAGTACACTAAACCAAGCACAGCATAAAGAAGACCAGGTGCTAAGGAGGTGGAATATTTACGACTGCCATCTTCAGGAAAAGTTTTCAAACGTTTTATAATCATTCCACAAAGACAGAACAGAGTCAGGACATTTTATAGCTGATCACGGTCAATAAAGTCCAGTGGAGATGTCCTAATGTCGAAAAGAGAGACTGCTGATTTACTTTGCGATTCGAAGCAGTGAGTCCAATATCTGCATGTGGGTTTGGACACTTTTGATTTTGTTTGTTATTGTAAAAAAAAAAAAATCATATTGCATATGTTGGATTTATAGCATTTTCAGAAAAAATGCACCACAGAGTTATTGCAATTTGGGGATTTTAAATGTTTGTGTTTGTATAAGATTAAGGTGCTTTATGTTGAAAATTTGTTTTTTCCTCAAACTACTTTATGCTAAAGAAAACACATTTTTTGATAAAAAAACGAGTGAGCTAACTTTTATCTGTTGTTACTCAGTTCCTGTCATTTTTTTTCCCGGTTAATAGGCTAATGAAAACGTTAGTCGAAAAAGCCTGTTTGATTCGGCTACCGATAAATCGACCAAAATAGCCCTAATATCTATTCTTATATATTTTAAATGTCCAAAATTACGATTTTGATTTGGATACAATTTTTGGGCCAGTTGAGAAGCTTTTTTTCTTCCATTTTACCTCCCTGTTTAGTCCTGGTATGGTCCCTGGGTTCTTTAGCTCACATTTGCCTAAAAGTACGGTACTCCCTGGACATGTCACCAGACCACCACAAGGCAGCATTCACTCCCAGAATTCGTGCAGCTTCAGTTTACTGAAAAGACCAATGTTAAATCATCTAAAATATTTGTGTATGGATTTTTGTTGAATGTCGGATATTGGGCTTTAGGCTGTTAGAAATAATTAAAAGAAATAATAGAAACTACTATGTCTATCTATCCCTGCTGCCTCTGAGCAAGAAACATCTTCACTTTCTGAGTAAAATTTGCCTGTTCTGTATTTTGAGATTTTTGGAGTTCCTCCAGGTGTTCCAGTTTCCTCCCACAATCCATTCTTAGATCGGCAGAACCCCATTACTCTAACCAGGATTAAATAAAATGTATTAATAAAGCTAGTTAGAATAAAAGAATATTGATAACTTCACAATCGAAAGATAAGAATCTGAGTTTTTGGAATTTCACCCCCACGATTCATCTTCTGTTTTTCTTTATGCAATGGAAACTCTTAGATTGGTTTGAGCTGGTGTCTGTTCATGTCCCACATTTACCTCTCGGCTGCAGTTGAGAAATCTCCCAGAATCCCCAGCTGCTGCTGTGAGAGTCGTTCCCGTGGTTACGCAGGCGGGTGGGCACACGTCAACAGCGCTGGTAGAGCTGGCGCTTATAAATAGATCTTACATAAGATCCTCTTGTTGATGCCAGGAGCTCGGGCAGACGAGGAGCGGAGAGAGGGTGGGGGTGCGGTATGTAGCTCTGCTTGACCTTTCACTGTCTGAGATCTGCCCACGTTCACCTGCACACTTCCTGTTGCGCTGCGGCTGCCCAGACTGGCTTGATGTAGATCCAGCTGACAGTACAGTTCAAGGGGCAAGATTGTGGCACGGAACTTGAACCCCTGATTAGGATAAAAGCGGATCATACTGGCAAGGATTCAAAGACATGAGGATTTAGAGGTTTCTTTAATTAAGTGATAATAATAATAACGTTAACATTTTATGTATGTTGAGAGACTGACCTGGCTGAAAACATGTACATCACTATTTAATTTTCATTCAAGTGACTTTTAATTGTCAACTATTTAACCTCAGAGCATACATTACCCTATAAATACACGCTTTAATTTTAAAAAGAAATCAAATATTTAGCTTAAAGACGAACCATTTGTTTCCAGATGCTTGACAGCCATTAAAGTCAACATAAAATGATTTTTTTTTCTGTAAATACAGGTTATTATTGACTTAATGCAAACAATTACTTTGCAGGATGCACACGTTTCCTCCTGATGCAGACACCTCTTCAGATTTCTCCTGATTTCTGAACAACTATGTGAACTGACCAGTCAGAGGTCAAGCTAGTCTGATCACTTGTACATAGATTTCTGATTCCTTGATGAGATAACATCCAAGGAATAATTTAATTTGATATTTATTTACAATGCTAATTCCTACTGTAGATATAAATGAACAGACCACTAATGAAATGATGCCAAACAATAGTTTAAATACTTCAAAATAGCCTTTTTTGATATCGTTGCACCCCCAGACCATCACAAATGCACACAAGCATGTAAACCCACTGCATGGCAAGTTTGGCCTTGACTCACTAGACCGAATCACAGACTTCCTCTGATGTATCGACGATTCTTTGTTTTACTTGGCCCAAACAAAGCATCTGCTTGTTGGGTTTAGATTCTTTGAAGGCATAAAGCCTCATCTCCGGTAGATGTTTCTGCAAGTAGATCTCACATGTCTGGACATGTCTGACTTTCTGTTTTTGTTTTGTTTCTGTGCTGGTATACTGGAAAACCACACAAAATGAGAATACCATGATTAGGAGAGGAGCGGACCGTTCACTTATGATCATATTATTATATATTATATATCATGATATATTTGTCACGCAACTGGGAGATTTCGTCTAAGTGTGATAAACAGGTAAACTTTATTTTATTATTTTTAGAAACTTTATAAAAACTATATTTACAAACTTTGTTGCTGCCCCCTAGAGTCCTGGATGATACACAAAAAACTAGACCCTGGTGTGCTTAGCTTTACGGTTTAAATTTTATTTTCCAATCCCAGTTTAAGTATTGAATCAGTTTCAGTAAAATAGGTGTAAAGTAGGGGTGTAACGAGACACTCTCAAAGAATGACACATACCTCGATATTATGTCTACGATGCGATGTGCATCATGATATTTACACTATTTTTAACCAACTATTGAAATTATTTGTATTTATACTATTTATATAGTATACCATCATTGGAAAAATGCAGTTTAAAAAGTTTTGAGACAACAAAGCTAAGAAGGCTAGGGTTTTATTTGATTTGATGAGAGCATTTGATATCATCCTTTCACAGGGGGGCAGTATTATTGACTTTTTTTACTTGAAGGGACTGATATAATTTTACAATGTGTCTTGTTTAAAATGTGGTAAAGGATAATTGTCTCCTTGTAAATATTATATAAAACGAGAAGACAATGTAAAGAAGTTTCAGAAGTGACTAGAATCACAATCACTACATGAAGCGAATACACTTCAGCTCCTAGATGATATCTCCCAGTAGCTCCATGATACATATTGTGACAATTTTGACTACCTTCAGCTCAAATCGGGCGAGAGGCGGGGGTACACCCTGGATAGGTCGCCATTCCATCGCAGGGCAACATTCACGCACACCTAAGAGGAATTTAAATAATTTTAAATAATTTAACATAACTGCATGTTTTGGGGATTTGGGGGGAAACCGGAGAAAATCCACACAAGTGCGGGGAGAACATACAAACTCCGTACAGGAAGGTCATCGGCAAGCCTCGAACTGACAATTTTCTAACTGGAAAACTACAGTGCTACCCACTGCACCACTGTGCCGCCCATAAAATTAAACAGTTATAATTATATAAGTTTCTCTTTTCTCCTTAATGTTCCACTTCCGTCCATATTCTTGAATTGCGATGTGAAGTATTTGATTTATTAATATTATTTGTATACAAATACGCACAATCTTTTATTTTAATACAATTAATTATATTTAATTAATTTTAATACAACCTAACTAAATTTTAATTTAAAAATGTTTAAAAAAAAAAAACCTTTATACATTTATAGACATTTCTACAGTCTACAGTACTACATATTTTCCCAATGTTCGACATTGGGAAAGCACTTCTCCATGCCGCGGTCAGCTGTCAGACATATCGAATGCAATTTTTGGTTATTTGTTTAGTCCTAAGACTGGCACATCGGCCTACTGCAGCTCTAGCGAGTCAGCCCTGCTGCGCTTCCAGATCTTACATAACCTATTGATGCACTCCCTCTTTGGCTGAAATACACAAAAAGGAAACATGAGTCTGATGAGGATCATTTTTTTACATTTGTGCATGTATTTTACTGAAGTCCAGTGTATCTCTGTGTCTATGTGAAGGCTAGCAAATGATTGTAGGCAGATGTTAATGTTTTTTTTTCTCGTTTTTTTTGTTTGGTGTGTGTTTAATGAAACGTTAAGGTATGTGCAATGCAATGCAAGTGACATATCTATATATGTGTGTGTGTGCGTGCGTGTGGTTTTTTTATTTATACACAGTTTAAGTTACATAAATGTAAAAATATATTTAAAGATGTGACTCATGCAAATGTTAAAAATGGTCCTCAACATAACTAACTGAGTATTTAGTTTTTTGATACATTGTGCGTATGTGAGGAAGGTGTAGGTGTATCCAGCAGGGGCATGTGCTTACGCTTGTCCTTTTGTGTCGCGTCGTGTGCATGATTCCCGAGTGTTTGTGTGCTTTGAAAGAATCCTCAATGACTGAGTTCACTGTTCACCTGGAAAGCAGGCTGCTTATGTAACAAGCTTTCCCAACTGGCCTAGAAACACGCTCAAATCTCATCCTCTTCACCCTCCCTCACCACACTCATACACTCCGTGCCTGTTTGGCTTTCAAAAGTAGGGCAGGATTTTCCTCTTTGCTCTTCTTTTCCTTTTTTTTCTTCCCTGTCGCCCTCTGTGAGTGTGCGTGCACATTCCCTCCGACAATCAGCTGATTAGAGCCTTATGTAAGAAGAAAGAGAAAAAAAATAAAAGAGTGAAACCAGGCCTGGGTAGACCCCTGAAACCTCTCGATGAACCAGGGGGTGCTCTGGTTCACTGGATGACTTCTGGTCATGTTTCGATTATGGTGTTTGTGCTGTTTTTCCGCAGTGTGCTTTGTATAAAACGTGTCGAATGAGATAAACGTGTAGCTCTAGGAGTGTTTGGAGACAGATCAGGTGAGCTGAGGGAGGCACTCCAGGTTATTTCCGTGGCAATCTCTGTGTGACTGTGTGTATCGGGTTATGTAAGCGCAGTGGTGTGAGTTGGGCTGGCAGTAAACAGGGTGCAGGGAGGGGAGGGACGTGAGAACTCTGCACGGTAGCATGGCTGTCCTGCGCCAGGCTCTCTGTTTAACTCTTGACGTACTTTTGTCCTGAAGGAATTCATGTCATACTCACATTTGATTCTCGTTGCTTCAAAGCAGTGAATAAGAATAAAAACTGTAATATTTCTATTTTATTTCATCATCATACTTTTTAAACCCTTTTCACAAAATATAGTGGTGCTGTCGATTGCAAGGGTTCATTTCCACATTCAACATTCAGTTACATAAATCTGGCAGCCTTTGGTTTATCAGTAGCAGTGCATCCAGATTACATTTAATATAGAGTTATACATGTCTATACATGAATACAAAACACTTTCTTATATTCATGTAGAATTCATTGAAGGATCATTATAGTTATTAATTTATTCAACCTTATTAAAGCATTAACACTTTGAAGTCTCTGCATGCACCGGTGCATGTGCCAATCACAATGGATGTTTTGAATTAAGTAGGAATCATAAAACCCACCTGTTGTTTATCTTGATTAAAATAATATGTACGTTTTAAAAAATGTATTTATTTTATATTTGATTAACTGTGAAAAGACAAGCAACCGTCTTTCAGTTTCTTTTTACAGACCCCAAATCGGCGCCATCAGTGCCATCTAGTGGTAAAAAAGAAACATTGGACATAGAGTGATATGGCTTCTATTTTTCTTTATATATATATATATATATATATATATATATATATGTGTGTGTGTATGTATATATATGTGTATATATACAAAGTTCACATTGGTTTTTACCTTGTCTTTGCTTTTTAAGGGGTTGTATGAATTTGTATTTTTTTCTGAACACTTTTGCTTTTTGTTATAAAACATAAAAACTGTTCTTTTGCAATTTTTACAGTAAAAAAAAAATGACATTTAATACTCAGAATTGTACTTTTTTGTATAATATATAATAGTATAAGCATTGTTTTAGTAGTAGTTACAGGTCTATTAGGGTCCGTGAATCTTCTGTGAAATCTGAAGTCCGTGAAATCTTCTGCATTTAGGCAACTGTGTCTTTTGTTCTTTATTTCCGTGCATTCTTCCACCATTTTTGGCACACTAAAGTGTTAGATTTCAGTGCCAAAACTTGGAAATAGTGAAGGAAGATGTTTAGATGTTCATCAAGAGTGAGGAGAGCACCTGGGAGTAATTGTGGAAGAGGATGCAGCAGCAGCAGCAGCAGCAGTAGTAGCAGCAGCAAGCGGGGGGCGTGTCATCATCTCAATTAGAGTCATAGGGTTTCTTTTGGACAAATCTAATCTATTCTTATGTAATATATTTATATTTATAGAGATTCTTCTATTGATGGGAAAACCTCCTGTGGCAAGTTTGGGGTCTGTTTTCAGCTGGACAGGAACTGCTTCACAATAGTCCACAGCTGAAAAAAAAAAAAAACTACTGAACATTTGTAAAGAAAACAACCTGGGAAATGGACACTGAAAGCCCTATTCAAACTAAACTTTTAGAGTTGATGTAAAATAGTTTGAGGTTCATTTTTGTAATATCAAAAATCTTGTTGCTGTACATTTATAGTTTATAAAGAGAAAGTTGATGAAAATTCAAATCTGATTTTCTTGTTACTTTTCTTGTTATTACACACTGTTCTGAGCATTTATAGCATAAAAGTTACAAATATTTGCCAGATTTTGAACGTTTTATTTCCACTGAAAAGAAAAACGGTTTAAAAAAAATTACACAAACACTATTTCCTGACACAATGATTGAAAACAAGACAAGAATATCAGGCGAACTGTTATAATTACAAAATCTATATAGGAGTTAAAGGGTTAATGTCGTTATTACCTAAATTCACTGCTGTATGGACAAAAACGCGTTTATTGATCAAAATTTTTATGTATTTGTTTACTTATTTATTTTTACTTTAAAATAAGATTGTGTTTAAAAAAACTGGCAAAAAAGGTAAATAATAAATACTAATGGATTTCATTCAGATTAGTAAAACGTGAAAATATACAAAACATAAATTCACTCGCATCGATTCCATGTTTGCTTTCAACTTCATTAAAGGGTGTATTTTCTAGAGGTATTTCCACAAATCGGAGAAGCTGTTTTTTTTATTATTCATAGGAGCTTCGACTTCGACTGTTTTATTTTTACCACTTCAGCGTATTTCCGCTTTGAAAAACTCGTTTTGGTCTCGCTCTCCATGATGGCTGCTTACGCTAACAGAGGTATGCTTACAACATGTGAAGTTACAGCGTTCACCTGTAAACTGTTACTGTTTCACCTGTAAACATCTGAAAATTAGTTTTCTTTGTTATGTCGGTCAGTGTCTAGTGTTTAATTTACCCACTAATAGAGAAATGCAGTACTTTTGAAAAACAGTAACTTTTGAGTAATTTCAATAAAATGGTGCAGTACAACTTTTTTTTTCTTCAGGAAAACGAACACAAATTAATAGAAAATTCCTTGATATCACTCTTCCTGTGGGAGTACTTTTGCCCCAGGACGTTAAAATAAAATAAAATATAGCAGATAAGTTACAGATGAACTTCACAAAGTGGTCTTCCATACAAAAGGGTGTCAACAGTGAATAATTACACTGTTGTTTATAAGAAAACTACAAATATCTTTTAATTAGTGTTCTTTCATTCAATTTAATAATATCTATATCCGCGCCCTCCAAATTTCTTTTAGTTTACTGCATACCTGTAGCTTTCTTTAATTTTTTTTTCCTATGTATTTGCTGCAGCGCTCCTTTTTCTGCCGGTTGACAGGCGATAATAAGTCAGAGAAGTTCTTCAAGGTGTTTTACGAAAGGATGAAGCTGGCACAGCAGGAGATCAAGGCCACGGTGACAGTCAACACGAGTGACCTGGGCAGCAAGCCCAAGGATGATGATGCTAATGACAAGGACAATCAAACACGCAAGAAAGGTATGGCTCCAGAAACACTTCAGTACAAATGCGAAAAAGCAAATATAAGGAATCCTAGACTTAGATCTCATAGATTAATTAAGAACTCGTCTGCTGTTCAGTTTTCCAACTCCTCTAGGGAATTTTTGTCTTTGTTTTGGGTTTTATTCCAAACTTCATCATGAAACCACTTTTTTACACATTGACGATGAACGTTTTGCTATCACCCAAACACAAAATCTGCTCTGTCTTTCAGTCAAAGACGTGGCAGTAGTGACCGAGGAGGTCCGCGAGCAGCTTCTCGAAGCCTCTACTGCCACAAAGAAGGCTATTGCGACATATAGAAGAGAAGCAGATGCAGAGGAGCACCTAAATGTGACTGAGGGACAGAGCAGCACAGGGGACAAGAACCAGGATGAGAATGAGATGAGTGTCATCATCACCATCATGCAGCCAATCCTGCGCCTCATGCAGCTGCTCTGTGAAAACCACAACCGGGAGCTTCAGGTCAGACTAGTCAAGTTATGGTTATTTGTTTTGTCATTTATAGAAATATGCTGTAATGGGTAGAGGATTCCAAAAAGATTGAGTTTACAATGGCTCAGCTCTCCAAAAACAAAGACCTACTAGCTTTTACTGTCTCTTAATTCAACGGTTGAATATGGACACATGCCACTCCCACTGGATTATTTGAGACAAAAATTTCTAGGAATGTGTACTGACGACATGGCAGCAACCAGTAGCATCACGTTTACCTTCAATACCATTCACTACTCTGAAGGTCCCCTCCCTCCTCTCAGGAGATATTTTTCAAGTGTGCAATTTCGATCTCTGTAGATTGACATGGTGGTAGGGATGTCCTTATCTGATCACTTGATTGGAAATCAGGCCCAATCTCGTGGTTTTAGATTTGAACGGTGTCTGATCAAATGCTAGAGATGAGAGAGAGAGTATCTAGCCGAGCCCAGTGACTCAGCTGGCCCGGAGACAGCAATGCAGACCAGGTCGGTGGAGCACCTCCTGGGCTTCTTCAGCTCCCGGTGGCTCTCGCGACATCCACCCCTGCTCCCTGCGGAGGGAAATGGTCACACTGGAAGCAATGGCTTTCTCCCTACCGCCTGAGTCACACCTTGCAAAGCTGATCTCACCCCGCAACCCCCGTCAACACTCTGTATATACACTGTTGCCTACTAGTGACTTTTCAAAAAAAATCTAGCGACTAGCAACAAATCAAGATATTTTTGTTGGTGTTCTTGCCAATTTTAGTGGCATTTTTTGTTCTTGCTGACTGGCTCTTCTGGAAATTCATCTCCCTGGCTCCACTCCGATTTGTATTTAAAATTTTTTTTTCTTTAAAAATTGCAGTGGGGCGGGGATGCATTTCACGAACATGGGTTTTATGCAAATGAGGCAATGATGCCATCTTGTGACTTGTGGAAACTTTATCGGAACTTTTTATCAGCAGACATCAAAGTCAAATGACTCTGACTTAGAGGCAAAAATCTGATCCAGACATCCGTTCTTGTTAGTAATACAATTTTAGACAAAAAATGCTAATGAAAAAGTTCAAGGCCGAAAATGATGCAGAATGCTTGTAAACATTTTTCACACTTATCCCCTCTGTTCACGTCTTTGCACTGTTTGGAACTGCTGCTCACTCTCCCCAGGACTAAGTTCTAGTTTAATTAACTGTTAATTAACAACAATTAATTTAATTGCTGTTTTTTTCTGTGTTATGTCATTGTTCTTCAGTGTTATGTCATTGAAGAGTTTGCACTGGTGCTAAATTGCTATGATGTATCTTCTGTCCAGCATTTTGGGGCAGCTTTATAACTGAAACGATTAATGTTGATGCTGTTGTAACCCCAGGTTAAACGGTGGCAAAAAGGGAAGTATTAAAATGGCTTTCCAATGGGCTTGTCGTTGTTTACTTGAAGAACTGGGTTTTTAGGAATCAGATTTAGAAATGTTAGTAATGTCTGTAGGTGTGGGAGTTCTTAGAACATAATGCACATGCTACAGTGGGTACAGTGACGTCAAGGCTGTGTAACCACCCAGGGTGTGTGTGTTATCAAAAGATCCTTCACAATAATAGTCTTAAGCTTCGTACTCCCTGAATATTATCTAGGAGTCATCCATTTGTGGGATCCATCAATTAAACATTTATCTTAATTTGTTATGCACAAAAGTGTAATTGATGGTTTGCATTTTACGTAATATTATCTGCAATTGTCCCATCACCCAAGTAAAACATATTACTAATGGTAAAAAAAATGAAATGAAAGGCCATCCAAAATTTAACAGCAAATGACCAATTTTATTGTTGAATCAAAATAAATGAGAATAAAACATGCTTTCATAAAAATGCATCTAATACAAACTTTTAATCCTTATAAAAAAAAGAAAAGAAAACTTGTATCCCTAAAAAGAACTACCGGTCTTGATCGATTCATACTGTAAGACCTCTCTCTCTCCTTGTAACACAAAAGCATGTCCCTCATATCCTGTTTTTCTCCTCGCTTGTTCCCCAGAACTTCCTTCGTTGTCAGAACAACAAGAACAACTATAACCTGGTGTGTGAGACGCTGCAGTTCCTGGACTGTATCTGCGGCAGCACCACAGGAGGCCTGGGGCTGCTGGGGCTCTACATCAATGAGAAGAACGTAGCTCTGATCAACCAGACTGTGGAGAGCCTGACTGAATACTGTCAGGGCCCCTGCCATGAGAACCAGGTGCATCTGAAACATCACACGCTCACTCACCGATGTCATCATTCACTCAACTATGCCCTCATGATGGGAGTTAACAGTTTATTTGCTTTTTAAAAATTAGTCACCTTTACTTTTAAGTCTTAAGTCATCAAATGATGACTTTTGATGATCGTCTTTTTCTACATGATTGCCCCTAAAGGAGGTTGATTATTCATAATCGTCCTAATATTCTAGGAGCAGATGTTATATAGTTTTATGATGATATTGTGCTTTGTCCTATAATGAGCAGATGATTAGTCTCACAAAGAGCTCCAGAACCATAATCACTTAATAGGAAGTGGAATTAGTATTAATTCTGTTTGCTTCCTGTTACACTTTGTACTGAAATATCTTTTACTTTCTGTGGGTTGGTTGCATTTATTGTGCTCATATCATTAAGATAATGTTCATCCTCATTCATCTCAAACAATGCCTATTAAATAATAGCTCAGTTCAGGCGAAAGGCGGGATACACCCTGGACAGGTCGCTAGTCCATCGCAAAAGCCTGTAATCAATTTCCCCCCAAAAAAACAGGTAATGCAGTCCTGGTTTGTCTGTTTTTACCGAACTGTGATAAACGCCAGTCTTGTTTTTTCACAAAACACCCTAAATCCATTAAACCCAGCACAGCCCAAAGAAGACGAGGTGCTGACTGCTGAGGAGGTGGAAAAATGCTGGCTATTGTCTGCAGCCAAAATTTTGAATCATTTTATAATCCTTCCACGAAGTCAACACCGTTTTCCAGCTGATTACCTTCAATAAAGTCCAGCGGAGATGGGAAAGAAGAGATTGTAAGATGCAGACTCACTTGAGCGGGCTGCGGATAACTGCAGTTCAGAGCAGAGAGTCAAAAATCTGCGTGTGGGTTCTGACACTGTTTAACAGATCTATTCGGGAACCAGCCGCTTGATTCAATATCGATATTATTCACTATTGTATTTTTAATTTAAAATAAAACATTTAGATTGATGCCTTGAATTTATAGCATTTTTCAGAAAGAAACGCATCATGCGTTATCAACAGTTATCGCATTTTAGAGAAAAAAATCTTTTTTTTTTAAATAAGTCGTTTATTATTTAAATTTGAATGCATTTGAAATGTTTATGTTTGTATGACTTTGTGCTTTATGAGCGTGTGGAACAGAAAATGTAGATTTTCCTTGAACCCTTTTCTGAAGAAAACATATTTTTCCTCAAATTCATCAAAATGAAGTTAAGGCGTTTCAGAAAATAGGCTTTTTTTGTTCTTTATTTTAGTCTACTCTTCATGTACTGACCAAATAAATATTACTTGTTTCTCCTTTGGTAACTGAATAAACATGTTAAGGAAGAGGCCCTAAATACATTAAATTTTAAAAGGTATGTTTTGAGCAATCTTGTGCTTGTGCTTGGGGTGACCAAAGTTGGATTCCTGCTTGTAGGTAATTTGCTTACTGTCTTGCAGTAACCACTCTCTCAGTAAATACGGGCAAATGCTCAAAAATAAACATAAAGAATAAAGAATATTCAAAGAATATTTCCCCAAAAACACTAGGCTGGGGTCAAAGACTACTGTTTTTAAATGTTTCTTCAGTATTTTCTACGCTATACTCACTTGACCATCAACCGATTTTCATCTCAATCCACAACATAAGAATTTTTTGGTTAAACGTCTATCAATTTTCTCTCCTTTTAATAAATCTGAAAACCAAGGAATGAATTAAACAGGTGTACCTGATTAAGGTACATTTGGTGTATTGATTTCCAAGAAGTGGATGATGACTTTATTTACATTTTTTTTATTCACATGCTCAAATATAGAAGGTACATTAAAGGTTTTTTTCTCAATAAATAAAACAATAGACCATACAACATGAAGAAAACATATAGCGTGCAAAGAAAAACAGAATTTTCCAACATCTATGAGAGCAATAAAATAAAAAAGAAGGGAAAAGGGGACAAAATAAATGTATGTGTTTAATTACATGGTTGTATTTTTGTTTAAAATGAAACGTCACAGACAAGACAAAATGTGTATTTTCAGTTTATGACCCTGCTTTTTCCACAGATCGCCAATATCTTAATTGCTGCACTGGAACTGCAATTTGTTTACGTTTTACGTTTTGTTAAACATACACTTATTTAGTTACACATTCACAGTTTTTGACATCAAACTAGCAATAAAAAAAAATAAAACAATATATATATATATATATATATATATATATATATATATATATATATATATATATATATATATATATATTCTAAAAATCCCTACTTAAGTATTTGTATGTTATTACATGTTCTGTCTCTTTCTAAATAATGCTGAAAAACTACTGAAAAATTGTCTAGTTTAATTAATTATTCACTTATTATCATTTGAAGACCTTGAATACCCAAGGTATTTGTCCTTGCATTTTTGACGCGTGTATTTATAATTGTTTAGATAAATTTAGATTTGAAGCCTACCCAGATATTTATACATAGCCAAAAATAAACATATTTTAAAGATTTTGTCAGCAAATGTTAAATGTTTATTATGTTATTAAACTGTTATTTAACACCTATTGCTTCATATTTTACTCTTAAGTTATTTTGTAAAGTGACATTTTTTTAATCCTTTATTCAGAATTGTATCGCCACCCATGAATGTAATGGAATCGACATCATCATCGCCCTAATCCTCAATGACATCAACCCTCTCGGCAAGAAGAGAATGGACTTGGTGCTTGAGCTCAAGGTGCAAAGACACAATTGTGGGAATTGTAGTTTTCTCTTTAATCTAAGAAAATAGATCTAATAGGCAGTTTTTACAGAATAATGCTTCAAAGTTGTTGCTGGCCATCATGGAAAGCCGCCACGACAGTGAAAATGCAGAGAGGATTTTATACAACATGAGACCAAAAGAACTGGTAAATGAATTGAATTTGCATTCAGCAGCCATTTGTTTTACATGCTGGTACACTTCATGTGTTGCATCTGGCAGGAATATTTAAAACGAACACACTCATTATGCGTTCTGCACAGGTGGAGGTGATTAAAAAAGCCTATTTGCAAGGAGAAATTGAGGTGGAGCACACGGAAGATGGCGAGGACGGTGAGGAAGAGCACTCCGCCTCCCCTCGCAATGTGGGTCATAACATCTACATCCTGGCGCATCAGGTGACCTGCACAAATATGCACTTAGACACACTTTCCCAGCGTTCACTGTGTCAGATGTCTCGATTATATCACCCTCTCCCCTCCCCTCCCCGCTTAAGCTCTATAGATTTTCTGCCTATTCACGTAATTATCTGGGTCAGCTTTGGAGGATCAGTTATGTAACTGGGCTCCAAACAGTGCAGCTTTTCCACGGCACTCCAAATGACGCCGCTTGTCAATGAAATGGCCTGAGAACAAACTGTACACCACGCAGGGTTCTTTTCAATCCTTTTTTCTCAACTATTAGAGAAATGTGTTTTTCCAGGTTGAGGCTCTAAAGGTCAATCTGTAATTGCGGCAAAGAGGAATCTATTTAGTTTCAGCACTGGAGCAGATTCATCGCTGCTCACATTTTGCTCGGATTTGACCCCCAGCTCTTGTCTTAATTGGGCCATTGTGAAATTACTGAATGATGCTGTTTTGTGGCCTTCAGGTTTTGATAAGTGAGCTCATCATTTAAAACATAATCTTGATGGAAGAAAAAGAAAAAAAGGTGCTTCACTTGGATAAATGCTGGTATATAGCATTAACTCTCATCCTTTTTTTTAGCATGTGCTACAATATCACGCAAGGATGAGGTTTGTGGGCCAAGTCACCAACATACACAAATCATATAATATTACTAATAATAAATAACATACTGTAATAGGATTACTTTCGTTCATCGATCTTAAAAATATACAGTAAACGCATGGAATTGCCTTCGAAATTAAGCCTGTTCCAACCTGGGAAGTGCATTCAGATGTGTGAACCACCCACAAAGAAATTTATATAAAAAAAAAAAAGTATTTGGGAGGCAATGAAATGAAATTTCATGGCTAAAGCTGAAGTATGACGCCTATGAAGCAAGGGTCTGGGGCCTTTGAGTGCAATTATTTTTTTTACAACAATTTTGTGGCCTTTTTAACATTTCTTCCATGATGTTCATACAGAGCAAAACTCATTAATTCGGGGGTCTGCCGGTGCCAATCTCCAGCGAGACATTGGGCGAGAGGTGGGGGTTCACCCTGGACAGGTCGCCAGTCCATCGCTGTCATGAAAAAAAATTATCTCTGAAATACAAGTGATGATGAAAACTACCTGTTGTAGTTTCTGTTATTTATGTCAATCTAATAATTTTTATAGAATCATGGCACAGTTTTACATGAATGTTCTCTCTCTCTCTCTCTCTCTCTCTCTCAAATACAAACACCTGATTTAAACCCAATAATTTTAAAAAGCTCACAAGTTGATTAAAAATATGTTTTTTGGCCAATCATGCAGGGTATCCCTTATACATTTATTTATGTGACCCCAACATGCATAAACTTGTCACCAGTCAATGGTTTTCAGTAGGTTTCTGATATATTGGTGAAACTAACAATGCACATCCCAAATGAAGTGCTTACAAGGATGCTTGCATCGATGGCAGGGTCGTATCATTATCTAAAATAAAAGAGCAAACAGAACGGCACTTTTCTGTGTTCTTTTACAAGAGGTGCTAGTGTCCGCTGTTAAACCAGTATTGTTATTATGAGCAAAATTCTGTTCAAAAGAAATGAAAAAACAGTTCGTAGTTTAACCTAAAAGGTATACTTTGAAAATCTGTTGCATGATAATTCGCAGAAGTAAGTTTGGCATGTTTCCTATGGTTTAACTGGATTATGGATTGAATTTCCTAGTTCTTTAACAAACTGTGAACCTTTCACCTCATATTTGGAAACATACTCTAATTAAACTTGTTAATATTGTTTAGTTACTTCACTGTTGTGCAGCAATGAGTTCAGGTTTGAATTATTCCTGTAAATCGGCTTTTCTCAGACAGACTGTGGTCTTTTGCAAAAGTTCTAAACCAACATGCCAGATTATTGCAACATTTACAGTAAAAAAAACCCCTGTAACATCCTGTTTTTCACCCACAGCTGGCCAGACACAACAAGGAACTCCAGGCCATGTTGAAACCAGGAGGGACATATGGGGAGGGGGATGAAGCTTTGGAGTTCTATGCCAAACACACGGCTCAAATTGAGGTCAGTGGGACCATCTACGATAGCCATCACACACAGTTTCTCACACGATCTTTCTGAAAAAAAAAGCATTAAAAAAACATCTGAAGCAATTTTGTAAAAAATAATTGTAGTTTTTTCATATCAAATGCATATTGATAAATGTTAAAATATCATGATTTGTGACATAATACTTATTCAGAATTGCTAAGGAAACTAAAACAATCTGTGTAAAATGGTTTATTAGATACCTTTAGCCCTATACACACTGGATTAGTGAAACATTAAGAAAAATTAATAATGAATTTTCTTTTTTTTTTTTTGTAACATTTTTTTTA
The DNA here is from genome assembly GCA_007224835.1 of Danionella cerebrum. NCBI lineage: Eukaryota > Metazoa > Chordata > Actinopteri > Cypriniformes > Danionidae > Danionella > Danionella cerebrum. The sequence continues at coordinate 166,165 of SRMA01025415.1, read as the reverse complement.
GCTTTCATTGTCCATATAGTGATAGCCATGCTCTTTTTTCCAGGTATAAATCTCATTTTTAAGGAAGAGCTTATAGTGTTAGATGTGAATAATGAATATCAACCCACTGTGCAATAGCTCTTCTTTTATGCATCAGCTATGGTTGACAAAAGTACAATTAATTTAAAACGCCAGTGTTTTTAAAGTGTTTTTCTTTAGCATGAAATGTGTTTGAGGAAAATTTTAATTCCTCAATAAAGTTCATAAAGCACCTCAAAGTCATACAAACATAAACATCCAGATTTTAATATTTAAGTATTTATTTTTAAAAAGTTGTTTTTCAATGGTGTGTTTTCTGCACCAAACTACCGAAATACTGTAACAAACATTGATAATGAATCAAGTGCCTGGCTCCAGAGTAGATCGGTTAAACGGTGATCAGCTGGAAAATCTCCTGTCTCTGTTCCATCTTCTTGGAATATTTCTAAAACGATTGAAAACTTTTGCAGCAGACAACATTCGGCATTTTCCACCCCCTCAGCACCTCATCTTCTTTGCGCTGTGTTTGGTTTAATGGAATTATGGCGATTTGTGAATAAACAAGACTGCCGTTTATCACTGTTTGAAAAAAAATGGACAAACCAGGAATGCATTACGCGGCAAGTATTGTGTATTTTGGAAAATTGATTATGTGCTTTTCAATTGTAAAAAAAAAATCACATTTTGGAATCAAACTCCTCAAATATTCAGGCAAATCAGTGCTGAGCTCTTTGAGGAAATGTAACATCACGTAATGTACAATCATAGCATCCTGTATGAATGCACTCCATTAAACTCCTGGGTCAAGGGCTATATCACCTGATGTTCGAAGATAATGTTTTAATTGTAAGAATATGTCTTAACATTGCATTTATTGTGTTGTATTTTACCAATAAGAATAAATATACATCACCTTTTTGTAAAAACTGAACTGAAGGGTTTTCCTAATTGTTTTCTTAATTTTCTTTGGTCAATTTAATTGGGCCTCACTAATACGCTTTTCCGCGGCATGGTAAGGCACAGCATACTTTGGTATCGCATTGCTTTTGACAACTTATCCTTTGTAGCATTAGTACTTTTATTGGTATCCATTTTCACAACATTCTATAACAGAGCCAAAACGAACTCATCTGGCACTATTTCTGACTGGCCAGAGTAAGTATGACAAACTGGGTGATCACTGACCAGTCTGAACAAATACTCACGGCATAATTAACCAGCACATGAGGTCAAACACACCATTCAACACATGAGGCAATAAAACAGCCTTGCGATCATCACAAACAACAGCAGTTGTAAAATGTACTCTATCTTGGTCAAGCGATTAGGTACAGAACTTCCCAACACAGATGGCAAGATCCAGCATGATCATGGTAGAGATGACACAAAACTACTGTGACATGTTTATAACAAACTCCCTCAGACCTGACCCTGAATTCCACTGGAAAGCCAAGAGACTTATACTGAACCAAACAGTGCTTATTCAAAATGTTCTGAACCACTTTGTAAAAAAAAGTGACGTAAACGTCCCATCCTAAAATGAATATTTAAAGATTACAGAACACACAACATTAAACCATTTGTAGGGTTAATGAAACCACACTTGAAACTACTGAACGTAGGACAAGTGCAATTCTTACAAATTCCTCCATTAAGCCTACAAAGAATATACATGAACCCTTAGCTAATAGAATTCAAGAAGAATCTATTCCAAAACTGATTGACAACTCTTTTTCACCACATGTCCCCTCTGTTCCAATTAGATTAGGTAATCAAGTAACAGCAGCACATCTTGGAAACCAACTGCCTTATATTCTTGGGCATTGTAAAACCAAACGCGCTTGTCCTTGCCATATAAAGGCGCAGAACACAAGGGAATAACATTTTTTTTCTTTTTCAGTCTCCAAATCCTCCCTTCAAGTGATATCTTTTGTCCAGCTAGTCTATAAATTGTATTTAAGGCAAACTAATGTCTGAAAATAGGATCTAAAAGTGTCTATTGCTATATTCCCGGACCCTTGAAAGAAATATGTGATTAACCTTAAAAACTTCTTAACTACATCAAATCTGGTACAAGCTCTGGGAAGAAATAAGACGGTATTATTGCGTAACATTGTAGCAGGGAATCTGAACTTGTTCACTTGTGTGTTTAAATGACTTGTATCCATGAATGGTCTTGATGTCATCAATGCTAAATAACATAATATAACCTTATACTCTTGAAAATGTACTTCACCAGGTGATATACAACACATTTTTTGCTTTAAAGAACCCCTTATGCTCTTTCTGGTTCTTTGTGGTTTTTGAGGTACTGTTATAGTACTTTGTTAGCATAAAGATACTGCTATGCCCTTTTGGTACTTATGGTTCTAAAGTAGTTCTTTGTTATTTTAATGTGCTGGAAAAAAACAGATGCTGGTCATATAAATCATGCCAAAGTATTTTTTTTATTTGATACATTTGATGGAATAGCACCTTCCAAGATGAGTGTTAAATGGCACCAAAAAAAGTGCCATTGTTTCCCTCGTGGTTATAAGCCACAGAATCAGATTTGGTTCTGTATAGAACCTTTTTAGAGGATTACTATGCATCATTATCTCTATAAAAATTGGTTTAAACCCTCATACAAGACATTTTTTTGAAAGTGTGACAACTAGCAATTTGCTTATTGCCACTTATCACTTCCTGGTGAATATCCCCCAAAAAACTCCTTGACCTACTTCACCATTCATTGTCTTCACTCGTCTTTTTGCACATCTTAGTGGGGCTCAAGAACAGTGTGATCTTCAAGTGACGCACTTTAACACTTAACCACCACTCTCACTTTGTCACAGCTAAAGTTCCTCTCATGTTTGTGTGCTTTCAGTGATGAGTTCAGACCATATGATTCGTCTTGTCCTGTTCCTCTACAGATTGTTCGTCTAGATCGCACCATGGAACAGATCGTCTTTCCTGTCCCTAACATATGTGAATTCCTGACACAAGAATCCAAGCTTCGTGTATATTACACCACAGAGCGAGATGAACAGGGGAGCAAGATCAACGACTTCTTTTTGCGTTCGGAAGACCTGTTCAATGAAATGAATTGGCAGAAGAAGCTGCGAGGTACTCAAGAGGCAACTGGTAACGCAAACTCCGTGCCTTGTGCGTGCCCACTCCCTTCCTCTCTTTAACTATAGTAAATGATTTACAAAGCCTCTCCATTCCCTGAGCTACGGGAGTCCTAAAGGTTTTCAATGATTTCTGCATCATAGTCTCATGTAATGCACCAAGTAACCCTGACCCCCACAGGACAGGAGAGTGGAGAGGAGGTGTAAATTTTAAGTCTTTAATTGATGATGGATGATAAGTTTGTGTTTGCGAATGGTTGGAAAATGGAGAAAATGCAAGTGAATTCTTAACATGAATCAATCACTGCTGGGAAACTTGAAGCACAAAGCAAATTTTCCACCAAATCTCATGATGCTAGTGTAGAAACAGCATTTTACGTCATATACCAGTCAGATGCAAAGTTTTTTTTTTTTTTTTTTTTTGCACAATTTTGCTCAAGGTTTAATGGTTCTAAATGGTGATCAACAGTAAAAACCCAACAGGAATGACCGCCAACAATTAACAATGCATGATTTTTTAGTGTTGGTTATTGATTATTGCACTGCAATGAAAAAAAGTTCTTATAATGAAAGTCAGAGGGGCACAAACAATAAATGAGGAAGAAAAGAATGAAAAGCTGGTGCTACACAAAAACTAAAAATCCATTAATGGCAATGCTGTTACTAATGTTTGACAGTACAGACTGTGACAAAAAGATTTTTTTAAATCCAGGCCACAATCATTTTTTATATGTTTCTTTTTTTCCAAAATCACTTTCAATATGTATGATCTTGGCATATAAAGGGTAAAAAAATCTTTGGAGGATGGTAAAGATATTCATGCAAAAAAATTAAAAGAAAAATGTATTTGACAGATTTTTACAGCAGTTTAATTTAGTGGCTAATAACCACGAACAACACAAAAGGGTTGTAAATTTGCATTTTTGAGTTTTTTTTTTTTAAATTTGGAAAATTTTACTAAGCAAAATTGGTGTAAAAATGAAAATTTGTAAATGTGAGGCAAATCTGTTAACAGAAAGAGTTGTCGGACTGGAAGCACACGAGGCAAACTATAATAATGAGATGAAGCCTGGTTGTAACAACCTCATTCCAATGCGTTAAAAAAGCTATATTAATGAAGTTAATCATGCACAAAACCTTGTCATGAGTTTTTCAGCCTGTGTGTGAAGGTCCTCCTACAGTCCCTCAATTCAGACAAAAAAAAAACCCTGTTAAAATACTCAAAGTTCTGAAAGTAATCCTCAGGGAGGATTAGTTTCATGGGTCACAACAAAGGTGACAGCCGAGGTCACTGAGCACTTGTGAATAGTTTAACAGCACTCTTTGAACTTTTTGTTCAGCTTTCTTTTGTTTATGTGTTGACTCAAGCTTGGGTTGGTGGAAAAATTCCAAACTGACCAAAGATTTAGCCGCATGCAATAAATAATTTGGAATGATACTCTTTAGGAGAAGGTCAGATTTCTCAATACAATACACATTTAGTTGAGGTGGATGTGAATTTGATTGGGTGTAATTGGAAAATGTGAAGGCTCAGCTGGAGCTTAGGTTTCAGAACTGGGCTTTGGCATACCATAGAAACAAAAATACAACTGTCTGTGTTTAGTAGAAGTGACGTAATGGACCGACCTTCAAAACTAAAGTCTAGACAACCTTCATCTTTCATTACATAAGTTTATTTTCATCAAGTCATATAATCATACTTTTTTTCTGTGAAAATAGGACACCAAATTGATAAATATGTTTCTATAAACCCATTTTAGTTTATCCTTTTTAAATGTTATGCCTTATTCTGTTTGTATCTAAGTATTGTAAAAGCTTTTACAAAATATGTTCTGGATGTTTTCATTGTGAAAGTGCATCCAGGTCTTCAAAGTTAGACCCTTTTTGTATCCATGTGAATATTTATGATAGTTTCGATGCCATTTTGGTTCTTGGATTTGAACGTTTCCTTGCTGCCTTCTCTAGCTCAGCCAATCCTGTACTGGTGTTCCCGGAACATGTCGTTTTGGAGCAGCATCTCCTTCAATCTGGCCGTTCTCATGAACCTGCTGGTAGCTTTCTTCTATCCGCTGGAAGGGGTGCGTGGAGGTGAGACACAAGTTTATTTGTCTACATGGATAGTCTAGTACATTAGGTGTTTTTTTTTAACAGGGTGGCAAATTTTCACACTGTTTTTAGTGCTAGAAAATAAATGTGGTCATTCCTTTTCCTCGTTAAAGTGCAAATTGCTGCTTTTATGGAGGTAATTGAGTTCAGCCAACAACAGATGCTCGAACTTGACACTGTGCTGACCTACTTTCTGCATTCGCACACACACCGAAACATAAGCACAGGCCCTGAAAGACATAATTTGGCCTACATAGCCCAACAAGAAAAAAATGCTGCTGGCCTCTCTTCTATCGTAACACGTCTTATGTAATTCATTCATTCCAAGTGATGTGATCTTTTCCTCTCAACTCAGTTGAATACAACCCATGTAAATAGATACATTTGCTTAATTCCTGTTTCTGTTTATTCCCATGTGTTTATTTCCATTAATTATAGTGCTTATGAGTACATTATAGAGTAGAAACCATTATGTTTATTTTAATTACATAATATATTCATACTGTTACATAGTCGTATGTCTCATATAAGTAAAATCCCTCACACACCCCAGATGTGCAATACGAAATAATATTAAGTAATCAATCACCATTTTGGGATTACGACAGTTTGTTGAATTATATATTACATTTGTGACTATATTTGTACAGCTATTATTGTCCAAGTCAAATATAAACCTACAAGTCTACTGATTAAAGCCCCAATTTATTTGGTACAATAGGTTTCCAATGTGATTCAATGTCATTTCAGCCAAACATAAAAATACATTCTTCAAATATGTTGTTTTAAAAAAAGTTGTGATGATATGTCGATAAATATCTGAACAGTGGACATTCTATACAGGTTGATATCGTGGCTTGCTTCTGAGCATGTGCGGACTCCTGTCAGCACCCACTTACTACTTATTTTAGTCTGAAATAGCTGATGGTGCATCATCCATATTTTTTTCTATCTATGATATTGTCATTTAAGCAAACAATTTTTCTTCTATCCACATGAAACTGTTAGTATTATTAGAATAACTATGTTAATAGCTGCGTTTTAGGCGCATTTGGGAATGTTGCATAAAAAAAACCCTGGATGGAAACGGCAACACCACTTAGGATCAAGATGGCCGAGAAGGATCAACTTTTTATCCAATAAGTAAAAAGTTGCATAAACTACGATAGAAACACATTTACCAAATAAATCCCAATGTGATGGCAATGTGTTTTTTTTCCTCGAAACTGGGTCGCAATCTGGCAGCATTAATGGACTAACCAACAGACAGATTTCATAGCACAACATCTGAAATGTTCTTTTGGTCATTCTAAAATTCCATACCCAAAGTCTGTGATCAAAGTGTTTCAGGATTATCACCTACCAGAACCAACTTGACCTTGAAATGACGTGACCGTGTACATTCAAGTTCAAGTTCAAGTTTGTTTATTTATCTAGCACTTTTCACAACAGACATTGTCTTAAAGCAGCTTTACAGTAAACCAACAAGTTTAAACTCAAAAAAGAGAAAAAATTTATTAATTAATGGTGTATATGTCCCTGATGAGCAAGCCTGGGTGACTGTGGCAATATAAAACTCCCTTTTTGGAAGAAACCTTGAGAGGAACCGTACTCGAAAGGGGAACCCATCCTCATTTGGGCGACAACAGCAGTGTGATTTATATAAACTATAGCAGGGGTGCTCACACTTTTTCAGCTTGTGAGCTACTTTTAAAATGACAGAGTCAAAGTGATCTACCCGCTACAAAAATGTAAAACATCAATCAACAAACAATTATTTTCAACTTTTTTGAGAATTGAAAAAACACACATTATAATTATCTGCCTAAATTTTTTCTAATAACCTGAGTTTAATTTGATGACATAACACAGATTAAAAATAGGTATTATTTGTTTACTAAGAACATTCTGGTCTCGAGCTATTGATCAGAGAAAACCGAATCTGTGAATCTGCAGCTAACTTTACTGAACTGTGACGGGATGGATGACCGGTTGATATTGTTTCAATTTCACCCCATGATCGACCGGTAGCACCGCGATAGACGTAATGAGCACCCCTGAACTATAGTATAAACAGATGATATAGTAGTATAAACAGATAATATAGTATAAACAGATGATGACTGTGTTAGGTGTAGGTCAAGGGGGCGCCGGAACATCTCCAGGTGAATCTGGTTGTTAGGGTGAGGAGCTGGTGGGCGGAGCCTCCGGGGCACAGAAACATCTCCAGGTGAATCTGGTTATTATGGTGAGGAGCTGGTAGGCGGAGGCTCCGGGAGTCTCGGGATGAGTATGGAAAAGAAGAAAAGAAGAGTGGTGCGGAATTAGCGTAGCTGCTGTTCATTATATTAATACAATTTAATGTAAGTTTGCAGTTATTCGAGGTGTTAAGTATAGGCCTTGCTAAAAAGATACGTCTTTAATCACTTTAAGCGTTTCAAAGCCATAAGTAAGTTTTTATATACGGAAATGGCCTTCTCTTAATGCAGCAACTTAAATTATTTTAAGCTTTTTGGCACCAGTTTATCAGGAAGTGACACATTTGATGTCTTTGTCTCGTTGGATGGAAATGATTCATTAGCAAATATTTTATGCAATTCATCTTTGGAGGGAAACATGGCTATTGACAATCACAGATTGCACATCTTTTGCATAGCTATAACCACCTTTATATTTTTGATTAGTCCAAGTTATTAATGAAAATACCCATTTTGAACTTGTTTCAGTGTGTTGTAATGAAGAACGTAACTGTTATGTTTGACCTGGTTATTGATCCTGGCTTGTTTTGCTTGATCCCCGGTGGATCGTGTCTCCTGACTCCGGTGCTCTCACGAACACTCTTTCATTAATCTGAAAAGCTCCAGTGAAGAGAATGTTTATCTCCTTCCTGCTCTTTCTGATCAGAAGTGAGTGTTTGTCTACATGGCCGAGGAACACGACACCTGTGTGTGTCACAGCAGAGATTTGACCCTGAAATCAGAGATCCCGATAAAGACAGAGCTCCAGTAGTTACTTCATTCTTACATCACTGTTTCACCCCAAAATTATAAACAGCTTGTGATATGTTCATTCCATCCAAGCACAATACTTTATCAAAAATGTATTTGGTACTAACTGACGAAATTGATTAGCCGGTGTTTGAACAAAGGATCACACTTGAAAATGTATTAAATGTTTAACTCAAACAGCATACGTCACTAAAAATAAATGTTTTTTTTTTTTTTTTTTTTTTTTTTTTTTAGTTTGGGGTCTTCCAGAAAACATATATATATTTCTAATTACTGCTGATAAATGTAATCATTGTCCTTTCTTACCACATACTTTAACAAAAAAATCATCTTACAATTTAAGCAGTTTTTTTAAACTGCTAACCATCTTTTTATCAATATCATCTTTCATTCTTATGTAACCGAACATGTTTATCATCCATCTGTTGTGTCTTTCTCTTTCTTATGTTGAGAATTGGTTGTTCTGTTATTGTAAATGGCTGCATTGTGCCCTGCATGAACTCTGAATTGTTCTGGTCAGGATCAGGCTCCTACAGGCCTTTTGTTTTTAGCTTCTTCCTTCTGAAATAGTGCCTTCTCTGAGGTCTCATTACGTCTCACAACACACTGCGGCTGTCATCTGGATTCATTTAAGCTCAGATTTCAAATTTTTAACACATTTCCATTGGTCCGTGTAAAAAAAAAACTATTTGTTGAAAATTATTTTATACATATCACAGTTTTTAAATAACAAAAATAAGGTGAGACTGGTAACTATTCAGAAGCGTTCTTGATCTCTACACCTCGATTAGCCAACATTTGCATATTCATTTGCATATTCATGTTGACTTGTTTGAAGCACTGTCATTTGAGAAGGTTTTAAACTAAGGTGACCTTCAATGGAGGGTAAAGGTTATAAAAATGTAAATGACAAAACACCAGTCACATGACCAAAACATTAATTAATTTTGGACAAAAGCATCTGCTAAATGCATAGATATAATTAATAACATTATCTGACCAATAAATGGAGGAAGCAGACATGTCTCTGATGCTTCTTAATTTCATTATTTTGCCTGATGTCAAACAGAGTACATTTAGTTGGAACTGGCCCTAAATGCACTTTTACATATCTTCTGTTCATAGCTTCTGACCATAAAAGGACCATTTCTAAAAGGAATTTCTTTTAAAATTGCACTTTTACTAGAAATTTGGTGATTAGTGTATACATAACATAAAGGGTTTTTTTTCTTTAGAACACACTAAATAGGTGATTCTCTGAGTACTTTGTTTATGATGTTACCAACCTTAAAATCCCACCTACTTTTTCCTATAGGAAATTGTACAGTCTCTTAATTATCAAGTGAAGGTGTTTGGATGTTGGGTGTAATGGTTTTGAAAACAGTCTATGCTTTATACTTCAAAAGTTGTTTTAAAACAGTGCTATTTTTGAACAAGCAATTTTACTTCAGTTGGTATAAATAAACTAAAGAATCATTTCAACTCGTAAGTAACGGGCATCTGATGTCCCATTTAAGGACCACTGTAAGGACCACTGAAGCTCCTCTGCTGAACTCAACAGGTCCTGGACAATATTAGAGCATGTCATGCACCAGATTTGAGCAACAAACGAGGTGTTTCCTTCCTTCATTGTCAAGGCTTCAGAAGTAGGTCAGTGTGTATAGAGCCTTTACAGTGAACGAGCTCAAAGAAGACACTCCCAAGACAAGTACGGATTCGCTGCATGCACATTAACAATGTATTTCTATGGTGTTTGTGCAGCAGATAGGGGTTTGATGTGTGAGTCAGCAGACCTAGTCTCTTTTTACACCACTTATCAGTTGGATGTATAAATGGGAGTTGTGCTTGTGTTCTCTGAATTAATTAATTTCAAGTTTTTTTGAGAAATTGTTTTAAAACTTGATCAGTTTTTTTGTGTGCTCTCCATCGATCATTTCCAAAGATCAGCTTGTGTAGCAATGAAAGACAATCTGTGCGTTGTCACATGATCAGTGACACACCTTATTCGACTAATGACCTAGAAATCTTCTTTGCGTCCAGGTTCATTTTAAAGTTCTATGTTTCATTATATTGTATCTAAAGAAATGAACCAAATCATGGCATGATTTTTTTATTATATTCTTATATTCTTATTGAATGCATAGTGCAGATTCCCTGCTTCTCTCAACCATGAGTGTGTCCTTGCTGGCTGGCGACACTCATACATCTTTCAGCCGTGCTATTTTTAGCACGCCCCGGGTTATGTAACAAGCACCTGTCATGTGGTCGACTTTCAGGCGGGAGAGTGAGCGATCCTGCAAATCTGACTGACCTCATTTCGGTTTCTCTCTGTCCATACACACAAACATACTGTGAGCATTCCGACTAATATATTCCCACACAAAGATCTGGATCAACTCTATCTTTCAGTATCCTTGGACCTAATCCAGGATTATACAATAACTGAAGGAAATGCTCGGTAAAACTGAGTATGTTTCAAAGTATCTCTCTTTTTGTGTTATGTAACTCCTTACTGTTTATTCTCTAGAGGGCTAGAATGTGCCTGAACACGTTCAACCTGCTTAAGGAATACAAATCACCTCTGCTTTACAAATTCATAGCTACCTTCTAAGGAGATAACCATTATTTTCACTAGCCCATTAAAGTCAAATTCTGTAGCTATGAGTTTAAACACTTTATTCCAAAGTTACATTATTGGAACAAGTACTGAATATAATAATCCTGGAGTCAAACCCATAACCTTACTGGGAAGTGTTACTGTTCAAAGAGTTTTAATTGTATTGATATTATAATTTTGACACCAAAATTATTTTAGTTTTGAAGAAAATTTCTCGCCATTTCTGCATCGTTCTCAATTTTCTCTGTCTATGGGGGGGTCGGTTCTTTGGGAGCAGTTGAGATGTGCTTCGTCCCACAATCTGAAGTTTCACGTGAGAATGCGCCTCGATCGAAACCATGGGCACCAATGGGAGCTCACACATCTGACTGAAAAAAAAGTTTGGCTCTGCCATATCACATTGGAATTTCGCAAGGAGAATGACCAAAGAAAGATGGCTCTTTTGATGACGTGAGTAGTATGTACCAGAGCAAACTTGGTGGTGCTCATTCCACATTCTCATGTGGGACTTTGCACAAGAACCAGGAAAGAAGAAGTCAACGACAGAGAAGAAATCAAAGAACACATAAGAAATCATGGATGTTGAGCGGCCTATACTGTTGGTGGCTAATCACAGGGAGTTGTTTGACAAACTTAATAAAGATTGCAAAAATACGGAGTGTATCTGTTGTACCCACAGCGCCACCTTTAGACGGACGAAGAGCATGTTCTCCTCAACCCAGAGAATAGCACACTATTGAAAAGCCATCAGAAGATTCTTGCCTGAAGGGAGGAATCCCTTGGTCTACTTAGCTTGACTTCACTTGTGTGATGACTACCACCCAAGATTCAACCATTGGTGGAACCTTTCCATCTCAATATTAACCTAAAATAAAATGTCTTTTTATTGCTTTTATAATAGAATAGTTTCAATATGCTGTCTTTAATATAACCTAACATTTAATTGCACTTAAAAGTCCTAGACAACTCACACCAAAACTGGTCATATTTTTCGATCTACAAAGAATTTTTTTTTTTTGGTAAAGCATGACAGATTAGACAAATTTTGCATATTCTTGTAGGGCTCTTGTGATGGAAGGTTGGAAGGATTTAAAAAAAGGTTGTTAAATAGTATAATACTTCATTTAAACTATAGCATTGTTACATGCACAGATAAGCTCAAAAGCTTTCTTGGATTGATCTCGAAAAAACTGAACAGATTTCTCTCTGATGCTCATTTTGCGAGTAAAGGTAAATTAATACGACCATATAAAGTAGACTGAAAGTGCTCTGAACACTTGAAACATTTAATTTCAACTATTTCGTTTGTAAATGACTTATCATTTATAAGTGCGAGTGTAAATAGCTTTAAAGTTAAGTTTTTAACTTAATAAACTTTTTTTTTTACTTTTTAAAGTCAACTGTATGGCTGTAATAAATCATTTCACCTCTGATTCTTCAATATATTCTATTGTTTCATAAGTTGTGAATTCATCAATAACTTTTACTTTCATGACCTTTTTAATTTAAATTATGTTGCTGTGTCTAGCTTGCAAAATACAGCTGATCAGTTCTTACACCATACACATTTGTGTGTCTGACAAACATGTTCACTTCTTTTAAAATATTTTGAAAGATTATAATCATGGGGTTTCCAGTTTCTTTCAGTCGATGATGCTAAAACAAACTGGCCCATAGATATTGCTAAGTTTGTTGATACTATGTTGAAAATTGATTGATTGATTGAAGGTGCTGAAATTTTTTGTGTGTTTTTCGGCTCTTTTCAGGCACTCTGGAACCTCACCTCTCAGCATTACTATGGTTGGCCATGTTGGTTTCTCTGGCTATTGTGATTGTGCTGCCACAGCCACATGGTATTCGGGCGCTCATCGCCTCCACCATATTACGCCTCATATTCTCAGTCGGACTGGAGCCCACGCTCTTCCTTCTTGGAGCCTTCAATGTGAGTGTTCTTCCTGGGGCCTTTACCATTTGGGGTTTTACATTCATGTGTTTCATGCGTCACTTGGGGATTCCTCACGACTTTTACACAGCGGTGTTAAAATGGACTTGGCTCACACAATAACTTCACTTATCCTCCTGAGGATGTAAACTTAGCATGGATACAAATAACTACTGCTTCCAAACTTAATGAAGTTAATAGAAAAAAATGTTTAAAGTGTCATTTTGCTTTTTGAATCAAGCTCTGACTGCTTTGTGTGCTGTGCAGACAGAATATGGGTTTCATGGTGTGTGTTTTGATTTGTCATTTTTATTTACTCTTTAAAATAATCACATATATACAAAAGTTTGTCTTATGTAATTTTTTTAATTAAGTTAAGTTCTCTCAAGTTTCCATTTGACATTTATTAAAAATACACACATTATTTTTAACTATGATGCATTACTAACAATAATAATAATAATAGTTAAAGCTGCAAGCAGCGATCAAAGGGCTCTCGAACCTCTGAAGACATTATCCTTTTGCCTTGCACTTAGTTTAATGAGTTTGCAATTTAACATTGCATGTACCTCAAGTTAAAACTGATGGAGTTTGGAGGTGAACAGATACAATCTCTAGAAGGCCTTTGTTAAAGTACAAATCCTGGAAATGTACTAAATTTTACAAGTCAATGAAAAATAACTGACTTCCAGTTGGTTTTGAACTGAAAAAAAAAAAAAGTTTTTTTTTTAAAGTGTTGGTCCTTTACAAAAGTTTTCCAAATTTCAAACATGACCTTTGAACACAGCCTGAAATAGCAGTATAATTTTGAATCTGATCGGACATTACATGGCTAAGGAGTTATTAACTGCCTGCTCATGGCAAAATTTCAGTTATAGACGACTACTATGCCCACATTGTTTAATGATGTTTAAAAAGCTTTGCAATTTAACATCCCATACACCTTAAGATAAGACGGATGGAGTTTGGAGTTGAACAGATAAATCTCTAGTTCGTTAAAGTACAACAGAAGCAAAAGTAGCAATTTTTAAAGCTTTTTGCCAAATATCAGACTCTGGAAATTCAATCCATATTACTTTTATTTAAGTCTTGGTACCCTACTAATATGTGCCCAATTTCATTCTCCTACGACAAACTTTAAGCTGAAAAGCATTAGGTGGCGCTATAGAGACCACACCTACTTTTCGAACACCAGTTAGATGTACATTTTCACCATTTCCGACGTGTTTAGAAACCTCAGAAATGGACTCTAACCCGCAAAACATTAATACTCATTACAATAAAGTTCTATGCACCTTCTGTGAGCCCTAATTATAGGAAAATATAATAATAATTAAGGGAGATTTCATTCCTTTAAAGGAGTTTCATAATTATGTTACACTTTTGGATCTTGAATGATTTAAAGATATTTATGAAAGACCCAAATGTTTTCAAAAGTGTTTTCAGTACAATCTCACTGTTAATTGTAGGTTGGCAATAAAGTGATTTTCCTCATGAGTTTTGTGGGAAACCGTGGCACTTTTACTAGAGGATACAAAGCCATGATCATGGACGTGGAGTTCCTCTATCATCTGCTCTATCTCATCATCTGCAGCCTCGGGGTCTTCGTCCATGTCTTCTTCTACAGCCTGCTCGTGAGAAAACGCACACTCACACATACTTTCATCCACGTCTTTCACGTCTCTTGTAACTGGCCTCTGACCTCTCACACTTTCACTGACATTGGATATGTGCAAATACGAACACAGCTCACACCTTGATTGATGCTCTTGTTTCTGTTTTATGATTTGCTTTTAAATTTATACTTAGTAATGACTTTAATCACATATTCATTTTTTGTAAAGT